>VWZN01002519.1:243498-275761 GCA_013396955.1 Regulus satrapa | reverse complement strand
AAAAAAAAAAAAAAAAAAAAAAGCTGATCACAGTAGGATAGCTATTTTCCACAACAGGAGTTCAAGGGGGAGGGTAACTAAAATAAAGCAGAGACTCACTGCAGAGAGGCTCTGAAGCCACTTAGGGGTTATGACCTAGTATTGCCATTCACAAAACAGGCAAACCCAGCTTTGAGCCTCCTTGGACACAATCCTTCCAGGGCAAAGACATGAGGTGAAGATTGTTCATCTGTACCAGAAGGCTTAGCCTGAGGTCACCTAGGAAGTGCTGAAGAGAAATTCCTGGACACACTAACCCAGTTCCCCATCCCTGGCTGGTTACAGGCCGTTAGCACGGCTGGTGCCCGTTTTCCAGTGGGAAATGCTCCCATTGCCTTGTGCTCCAGCTATGGCCAAACCGGGATCTATGTTGCTCAGCAATTGCCTGGGGCAAAGTGGGTGGCAAAGGGCTGTGGACAAAGGTGGTTCCACAACCACCTTTGCAGGTTCCACCTGCTCCAGGTGCATTTCAGATTTGCCATTTCCTTCTGGTTCGCTCCTACCTGCTTGGAGAGTGGAAAAATAATTGAAGCAGCAGCAGATCAGGGTCTCAAGCAGCTCTTACCTGAGGGAGCCATCCTGCTCTGGGGCACAGGAGATTCTTCACGGGAGCAGCAGCTCCTGTCTGACACCAGAGGGAACTGTCTAGTCACAGGTACATGCAGCTGTCGTTGCTCTCCTTCCTCAGCTTTGTCGGAGTCCTCTGACGTGCCCTGCGAATGTGGGTCACTGCAATCCCTGCTGACATTTCTATGCCTCTCGGTGGCCTGGCTTTCATTTTAATGTAGCAAATTTATGGGCCAAACGTAAATTCATCATGGGAGAAATGCAGCTTCCCCAGTTCCCTGCGTTATCCTGGCATATTGGACAGGTGTTGTGGGACTTTTGTGCTGCAGCTGGATATGGAGCAGTGACAAATGTATGCAATTTGTCAGAGACTTAAAATTTGAGTGGGGTGGGAAGGAGACTACTCCAGTGAAGCTGCGGTTGGAAAATGGCTTATATGCTCTGTGTAGTCAAACAGCAGTGCCGGCATTCTTGCTTGCATTCTCTATCCCATTCACTAACCTCTGCCTTCAGGGATACAAAGTTCTTGTGCTCCTTCCTCCTGACTGAAATGTCATGGTTAGCAATTTGGTAAATGCAAACCGTTCTTCAAAAGCAAACAATTTTCCTCATGTCCAATGAGAGTTATTTCACAGTATTCCTTTAGGGAAAGGAATGGAAAACGCAATATATTAGCATTTTTGTGTTGCATATTAGTGTAACATGCAAAATCAGACAGGAACAGTTGGTGGATTATTTTTCTTCCCATATTGAAAACAACATGTTAACACTGGTTCTATAAAATAGAGATCTTGAGGTTTGGGTGTGTATACTGAAAACCAAGTTCTTACAATGGATACCAAGTAAATTAGGAAGTTCTGCTCACAAGTGGCCACAGAATGGTTGCTAATTTTGATGGAAACTATATGAATGTGGTGAAGTGTCAGAAACCAATTTTTAATAGTTAGAAATTGTTCTCAATTTTTGCTTTGATTACTGAACTTGAATTTCAAAAAATAACTCTGGATGACAGAGATTTTCATTAGAGTTTTGGGTGTTCTACAGAGTTAACAAACTGAGGTGCAAACAGTAAAGTTTTGAGCAGGACTAGGTATGTTCTTAATACAGAAAATATTTAATTCAGTGGTTATTTTAGAAGTGGTATGTTAATGGCCTCTGGCAAATATTCCTCATGCTTGTGCTGTAACTACAGAGGAAAGGCATTATCAGATGGGACCTGAAAATGCCACAGTGGGTGCAGATAACTTTAGATTTTTGAAAAATTCTCATTTGTTTTTTTAGTGATAGCAGGGCTTGGGATTTGCATGGATCATACTTGTTCCCTCATTGTTCTTCTGAGACAAGAGCCTTGTGTCACTCACAAGAGCTCAGTGAGGGACCTCACAAAGTTTATAGAGAAAAAATGGAAATTAAGAACAGAACTTAACCCAGAACCCATTAATCCATGAATAGTTCCTCTGTGAAGAATGTCATTAAAACTTCAGGCTACCCTGGGCCAGGACTTCAAATCCACTCCCATCAAATGCTAAATCCAAAGGAAATATGAGGATAGTGACTGGCTCCTTCTGATGCCAGTGTTGAAAATGATAGCTTTCACTGTTGTGCAATTTGCTTTGATGGCTGCACTTCTAAACTTTTTGTACAAGTTCTTTGTTAAAAAACCCAATAATCCAGAGTGGTTTATTTTAAAAAAAAACAAACAAAAAACCAAACAAGCAAACAAAAACCAAACAAAAATCCAAACCAAAACCAAACAAAAACCAAAAAACCCAAAAAACAAACAAAAAAACCCCCAACTTTAGGAACTGTATTGTAGTATTTGAACGAGATGCATTCACAGTGGCACCTAAAAAAACCTGATGCCCATTATCTCACTGCAAGCTGTTCAGCTAAATATATCTGTTTTTCTCAGTGGAACATGAAATATAGTCATAGTCATGAACCTGCTGAGGAAATTTGGATTCAGGTTTTACTACTTCCTCAAATTTAAGACAGCTGGCAAAAGATTTATGGTAAGTGTCAGTGTGATTCTCAAACAGGAAAGAAAAGTTGATAATAATGAAAAATTAGGATGCAAAGATAGCTCATCACCCCTCAAAACCCAAAAGCCCAACACCCACCCCCCAAATCCAGAGATTTCCTCACGTCCTTTTTTCACAACTAAATACTATTCAATGGATAGATACAACAAGTGTGTGTGCATTTCCATGTGTAAATTGTGACTTGCTAAGTAAGCAAGAGTCTGTCCTTAATTTATGGCAGATGAAAAGGTTTTATCCCATACTGAGACAGTAGTTTACATTCTTGTGAGTAATGAGTAGGGACTGGATGTTGCTGGTCCTTGAGGATGTGTTGATTCAGTCTAAAGATAAATGTAGCATTAGTGCTGTACACAGAAAAACTTTGCAGGTCATAAACTAACCAGGCAATTAGAAAACACATTTCCTGCTGCAGAGGTTTTGAAAGAGAAGTTGTATCTTTAAATAAAGGCTGCAATTAACTCGAAGTCCAGTTCCTAAAGAGACACCAATGGGCTTTCTGTTGAATGGTGTAGTGCAGCAAAGGGCAGCAGTGGCTGTCTCAGTTTGCAGCTGAACCCAAACCTGGTAGTTTGCTACTTTCTGCTCTCGGAGCACAAGTATGTCCCACAGAGGCTGAAGTTTTTTAAGGAACAATTGCAAGAGTACTCTTCCTGTTGATACAAACAAAAATGAAAATGTTGATTTTGGTTTTCAAAGATTTATTGCTGCTCCTTTGAGGAGGAACCTGCATGAACTAGCAGTTTGTTGCAGAGCCAAATGGCTAGAAACCCCCTGAAGTTTTTAGTTTCATACAAATGCTCACCTATTGAGCAACAAAACTATGAAAATAAATGGCAAGCAGCATAACTTGCAAATACATGGCATAAAACCTGACAATGGTATGCTGGCAATCCTTGGAAGTATTCCATTGCACAGTGTGGCAGAGAAGAAAGGTGTGCAGGTTTTCAGGAGGGACTCTTGACCTGAAAATGAAGGTTTTTTGCAGCTTGCAGAGGACTCAGGGTTATTGGGGCAGTCTGACTCACTGTAGCAAGTCTGCCCTGCCAGAGGGAGATGATCTGGAAGGAGAGGGATGCATTGTTCTAGTGATGGGTAGGATTGCTAGAGAACCACTGCATCAAAGCAGTGGAAATCTCTCCTTTCCTGGAGAGCTGGCATCGAGCTCTGAGTTTCCACCTTTCATTCTGAAGAGAGTACATGGATCACATTTAAAAGTGCTTTTTACTCTTCCCACTCAGTAAGTCACCATTGTCTGGGAAATCAAAGGGAAGTTAAATAAAGCAAGCATGATTGCATTGCTCAGTTTGGCAATCCACTGTCTTCAGTCTGACTTCATGCAGATAACTTCTTGTTTAGTCTCAGAGCCTTCCTCTTTCTCTCTGCACATCTTGGCATTTCGTTAAAAACATCGTAAAAATACCATTTCTTAAAATACCACTTTCTTGGGGTAGGGACAAACAAAGTTACCTTATATCACTTGATTAGGCAGAATGAATTTTGAAAAATAGTTTAATTTCAAGTGACACTCATGCTACACTTAATCTTAGACAGCAAGTCTGGAGTCTAGAAGTCCACTTATAGCTGAAAATTACAAAATTTAGAATAGAGAATATATTCCACCAAATACAAGGGGTTTTATGAAAACATGGTTTGCTTGTTTTGTTTTTTACTGTAGATTGTGATGAATGTCCACTAGCAAAAATTTGAATATTTGTGCAATTATTACATTGGAAAATTGCTCAATGGTCACACTCTCCTCCACATTTTCTAGGAAAGAAGGTGGAAATAAGATCCACAAAGAAAGGCCCTACACTTCCCCCTGACAGTCTGAAACAGCCTTTTTGTGTTAGCTCACTTTTGAGCTGTGTTTCTGTGTTTCTTTGACATGTTGCCAGTTCTATCAGTGTACAGAAAAAGGGTTCCACTGTCATGGACTTGTTTTGTAAGATTGTTTTTTTTCTTGTAAGGTAATCTCAGCTTCATTATTTGCAACAGTCCCTTTCCTCCTCTCCTAACTCTAGTCCACAGTGCCAACAAATTCTCCTTTATTTTTGCAGCAGATGATGACAGGGACGTCCAGGTAAAGGACTCAGTTGTCTGATGGACATTTTGCATCTCCAAACTCATGTAACTGCATGAGTAAAAAGGCTGTTTGGAGGCTTTGGAGTGCACATGGGAAATGCATCCTCTGGGATGCATTAAGTCTGGATACAGCTGCAGTTTTCCCTGGGGAAATCAACTGTGGTGGGAGAGTTCCTAAAACTTGAGGAAGGTTGTGGTAAGCAGCATGGGCAAGCAGCTATTTTGTTCCCAAAGCCATTGTCTGTGACAGTGTAGACACGGTTGGTCTTTACAGCCTGTGGCAAGCAGGGCATGGGTGAGAGGCAGGGACTGACCGTGCTCAGCTTGATCATGTTATATTTGGACCAAGCACAGGGATATCCAAACCCAGACTGTAGTTCCATTGTCCCAGAGGGCGCTGATGTCCACTGGTCAGAGCCCTTGGGGATGTGCTGAGTGAAGGGATCCACTGAGCTCTGGCATTTGGTTGAGGCCAAGCCTGTGGAAACTGGGAGTACACCCACTAGCATATCTCTAATCCCAAAGGATGGATTAGAGATGCTTGCTCTGATTAATGCGTGCAGTAAACACAGAGTGACACTAATAACCCAGAAATAACTCCTTTTTAAAAATTTTTTTTAAAGAGTGGGATTTTATTACCTATGAAAGCACAGTTAAAACATTTGTTGCAATTAATAACTACAAAATCACTTCCTAATCGATATGTAGCATCAGAAATATACCCTTTTACTATCAAAATATTCCCCTCTCCCAAAAGTCAGTCACCATTCATTAAAGAGATTTCTCTTCCCTTAAAAATATGGGGTTTGGTCTATATCCATCAGTATCACATGCACATACACTGACACATGCACAAGTTCCAGTCGTGGAACTGTTCAAAAGGTTCCCTACCCTTAATTTCTTCTCCACCTCCTTTTCTAGGCACAGAGCACTCCTTTTGTTTCTACTTTTCCTCTTCCTTGCTCTTGATTCTATTCCATGTCCAATACTGACATATTGTACTGGTTTTGTTTTTAAAATCTTTACTGGTTTAGAATATTTAATGCTTAACTAGAGGCATGTCAGTAATTCAGTGCAGCCATTAAGGCTCTTCATATGGGTAAAAGCAACCCCTCAGTGGTAGCCATCCCTGCAGGAGACACATATTGCTACATTTCTCCTTCCCAGAGCCTTTTATACCAAGACAGAGCCATCCTGATCGCTGGTGTTCAGGGTTATGTTGCTGTTCACCACACTTTCTGCATAACTAACTGAATGAGGGACCTGGTAGTGACTGCAGGGCCCACAGAAACACAGGAATGGACAGTACTTCAAGCAGACATGATAAAGGTATTTCCTGAATTTTTCCCCAGCAAAGGCATAGATAAAAGGATTGAGACAACAGTGACTGAACGCAATGGTTTCGGTCAGGTGCATTGCGTAGTCCAATGACTTAATTTGGTTGCAATCTGTGAATAACTCATAGCGATTTAAAGTATCTAGAAAAATCAGTACATTGTAGGGGGACCAAAACAGAAAAAATACCACCACCACAACCAAGATCAGCTTTATGGCTCGTGCTTTTTTCCGATTTTTGCAGGACAGAAGGGTTCTGATGATCCCACAGTAGCAATAGAATATGATACAGACTGGGATGAGAAAGCCAATGATGTTCAGCTCCATATTGCAGAGCACTGGCCAGACGTTCTCCAACTTCTCTGGAAAGACAGCAATGCAGTCATTTTCTACAAGCTGGGAGAACACGAAATGTGGCACTGACACTAAAACCGCTATTGCCCACACTCCGCAGGTTACAAGAAAGCTGTGTCTTACTGTTCTGGATTTCAGAGGATAAGTTGCCCGGACAATGACCAAGTACCTGTCAATGCTGATAACAGTGATAAAGAACATGCCCCCAAATAAACCAATGTAATACAGTGAAGAAACAGCTGTACATGCAATAGTCCCAAGGGTCCATCCACGGACCGTGTTGAACGCCCAGAACGGGAGGGAGATCACAAACAAAAGGTCAGAGACAGCCAAGTTCAGGAGATAGATGTCAGTGATGCTTTTTTTGTTGCCTTTCACAATGGCAAAAACCACCATTAGATTCCCTGTGAGGCCAAGAGCAAACACCACAATGTAAAATATCGGCAGAAATATTTTCCCAAACTCTTGGATGTCAGTTTTATTGCAGGAGAAAGCATGTTCATCGTAAGTGTATTCAGCTGTGGTTCCTGTGTATGCTTCTGTCATGCTGAATTTGCTGGCTAGAGGAAAATGGAAAGAGTAAAGAAAAAAACATTAGAGTGATCTTATATGTGCTGCGGTAAAATACTGAGGGAACTGCACCAAGCATGCTCTGGGATTTTGCCACTATTTATTTTATCGAGGGCTGTGTTACTGTAGAGCTGATGGTACTTATGTTATGACAAAAGTCCAGACTCTGCTGTTACATGTATTTCGTTGAAAATTGAAAATTAACTATTTAAGATTAAAAAAATANAGAGCTGATGGTACTTATGTTATGACAAAAGTCCAGACTCTGCTGTTACATGTATTTCGTTGAAAATTGAAAATTAACTAATTAAGATTAAAAAAATAAAAAAAAAAAAAAAAAGAGAGAGAGAGAGAATTTCAAGGAATTTAAATTATTAAAGTTATTGAAGTGTAGCAGGAGCAACAGCAAGCTAAGATCTGGCTGAGCTGTGCATGGCAGCACCATGAGCAATGCAGGTGCTCTGCAAGTCCGTGGGCAGTGCTTGGCAGGAAACGATAGTTCACAAGTAGACGTTGAACAAATTCAGTGTCTGTCAACACCTCAACAGCCCCATCTCCCCCTCTCACTAACCCTGGGCTGGACACACAGTTTGGCCAGGCCTGAGCTGATGCTTGCTGATAAGGGAGGACCAAATCTGCACCAGGACATTGCTGGCAGCAAGTGTATCTTTCATATAGGCTTTTCTAAAAATCGTCCCATGATCAAAAGAAGAGAAAATATATTGACCCTTTTTCTCAAGCAACAAAGCATCTTGTGACTGCTCCTGCTCTGGCTGGGAGGCTGGAGCCAGGAATTCACCTGGACTCAATCCAAGGAGAGTATGGGGTACAGGTGTGTGACCTCTGGGCTCACTGGTCTGCGCACCCAGAAACTCAGAGCACCTGCCAATTCATCTGCTCTCCTTTGGGATGTGGTGTTCAAGTCTCCGCAAAGATTTCTGTTTGCAAGGAATCAGGAATCCTACAGGAGTGCAGATGTTGCTGTATCTGATCTGCTCCCTGCTTGGGTAAAGAGCTTGGAAGTATCCATTATCCTGCTCGCTCTCACTGTAGGAGATGAAAGAAAGTGAGTGTGATACACTGTGCACAAGCCCAGGGAGATGACACATGGCCAAACCAGCCTGTTAAAGCTGAGAAAGAAAGAAAAGGTCAGTGATAACCAAACTGTGACAAATAACGACCCCTTGGCCACAGTGTCACCCTCTTCTTACAGGAATCCCCCGCTGCCTGTACGGAAGGGACTCAGTTCAGTGACCATAGGCTGTCTTTAACAGAGATGTTTACATCTCCTATTAGTGGGAGATTACAGTCAGTACAGCCTACAAAGAGCAGTGCTTCCTCATCCAATGCAGGTCAGGCCAAATCTGCTTTAAGACAAGGCAGACTTCTCTCCAGACTGCTGACCACACTGATGAAACTTCCTTTCCCAAGTGTAAGGCAAGTATGGGCACAGTGCTTGGTGGTAGGTGCCAATGGTGCATAGCTACTCTGACTCCTGACACTTACATCTAAGGGATTACAATCCCAGCCTGCAGGTCCATGTTTCACCAACAGCAGCAGTTTTTATACCTTCTGTTTCAAATAAACCATGCGAGATTGAACATGAAATAAAGATGTCCTCAGGTGTGAGACAGTTTTCTATGACATAGTGGTAACTATAACAATCTTCCCCATGAGTAGCTACTGTGACCCTACTGACATTTTCTCCTAATGCCTCATTGCCAGAGCATCATTTCTTGTGGTGTAGGCTATGAAGTTCTGGCCTATTATTTTGTAGCAATATCTTGAAGANTTTAAATCTGAATGTTCAAACCCTAATGATTAGTGCCTGCAGACTCTAGAAAAAAAAAAAAGTCTTTGTGGTTTCCACAGGAAAAGTGAGCTACAAAAGTCTGTCTCAGCACTCTGGGGCATGGGCACAGCGTGGGCAAAGCAGTTTGCAGCAGGCAGGCACACCCATGAGCAGAGCAGCTCTTGCAGTATCTGTCCACTTGAATTGGGAGCTGAGTCTGCCTTCAGAGTCTCTTCAGCCCCTGCCTGTCAGCCCAGCTCAATTCTCCAGCCTCTGGAGAAGAGGTGTCTGACACCAGCAGAGTTAAAGGGATACAAACACAAAAAACTTAGGTGTTGGGGCAGAAGCTGACAGCAGTTGCAAACAAAATACTTATTTTCTACCGGTGAGGTAAATTAGGAGTTGCCATCTCTCTATCTGCCCTATTCAGTGATACAGATAGAAGCAGGAGACATCATATATATAATCTCAATAACCCATCATTTTCTGCCATCCCATCCTGATTTCTTTCTTCCTTTCTGAGAATAATGTTTGCAGCAGCAGCAGCACCAGGGTACACCGAGTTTCCTGTGCTGAGTATGTGTCACTCCATCAGCCCTCCAGCTCCTTTGCCACTGAGCCGTTAGAGCACCAGAGCCTCTGCCTTTCTCTGTGGGCTCATGTGCTCCACGGCTGGTCCCACACTGGTGCAGCGGGAGCGGAGGGCTGCAGAAGTCACTGGCGGGGCAGGAGCACCTGGCCTGTGAGAAGACACTGGGTTTGGTCAGCCTCAGCAAGAGATATCTCAAGAGGGATTTAGGGAGAAGGTGTGAAGGTGAAGCAGACAATTTTCCTCAGGAGAATATAGCAGTAGCCATAGAAATCACTACTTAATGTATTGAAAACAAAGTTTTGCCATGATGGTGGTCAAACACCAGGACAGGACTCCAGGGAGGTTGTGGGATCTAAGCTCTGGAAGAACCTTGAAACTCAGCTGGCCCTGCTCTGTGCATGGGTTTGGACAAGAGACCTCCAGAAGTCCTGTCCTATCCTTGTGACTCTGTGGCAATACCAGACAGAGATCATGATGTTTCTGCAAAATGTCCCAGCTTCTTCTCTGCCATGTCAGCTCCGGTTTCAGACATGTCATTCTTGGTGTGACAACCAGAAGTCTCATCAGACAAAGAGGAAAAAAACAGACTGAAGCTTGCTGGTATCCCCTTAACACCTTTGCTAATTGTGGCATCATTCAGAGAGGGCTGTTCAGTGGTGCTTGTGTTGACTGTCCATGCTGTGTGAAATCCCTGCTCTGGAGAGAGAGAATGCACATTGCTTTACTCTCCTCTCTAAGAACCTTTAGCTGTGTTGGTTTTTAACATGTTTGCTCCCTTAATTCATATCTAGAAAGGCAGCTTGACCATCTGGAGAGTTTCCATATGTGTCCATAGAAGTCACTGTGCTCAACAGTGACACAGGATAACACACATATAAGAAAATGCAGCTCCCACCAGGGGTTAGCCCTCAGACCTAGCAGGCTTTTGAAGTGGCATTGCCTGGAGAGAAACCTGGGTGTGGGAATGACCATCTTCTTCACTGGAGAACATTTACACAGATGTGCAGGAGAAACTCCTGGCCTTAGTGAAATAAGCAGAAACATCACTTGTGCTGGGATATTTCCTGACATACCCGTTCAGTCAAGTAATCTTCTCTAGCTCACTGATGAGGATCATTTATTTCTACAGTGCAAGTTATTTCCTTTACCCTTGGATGGGTGCTTGTGGGGTCTGTGGTACCTACAACAACAGGAAGGGTAAGATTCTGTATTGCATGTCCAGGGGCAAGCAAGGACTGCACTTATCAAAATGGCATTGCTGCTTAAATCTGCTGGCAGTCTCTGGAGTATTCACTCTCAAGCTCCTGGATTTCTTATATCAGCCGACACTCATATCCTTTCACTACCACTCATCCTGCACAGGCAATACCACCAGTACTGTTTGAATATTTAGCTTCTCTGATACCACTTTGCTCAGTTTAAACTGATGATACTCAGTAGGTGGGCTGCAAATTTCAAAGGGCTCTCAAAACCCAGCCCATGCCAGATAGGGATAAAGTGTTGAAATTATATTGCACCTTAAAGAGAGAAACTTAGATCTGACCATCCTCCATACTTTCCTGTCAGGTATTCTCTGTCTGCCTCTCAAAGTCCCCTGCAACACATGCTACAGGTTTCTCACCATCAGCATCAACACAATTTTTTCTTTTATTCTTACAATAAATGTTCACTTAAGGGGCAGAGTGAACTGAAGAGTGTAGAGGACACAGGAGGACTGCAAGGCTTTGAGGTTTTCCACCAGATATTTTCCCTTGCTGACTACAAGAAATAGTGAATAGATTCACTTCTGCTTCTCATGGAACTGCTCGACCACTTTTCTCTCGCTGTCTGGATTTCCCCATCAGTTTTGTGTCCTACCCTCCACAAACACTTCTGCTCTCTATCATGTTTATAGCTGCCTCAAAGACTGTAGTCTGCAAAACCAAGACCCCTGTTTCTCAACCCAGTTATTCCCTACCACCATGTGCACCCCATGTAATACACAGGGAAGTGAAATTGTGAGAGGTCTGCAAACTCCTGTAAGGAGCAGAAGTTGCATTTCAATCCTCAAATAACACTGGCATCAGGCTGGGTGACACAAGAACAAATGCTATTTATATATCTGATCTTTCCAGGTGTCATCCGTGGCACTTCAGCCAAGTGCCATGTTACAGGCTTTACTGCCAAAAAGAGGGCAATCTTTAAGCAGTTTGCCTCCCTCTGGTGCCGCTCCTTCCACCAAATTAAAAGAAGTGAAAAAACATGACCAAATCCAGACCTCTGCCAGAGGGTCACACTTCAGATTTGCACAATATGCTAATAAAAGTATTTCAGCCTCAGAAAGATTTTCACACCTTAGTCAGCATTTCTGAGTAATGTTTACATGCTTTTCTCATGCTGGCAAAACATGTTTTCAGTGCACACTGAATGGCCTGATGAATCAGGTGGCCCTGTGAAGCTGTAGTCTTTGTGAGAACCCCTGTGAAACCCTTCAAGTATATGTATATTCCTTTTTCACCCTCAGATCTGAGCTGCCATCATCCTACCCAAATTAAATGCTCTCGCTTGTTTGCGTTTGCAGCTACACCCACCTATTTCTTACTAGCTGGTGATTCCCAGCAAGAACATAGGGATAACCTCAGGCACCTCCAAATGAAATGTTGTAGCTAGGTGGCACTTCTAACACACAAAAGAAAGAGATTAAAGGAAATAACCACAACTGGGTGAGAACTAGGAGGAGATAACACTCTGGGTAAAACTTAACCAGCCTAGCCAAGCAGCTACCACAGAATCATTAGACTGCCACAGATACCTCTACCCACAGTTTAGCTGTTACACCACCCAAAATTTAGGTTTACGGTTAATAAATTAACCAGAGATGGGGCCCAGTTGCTAGTTCTAGACCCTGATAGTTCCTGTAATTTACTCAGTTTATTTTTTAGAGCCAGGTGGTTCCATTCATAGGCAATGGCCTCTGGAGCTGCTTGGGCTTGTGTTAGACAGGGTCAAAAGCAAGACCATCCCACCAAATACAGTTACTTTAAAATTATCTCAAATTTCAGTCTTTCAGTCCTGAAGCGGGGACATGTTCTTCCTATTCCACCTCAGCATGCAGACCTTTGAAAGTGGGAGGCAAGATGAAAGGGCTGATCTAACCAAACCTTTAACTCAAGCAAAACAAATTTGAACTGTTAAGGGGCAGAGCACAGCTAAGGCTTTATAGAAGAGGATTTTTGGTTTGGGCATCTGATGGGATTGCAAGGTTGAAAGAGGGAGCTGTGTGGGTGACTTGGAGCTATGAGTTGCACTGCATATTTGGTTAATACATGTCTCCAGTCCAAAGCAAGACCAAAAAATCAATGCAATGGGATTTGGATGGGTTAGACATCAGCTCACAAAAGACAGACATCTGTGGAGGAAGCCTTGCTGAACTAGGAATATTTCTTGTTCATATGTCTGTGGAAATGACAAGTTGAAAGCCAAAAACTCTTTGCTCTTTGGTGTTTTTTCATTGTTGCTCTGAAAGCACATTGGCAATGAGAGCTGGCAGGGGCACATGATAAAAGGATTACAGGACTGGAGGGTGATTCAGACAATCTGAGTAATCTGGGGCTTCCTGGGTGATTCACACTGGCCCTAGTGTAGCCAAATGCAACCGAAGTGACATGCTTGGGAGGTAAACAACACAGGCTATGTCTCAAGAGCAGGGGCATATCTGAAAGGAAACTTGACTGCAAGAAAAGCTGATGTAACTCTCTGGTTGGTAAAAGAGCTTCCAGATGGGAAGGAACAAAAGAGGGATGACTTTACTATTGCAGGGCTTGATATAGGAGCTGCAGGCATAATTTGGTAACCTGATTTCACTTTTGCTTGTGATAATAATCTTGCTAATTATTTGAGTGGGATTAGCTATCTGTTACAGTGATGCAGGGAACTTCAGAGGCACTCAAGACAGGAATAAGATGAACATTTCTAACAGTGAGAGGGTAATGAGTGGAACAGACTTCAGGTAGGAAAAGGAAATGTCTGAGGGCCTTTACTTTTAAAGAAGGTATCAGTCTTGGAAATGGATTTAGGCTAGACATAGTGGAGAAGCTGAGCAGGAGGGTGCTGGATTAAACCCTACAGCCCTTGGTAGTCAGGGAGAGAGACCAGGTTGGGGTACTCTTAACAACCATGACTCTCTTCTGGAAATTAATGACTGAAAAAGTTAACTGTCCTCTGCCCAGCACTAGCTAGTTCAAATTCTGGGATGTGACCCCTGGAAGGAGGCACGGTCCTGTGAAAACCATAGAACACCTGCTGGTGTTGGGTTAGCAGTGAGGTTACTGTGATGGCTGTGAAAAGAAAGCAGCACAGTTTGGAAATGTTCTTACCAATTAGCCACCCTGGTGAAACCTGCACGTTTTCACAATTAAAAAGCTCTTTTTTCATTCCTCCCTGGCTTCTGAGTGAGTGTGGAGTAATGCCACATGCTCTCTGCCCCTCCATTTCTTCCTTGATGACTTTAAGGTGAGGAAATTCTTTTCTTTGGTGTTTTTTTCTTTCTTCTGTCATTTATTCTCATATCAACTGGACTACTTCTGTGGACCATCAGAATTCTGAAAACCTATTAACTGCTTTTAATTTGGGTGATTTAATTATGGAGGCTTCCCCCAGTAATTTGAGGATAAGTTTTTTAAAAGCAAGTCATTCTCTCAGATGCTTTGTTATTGAATTTTCCAATTCAAGGTGAAGTTGAAGGTGCAGAAACATGATGCTGAGGCTTTCAAAGAATTAGGTCACTTGAAGTGTCATAAGTAAATTACTCAGAAATAGAAGCTGATAAAAATCACTGTTTATAAGAATATGATTGAATATTGCAGAGGCCTTGGATCCCTTTACAACAGTATTTAGGTCGAAGATATTATTAAAATATGCCACTTTCCTGTTCCTGAAGTTTTTACAGCAGTATCACAAACCAAATTAGAAGCAGACACCACTAGCTGAAGAGGAAAAGCATATAAATACTACAAACTTAAACCAATGGGTTTTGGTGAAAAAAAACATTTTAAAAATCAGACTTTGATCATGGAAGGCAGGAGGGGATAATGTAGAGTCCAAAATCCTTAGGGTCTCTCTCACCTTTGCTTAGGGCATTATAGTTTTGGGAAGTGCTTTCTCAATGATACTCCATGCACACCTGGAGGTAGCAGCAAGTAACCAGGGCACAGGATTTATATTAACCCATCACATCAAAATTAGGTGTATTCATGATTTATAAAGAAAACACTAAAACATGGACTTTCTGCTGGATGTCTCTGCCAATGTCAAGGGCTTCATCACCTGTCTTTCAGAGCAACAGCAGAGGTATTATTTTGAACAATCTTGCCCTTGCTCCCTCAGTGCACTGGCCAGGCTGGTGGCCTCATTCAGGTTATGCTACCACCACAGAAAAGCAGGCACAGGGGACTGAACCCAGATGTGCTGGGCACATCCTGCCCCCCAGCAACATTCCGCCTCTTGCTGGTTTTGTTGCCCCACCAGGAAGACTTGCTGTGAACCATACAGCAAGTCTGCTGGGGCCAAGGAAAGCCCTGCCAAAGCCCTGGCAGCTCACCCCCATGCTTGCTGGTGTATTTATAGAAAAAGCTGAAGCTTTCAGTGGTATCTGGCACTGGGAAGGACAAATCTCAAATGGGGCTGATAGGCTGGATGTGCAGGAGCCTTGGTGATGAACACTTAATGGAGCAGACAATAGGGTCATGTTTCAGGGCATGACTGAGTCTCTTGAGCACGTGAAGCTGTTTCAGAAATTCTTGCATTTATGAAAGATGACCTGACAGTATGAGTCAGACTCCTGCATCTCCCCCGCATGTTAAAACTGAGGTTCAGAAATCACTGAAGTTGTTCTGAAATTTGCATCCATGTCACTCAGGGTGGTCTTGATCCTATGACCAGCAGCAAGGGATGTCTGCAGAACTTCTACAGCCTGAGATGGTTTCCCAGGAGTCCCCTGCTCCCAGGGATCAGCCAGGGGATAGGACATTAGGCACATGGGGAGTATTGTTGTAGAGCAGTATTTATTTTGGTTCTCCCAGAGCCTGGGGAGCACTTTAACTCAGCTGCTGGTGAAGCAGTGGCAGAGCTGAGGGAGCAGGTGCCCTCCCAAGAGCTGCCCCCAGGGAACTGGGTGTTTGGGGTTGTCATCTGACAATGGTGACTGGATGGTGACTGCCAGGATCAGGTTTTTTTGTGGAAAATTTATTTCACAGGTATTTCATGTAGACTGTTAGTTCCCCTAATTGCCCCTCCTGCTTGCATGGTTGCTCAGGCACTCTGTATCTTTTTGTTTGTTTGTTTGTTTGTTTTTTAATGTATAGCTGACCATTTTGCCAGTGTTTTCTCTTACCTGCTCTTCCTCAGTATTTCTTTTCCCCAGACTTCTCTTCTGCACCAGCATTCAAATTTCTTTTTTTTTTTTCTGTTGAGGGGACAGCAAAACCAGATGATTATTTGTAGCTATGACTACTGTTTGTACTTGTTTATGGTTAATGGCTCCATCCTCTCCCTGCCTTTATTGTGGCATCTGCTTCCTGCCCCCACCCCCTTTTTGTGATTAATAATTTCACATTGCTTCAGCATCCCTGAGAAATCAGAGAAGGCTCTCTACAAGTGGGAGATCTTTTAAATAATCTTCTCCATCATTTCAGAGAGCAGAGCACATTAAACCTTCCTGATTGTGTATGGACGAGATTTAGGTTCTGGAGTACCCAGCTCCTTCCTGGGAATATCAAGTTTTCTATGGGATTTACTCTCAGTTTATGATATGCTTCCTTTTGTCAAATTTTAGCCTTTTCTTCTCCCTTTTGGACTTTTTCTGAACTGCTCAAACCCTTTTGATTCATTGCAGTTGCCATCTATTGTCTTGTCATCCAGTTCCCTGCCTTTGGCTGCACTGCTTGCACACAGGGCTTCCCCCAGCAGATCAGATTTTGGTAACCACTGTTGTGGATCTGTGTTTATATCACAGAAGTATTTAGTGGGTTGCCACCACTGTATTACCCAAATGTCTCACCCAAACCAGCAGATATCTTTAAATAACGTCTTTCCTGTGGAAAGCTAAATAACAGAAAAATCAAGTATGTTATACAGAAAGGTAAGGGGTTTCAAATGTCTTTAATTTCAGTTGCGCTCTTGCTGGTCTGTCTGTATCAGATGCCTTCTATTGACTCTACTAGATTCTCTGCTTTGGGCTGTCTTTCAGTGTCTGTGATGTTTTGGATGCTGGTTCACCGACTAAAACTAGAAGCAAGCAATGCTTGTGAGTTGTGAAATCTCTGCAGACATTGCACAAAAAATTTCTAATGAAATAGAAGGGCTCTATCTTCTTGTTCTCTCCTTCTGGGTTAATACTGCACATTTGTTACATATCATCATTTACTAACCTTGAGAATTTCTATCCAGGGTATTCCTATTACGAGATGCCACAAATAATTCATGACCAAGTAAAATTAATCTGCCCTGGTTCACTTTTGTTAACAGAAGTGCTTCCCTTTTTACTTTCACAATTTGTAAACAGTACCCACATCATCTTTACCCAAATTAAATATTATTTAGGTTCCAAGCACTAAACAATAAAGAGACATAGTCATGAGACACCATTTTGTCTGATCTTTGTCTGTCAAATTATAGGGAAAATATGATTTTCTCTTACCTTAATTCATAGCTGCACTGAAAACCAATGTTTTCTTCAAGCTGAGTCTGTTTGGACTTAAACTCTTGTGCCTACATGAACATGTTGGCTTCCTGGGCTGAGCTCTCTAATGCTCATGCCTACATGAACGTGTTGGCTTCCTGGGCTGAGCTTCGGGGCTGGGCTGAGAAAGTACTGATGTCCTCTGCTTGGATCCCAATAGCTTCTTGTGAAATTGTTAAGCAGGATGCAGCCACTCAGAGGGACAGAAGTACCTACAGGGGACAGGATCTGCACAGAGACAAAAAATGCCTGAGGTGCCACGACAGCATGTCAAAGCTGTCCCCGTCTTAGTTCCCCCCATTCTATGCAGAATGAGATATTTTTCACTCGGGCAGTGTGTAGAAATACAAGTTTGGCACACCAGCAGGGGCCTTGAGCTATGGGGATGCAGGAAGCAGCACAGAGGATTGCAGGTATGGGATGGTAGGAGATGGGACACAGGCTGGCACTGGGGAGCCCCACAGCTCTACACAACTCACTGATGGCCTTTTTAAAAGAAGAAAAAGAAAAGCAGATCTGGAGCTGGCAAAACTGGGTTTAGTGGTAACAGAGAGAACAAAATTAGTATCTAACATATATAAGGGGCACTGCCTATAGTGGGTTGTGCATAGACCATTGAAGAGAGAAGCAGGTATAGAAGCATGCTGGAAAACATAGAAAAATGGTCCAAAACAGATCCTAGAAAAAGACAGAAGGAAAATCAGAGTGAACATTGCACTCATCCACGGGAAGGACTGGAGATGCTGGCAGCTCTCTCTGACACCTCACTTCACCACAACCATCAACCTTAGAACCCAAAGGAGCGGGGAAAGGGTGAGTATAACGCCAGAAAAATTAATAGAAACTATTGTGTGTGCAAAAAATTGAAACTGCAATGATATTCTTGTTTTTCTGCAACTAGCAGATTTAAACTGAGAACAATTGGAGCCTTGAGAATGCCATTGCACTCATAATAAATTATTGCCCCTACCTGTACATACATTGTGCCCCCTCTTTGCCTGTAAAAAAGATTTTAAACATAATATCTCTCTACAGCCCAGAACCAGGGGAGTCAGAGGGTTTAAAATACTGGGATGTTCATTAATCAATGACCTTTCTTGGCCCCTGACCCAAGAATCCTGCTCAGTGTTGCACTGAGTGCAGCACAGCTGGGATGCTGCTAAGCACATTGCCAGGTACTGGGGCACAAAAAGCAATTCCTCTGGGGTGGAACCAGACAGGAGGCTGTGCAGTGGGGTGTGTCGTGAGAAAGAGACACTGTGTCCAGTTGGCTGCTGGACCAATACCTTGGCCTTCCAGGATGCAAGGAATGCAGTTCTGGAAACCCAGGTACTGCCCCTGCCTCAAATGTCAAGGGACATTAAAATGCCTTCTCCCCAAAGGCAGAGTTGTGCAGGCAGTCTGACCTTGGTGGGATTTAGAGGGTGAAGAGTATCTTCCAGGATGCCTGAGCTGTTGCTTGTGGATTGGTTAGCAAGTTACCAAGCAAACATTTTAGTATAAGTTCAGTTCTGGTATTTCTGCCAATTATATTTTATGGTTTTTACTGTGTTATGCTTTATCTAGAAAATGTTACATGCCAAATAGCTACATAGAAATGTAATTAAGGTCAAACCAAGGGCCTCCAACATCAGCCAAATTATTTAAGTGATGTCAGCCAGGTGGGCCAGGACAAGCATCCATGGAAATAATCAGGGAACTGACTCTTGGATAGTGTTAGCCAGGGACATCAAAGATACACTGCTGAAAATAAATTTTAAAGGGTAGGGAATTATAAAGGGCTGGAGCAGTGGATTTTCAAAACTTACCTTTTTCTCTGACAAGTGCCAGCAGATCCCACCCATTCTTTAAAAACAGATGTAAAACACACTGCACTGTTTTCAGGACAACAGCAAAAGGCTGGTTTCTCCCCACACTCTGAAAAAAGTATCTAAAACTACCAAAATTATGAACTTTTAACTTGCAGAATGATCATTTCTGGTTGATGAAACTAAGGAAATGTTCTCATTCTGTGAGAACCATGAGATTCAGAAAGTTGAATGAAGACTTTCTCGATGACAGTGATAGTTTGATACTATCAGAGCAGCACTGCCCTGTCTGTAGATGTGCTGTTGTTTAGAGGACACCCAAATCTAAATTTGTCTCCCATGTCCTCATGAGGATGATGAAGGGCTGTGTTCCCCCATCCTTCACCTCCCTGAGCCTTATAAAGAAGGCACAGATGGACCAGTAGGAGCTTCCCCACGTCCAGGGGACCTGGACATGCCAGGCTGGTTTGCTGCTGACCTGTAAAATGTGGGCAGAACCCAGACAGACGTGGCCACCCTCACCCTGGTGGGCACCTGCTCCTGGGTCACCAATACTCAGCACAGTACTTCTGGTATAGCTCTTTGCAGGCAAAGTCCTCGAGAAGTGGGGTCAGGACTTCCCATACGTAACAGCAGGAGAGGCTGTCCCCAGGAGTTGCTTACCTCCAGGTAGAAAGAACCGCCTAGCAACAGGGTTTTCCTGAAGGTGGTCATCAACCTCTTCCTCCTCTGCTGCCCAGAATTTAACCAGAACTGAGCACAGAACAGGCTTTTACCCTCAAAAAACAAAAACAAACAAACAAACAAAAAGCTTCCCAAATTTTACCTCACAGGTTTTATCTGTAGACTTCAATCAAAGAGAAACCAGGTCAAGCTGAGTCACAGAGATCCTCAACTGGTGTCCCCAGGAGACAGAGAAGGCTTTCTGGTGTATTCTGCTGTAAGTGATAAACCTAGATAAGGGTGCTACTTATCATGGTGTGCACTTGTAGTGCAGCATAGACAGATGTGAAACCAATACCACCTGAAAGACAACTACCACATCAACCATACCTCTGGTTTCCATCTTCAGCCTCTGTTCACACTCTGGTATTGAGGACAGCTCAGGAATAAAAAATTCAGAGGAAGCTGAAAAACCTTTTCTTCTGGTCCATACAGAAGAAAAGGAGGGAAACAACTTTTGTTTCTCCAACTTAAAACAAAAAAGTCATTGCATCCCTTGTAACCAGGGAGACTTTTCCTAGGAAGGGCTAGGTACAGTGTGTTGCTTTCCCAACTGGGAGGCACACAATGATTTTACAGGAAGAAATCAAGAGTGAAGGATATATGTCCAGGAACACTATGGGTAAAGAGGGGCAAACACTCTCTTCTTTTTATTTCATCTCCCTCTGAGTGGCCTTCCAAATTTGAAAACTCATTTCTCTCAATATGTGGGGAGACTAGAGGTACTTCAACACCACAGGCATCTTCTCCTGCTCTGTGGCCAGGCTGCCAGGTCAGCTCGGGGAGGCAGGGTTTTGTGCAGCAAAATTGGAACTGTTTTGCACTGGCAAATTCAAGCTTTGCTGACTAAAGCACCTGGTAAAGAAATGTCTAGCCTGAAGGATCAAATGCTGTTTTCCCCAGCACACTCTGATTTGCTGCCACAGAAGAAAGTCTGATGGTAGTGATTTTCTATGAAAAGAAGCTCTGTTGGTTCTCATGTCCCCTCTGGAGGGTCAATGGGGAACAGTAGTGGCCTGGGGGTTCCTGCTTCATCCTCCCAGGATGGAGTCCCTGAGTCCCACTGGAGCTCTGCAATGCAGCATGACACACCATAGCCATGACTGCACTGGCCCCTGCTGGACAATTTTTCTCTTAATTTCCCCAAACCTCTAATTTTTTTCTGTCAGCTGGGTAGAGGTGCTTCTGGAGGTGCATCCTGGTCACATTTTGCATCCTGTCCTGCAGCAGAGACCATCCAGCAGCTTTTGGTGCAGATGTGAGCACCACCTGCTCACACACTGACACACACAAAAATCACAGAAATCATTTCTGTTTCTCACTTCTGAGAGAAAACCCAGCAGAGAGAGCCTCATCCTTTCATGTCACTCTGCTGCAGAGGTGCAAGAAGACAACTGAGCTCTCGTGTCTTTCCAACCACCTGTAGGAGATGCATTTATTCTACATTAAAAAGGTGGGGATGCAGAAATTACCCAGAGTGAGGAAAAGAAAAATTATGTCTAGTGATGAAAATGTTTCATCCTGAGGGCTGCTGAAGGGAAGAGCCACAGAAAGCTGAAGGATTGCACAGTTTCTACAACCAGAAGAAGCATGGCTAAAACAGATAACAAAAATTAAGAGAAACTTTTATTCCCACATTAGAAATGTCACAGAAGGGAAAAGGGTGTTGAAAGAGTTTAGTGCTTAGGCTCACTCATGCCTTGGTGACCCCACTGTGTTCCTGAGCCTCAGCTGTCACACAGATATGGTGCTGTCCCGCCCTGGAGAGGTGGCAGAGGTGCAGCCAGGTCTCCTGCAGAGGCATCCTCCTTCCCTGGGATAGGTGATGTGCCAGCAAGTTGCTCGGAGCCTCCTGTTTCAGGGTGTACCTGAGTTACACCGATCACCCAGAGCGTATTGTGAGGCTGCCCTGTTGTGAGGTCGGCTCCAACAACAACAGCAAGACCCCAGAAAGATGGGAAGAAACATTTGGCTGGGCAATCACACTCCTTTCCTCTCAGGCTCATCCAGGCAGGCAGAATGGCTGCAGAGCCATACTTCAGCAAGCTGCTGTTCAAAATTCCAAATAAAGAAATGAATTTCATTCTCCCCTTCCCTTCTCCCCTTCCCCTCTCTTTCCCTTGGGCTGCTTATGAGAGCTGAAGCTCTTGGGTACATTTGCACCACCCCTCTCTCTGCAGAGCTGCAGCTGAGCACGTCAGGGCAGTGCTGAGGACACTGAGATGTGCAGTGATGGTGGTGCAAGATGTGCATGGGTCCAGAGACAGATGCAGACATTGGGAGAGACAAGAGTGGAAGAGCTGCCTGCCTTGCAGCGAGCATGGACAAAAGGCCCAAGAAAACCACCCAGCATTGCTCATTGCTCTCAGCCCAGTTGGATACCTGAGTATTAGGGAACAAAACCCATTTCCTCTACTCCTTGTTGTATAGGAAAGGCAGCTGGTTTGCAAACATTTCTTGCTACATAGATCTCTTTACCTTGCAGCTGCAGCCAAGGTTGGTGCTGACACAAACACCAAGGGCAATCGATACTTTTGCAATGTCATGGCAGCGTGTGTTAGGCCAGGCCTGTGTCCTTCCTTCCCTCCTCACGTTCTGCACACACATTCTCTGAACTCAGGTATGTGGAGGATCAGAGAGACTGCACGTCCTCAAAGGGTGCTAGTGAAGAAAGGCATGAATGTATTGGCAAAGCAGACCTGCATGCACGTTGCACATTCATTAGTGTTAGTGGGAAATCATTAATGTTAGTGGATATTGGAGCATGGTGAGGAAAAACCATTTGCTGGGGTGACACTGCTGTTTTCTTGGTGGTACTCTTCTCTTTCATAGAGCTCATCCAGTGTGGTAAGTCTGACCCAGCTGCTGACACCAGCACTGGACTGGCTGCACTGACTGCTGGAAAGCACAGCAGACCTGCAGGGACACCCAGTGGCCCCGGAGAGCTGTGTGGGGTCAGAATGAGACCCCAGCAGACACAGGCATCAGCAGAGGCTGTAGGAACCCAAATCAGTGCCAATTCTGAGGTGGGGATTTCTGTGACCTGTCTCTGTACACTTTGGCATTTCAGCCAAGTCAGCAGAAACACAGATTTACCTAGAGCAGGAGCACGCTGCTCAGAAGTCGTGCGTCAAAACTGACGCACTGCAGTACCAGCTTTGCTTTGCCCACTATTACTCACTGCCTTTAAGGGACATTAACATTTAAGGTACATTAACAAAATACGAATATCAGCCCACACATTACAGTTAAACCCAACATATTCAGACTAAATTACCTTTCAATTTCCCAAACTATTTTTACATCTGGACAGAATCCTTAAAGTCATGGGGTTTTTTTTCTGTCAGCACCTTTCTGGATCCTCTTCTGGCACAATCAATAATTTCCATGCTGCTTCATAACTGGTATACGTATGCGTGATATATAATAAATGTTTTTAAGAGGCTGAAAATAAAACGGGATTCTCCTGGATATGATACAATTAACTTGAGGAGTTGGGCTTGGGGAGTTTCATGTATGCTAATGTAGACCTGTCCCTGTGCAGGAGCATCCTTCAGCTAAGAGAAGAGTGGGACACAGATACCCTCCATTAAACTTTCTTTTTCCCCTCCTTAAAGTTTTGCCTGGTTCTGACCTCCAGGTGTTAGCTAGATGCTACCACAACAGAAAGAGGCAGAGTTATGCTGCTGGCTGGCAGGACTCCTCCAGAAGGCACCAAGTCAGTCCCATCCTCATCCCCAGACTGCATGCACTGGCCTAAACAAGTGACCTGAAGGCCAGAGATTCTGCCAAGGATTTAATAAGTTTGTGTTCTTGTTGCCTTGGGAAGGAGGCTTCAGCATAATGCCAGAAAAAGACAGATATGGACTAGTTTCTTACTCCAGGAGACTATTTTGGGACAAGAGACTATGATTACCTGTGCTGAAGTGGCAGTCCTGCAGCTCAGAACTGAGATGAGGAAAAATCTGCTAAGTCCCACTTCACACTACTTTCTGAGGGATCTAGCAACATCCTACATAAGCTGGCATGGCCTCATACATCCCACGTTTGCAGCTGTAGTTGAACAACATGGTCCTTAAACATGCCCATACCACTGCTGCACATGTATGCACAGTGTGGCAAGTGATTAGCACTCCTGAGGGCACTGCAGTGCTCCAGCCTGTCAAGGACTTTCCATCCAGACTTTCAGAGAGCATCATGAGTGGTATCAGACAAAGTCTTCATCTTTCTAAAAGACCCTTTGGAGAAGGGACTCTCTGGTACGAGTACCACCAGTAAATCAAAAGCAAACAAATATATATATATATAGTTAGGTTTAAGCTTGTATGCGAGTAACAGGTACTCTGGTCTCTGTTTTAAGATGATGTGCGAAGCCAGAACAAGATTATATCTGTTTCATGTGCCAACATCACCCTAAATCCTCTTTAACCTGAACCATCTCAGCAAAAAGAAAAATCAAGATCAGGATATGAAGGAAAGCAGCAGATATGAGCAGGAGCAATACAACAGCTGTGGCAGAACACCTGTGGTGGGTACCATTTATGCAAGTAGGTGAACAGACACTGGGGCTGTGCAGGATATTTTGGCCTCAGCTTCTTGTACTCCCTGCTCTTGGGAAAAGCCTAAAATTTGGAATTTTCCTCAAGTTGTCGGTCAGCTTGCACAGATACAGGAAGATGTCTTCTGCTCTCAATGCCCTCACAGGCACTGGAAGGGCAGCAGACTGCACCAGGCTCATCCCTTCAGAAAGCAGAGGAGCTCTGTGACCTACAGGGATGCTTCTGGCCACCCAGAGCAACACGGGGCAGCTCTTGGCAGCCAAGCACTCTCCGGATGTGGGTTTCACCTTCTGTCTTTGCACAGGAAGGCAGCAATACCAGCTTAAAGCAGTTGGGAAGTGAAGTTGAGGTGAGGTCCAACTCAGAGCTCCTGGTGTGGCTGATAAAACACAAGCCAGCTGTCTCTAGTAGAAAAACCCTTTAAGCTGCAGAAAGCATCACCTGCCTCCTTGCTAGAAGGGCTTGTGAGTGGTGTTGTGGCAACAGCAGGGCAGGATGTCTTCCAGTGAGAGCTCGAGAAGTGAAAGATTTTGCAAAGAAAGCTCTGCATGTTTATACTACCCTCATGCCAGTGGATTACAGCCCTTGTGGGGAAGCCCTGGGTCACAGCCTCACTCACAGCTACACAACAGCAATCAGTGAAACCTCTGAGCAGAGAGAGGTGTCCTCTAGCAGACATGCTCAGCAACCAGAGAAAGGCCATCATCATCTCGCCAGCCTGGGCAAAAGGGCTCCAGCACCTGTCCCAAAGCACTCACACAAGGCGTGCAGGGTGAGGCTGTTGAGGCTGCAGAAATCATTCCCATCTCTTGAGCTTCAGCTGAGTGAATTGTGCTCTAGAGGGCTCATGCTGTGAATCTGCAGGGAGGAGAGTTGATGCTGTCCTCTAGCCCACCACCCTTTGGCTTTTCCCTGAATTTTTGAGAAACCCCTTCTAGAGAACAGGAGGGTTTGGATATCCAAAAAAAGCCTGTCTGGCAATAAGGCACCTGAAAGGTAGACACTGTACTGCTGTGCCAGGCAGTGATCCTCCTGCTGGGACCCAGGCAGCAGCTGAGCTGAAGAGGAGGCAGAGGCAGGTGGAAGGACTATCAGTTGTGTAGATCTGTGAAGGACAGAATAAAATGCAAATGCTGACACAAATAATGATGAAACAGGTTCCTCAGGTGTAAAAGATCATGCAATTACACTGCACACAGTATCTTTATTATAAAATTTAAAATATGGTGATATCTTGTAGGGACAAATAGAAGAGAACAAAAAGAATTGCATTTATTTAACACTATCTGTACATTTAGAAGTGTATGTATGTTTATATATGGGTATATGCCTATGTATTTGTGTATATATACACACATGGGCAAGTATAGAAATGCGTGTTTATGTACATATACATATGTACATATGTATATAGCTCTTTATCTATAGATACATATAGATATATCTATACAAATGGGTAGCCATTCACATATATATAAAATCAGTCATTCCAAGTTGGAGCAGTAACTGAAACGTCAACCCCAGCCCCCTGTTCAAGAGCAGTGACCACACTGGCACACCAGTTACCAGTTCAAAAAGTTCAAAAATGTTCAGAAAGTCCCCTGATGGAGACATGAGACAGCTCTCAACCACTATTTTTTCCACTCTTCAGCCTTTTCTCTGGTAACAATTTCTCCATCCATTCCTACAGCACTCATGCATTCCTGTAGGAGTTGTTCCTTGACATCCATGGCATAATTTCTAAGCTACAGCTTCAAACCCTTCCAGCCAAGAAGCTACTGCTGATAGCAGACAGGGAGTCAGGATCATATCTAAATATTAATTCACATTGATTTTACAAAACACATGGACAGCATTTATTTCTTGGTTGCTTATCCACTTACTAAGCTCTTCTGGGGCTGGAAGCATTGTTCAGATCTGTCAACTTGGAGCCAGGTCCTGGCACAGCACTTTTAACTTGGGCACTGTTTCCCTCCAGAGAGCAGATTCCCACTCCTGCAGTGAGTCCCATTCCTGCTCACAAAGCCAACACACTGCTGAGACAAGGGAAGAAGTGGCCAAGTGTCCAAAGTTTGGAAACATAAACAGCTCTTTCCAGTACTGAGTCTGAAGGGGGGAAGGTTTGTTTCTAAGGTACCTTTCCATGCTGCTCTGGCAGTGTGGGAGTCTGCTGGTAATTTCACAAAGCAAGCAAGGCAGGATGTGCCAAGGGAAAGGGAGGATGATGCTAAAAAAAAAGCCCCAAACAACCTCTAAAAAATGAGAGCACCAAAAGCAACCACAATAAAAGCAAAATCAAGCACCTGCTTGCAAATCACCACTTTTCGTGTCCTAAAAGGTTGCTCAAACCTTTAGTCCATGGCTGTGGATGCCCAGGTGAGGATTTCTCTATTTTAGGTCCCCTGTCTAGGAAGATAGTTTTGGACTTGTAGTTCTACAGGACCGTGCCAACAGAAGACAACTGTGAAGACTTTGTGTGCTGAGAGGAGTGCTTGTCCAGGCTGCGCCCACTGAAAGCCCTGTTGCCTTTGCAGTTTGACAGAAAACATGCAGACTTTTTGAAAGCGTCACGGAGATGCTTCTTGAACTTCTCACCCACAAAAGCATAGATGACTGGACTGAGGCAGCAGTGGACAAAGGAGAGGGCCTCAGTCAGCTCTATGGCTAGGTCTAGCCTTTGGCTTGTCTGGCAGTCAGCGATGATGGACATGTTCCTCAGGGAGTCCAAAAAAAGCACAATGTTCACGGGGGTCCAGGAGAGAAAGAACACAATGACAACAGTGAAAATCAGTTTTATTGCTTTGTACTTGTTCTTGGTATGGCACTGCTGCAGGTTTTTCAAGATGCTGTGATAGCAGAAAATTAGGACAACAACAGGGATTAGCCACCCCAGGATGTTGACTTCAAAATTACTGAAAGTCTTCCAGTCAATGCTGCCATCAGGATAGTGAGGGAGGCACCTAATCTCGTTATCATCATTCACTTCCTGGAAAAAGAGTAAGTCTGGCATTGATGCTAAAATGGCAACTGCCCAAACGACCAGACTGGTGATAAACCCGATGAGAGTTGTCCGAATCCCTTGAACATGGAGGGAGTGGACTATGGCCAAGTACCTGTCGATGCTCATGATGGTTATGAAGAAGACATTGCTGTAGAAACCAATGAAGTAAATGGAGCTGATGATTTTACAGAGTGCATTTCCAAAAGTCCACTGGCTCACAACGGAGTACTGAACCAAGAAGGGCAGGGAGGATACCAAGAGGAGGTCAGAGACAGTCAGATTCAGCAGATACACGTCCGTCATGGTCTTGATTTTCATGAAGACTGTCAGAATCCAAACAACCAAAGCATTTCCCACCAGGCCTGTCACAAACAGCAGGGAGTAGAGCACTGGAAATAAGGTAGATGCAAATGCTGCAATACTTTCACGATGACAGATGATGTGTAGTTCTGAGTAGTCGAAGGCATATTCATAGGCTGCAGAGGAGTTAGGTGTTGGTGATCTGTAACTCACCTGTTCAAGGACAATGAAATTCATATGAGCCAAATCCCACAATAGTAGATATACCAGGCAAGAGTCAGCTCACACCAAGCTGCATGATGACAAAACAGATGCACCACAGCTGTGGTTAAAGATGCAAATGAGGAAATGAATGTTAGTGACTGGCCATCCTCTGCAGTACCCAGGATGAGATCCTTGCATTACAGGGGCAGAGAAGATCAAGGAAAATGCAGCTGTGGAGGTAAATGTTACCAGCATTCTCCTGCTGGATCCATGTGGGGCCATGGCCCATGCCCAAGTCCAGGTGGGGTACTGAGGCCAGAGACAGGGAGCATCCTCAAACCGGCAACAACATAGGCCAGGAGGCTGAGAGCCCCTGATATGGGTTTTGGGGTCCTATTTTTTGTTTCCTTCTGAAAGAAGAAAGGGAGCAGGGCCCAGGGAGAAACAGATACATTAATACTCATCTCCTAAAAGCTTTGTTTCCAGTTAGCTGAGTGCCAGAAATGGGATGCACCAGCAGCAGTGACATGCCCCCTTCCCGATCACGAGCCCCTTGCAGCTTGCCCACCCTCCAGCAGCAGCCACCACATTCCTGGGCAGTACCTATGACAGCAAACAATTAAAGATGGATAGCAGCTTCCCTGTCAGGGTGTCCTCCATCCAAGGACTACCCCTCTAGCACTACCTCTGCCCTCAGGAACAGTCTTCCACAAGCACAGTCTCATCAGCTGCAGATATTTTCATTCTGTGTCTTGGTTTCTTTCCAGAAAACAACAATCACCCTGATTTCTCCTGAATGCCTATTAACTCCACCAGTACTGTGTCCCCACTTGAAAAACTGGATCCCTAAGGTATGTTACTGGCCCTGGCTTGCAGGAGAGCAACCTGGCAGGGAGTGACTCACCAATATGTCTTCGGAGCCACTGCTGCCCAGCAGGTAGGTAAAATTCTGCTCCATAATCCAACACTGAGTCTGAAAGAGTGCAAAAAGACTGTCTTTATACCACATATTTTTAAGAAGCAGACATACCTTTACATATATAGGTTGCAATACTTACCTCAGCTTATGCTGCGATTCCAAGTTGTAGGTAAGGTCCTTACTATAGCAGTGCACGATCCTACAGTATTTTTTTTTGTCTGTGTAACCTGTGTTACATTAAAGATGTAATGCAACCCCAAGTCAGTGAGCTCAGCCTCTGTACTTAACACCTACAGAACGGAAATGTCAGCTTTATCTTCTGTATGATCACAAAGTTTTCATTTTTAGCCCTCACATTTTTCAGTGGAAGAGTTCTGCAATTTCCACCATGCCTTTGATGTGTTCCTGTCTCCCACTTCTCCCTCCTGCATGCCTTGTACCGCCTGCTCTCCAGTTCCAGTGTCTAGGAGAGAGAAAGTAGTGCTGTCTCTCCTCTGCTCCAAGGACTTCTGGTGAAGATGGCTGAGGGGAATGGTCCAATGCTGCCAATAGCCAGCAATGGCAAAGGGCCCTGTGTTTGCTCTAACATCTCATTTTTCCTTGGAAGGCACCTTCTCCCCCACCCACCCAAACACAGACAGGAATATCTAAGGGAAATTATCATAGAATCACAGCCATTTAGGTTGGAAAAGGCATTTAAGATCATTGAGTTCAACTGTAATCCCAACACTGCCAAGTGCATTTGAACCTTTCTTCCCAGAACACGCATGCTGCAGGATGCTCTCACAGACTGACACTGAAATAAAGCCCTGAACAGCACTAAAACCCCACCAACTCTACCACATACCTACTGTGACCTCATCTGGACCCAACACAGCTTCCACCCCACAGCTGTCTCTGATCTTGCCCACAACAGAAGTTACATGGGAAAGAGAGCAGCACTACTGAGCAACAGGCAACATTTGAAGGGTGTGTTAACTCCTTAAATACTGCTGCTCCCCACTACAGCTTGGTGCCATTACTGAAATTTGGGCAAGCCAAATCACCTTTTTGTTCATTTTAGAACAAACAGCACCTCATTGGGCATCACTCCATAAATGTGCTGCTAGAGATTCCCATGTGGAATGGTCTTTCTCAAACCCTTTGGACGTCCACCTTCACTCACCATTGTTCCAAAGGCAGAGGAATAAATTTCTGGGAACCAAGAAAATCTGCAATTATTGCATGTGTGGCAGTGGATGGCTTTCCTTGGCTGTGGTGGGCAAAGTTTTACATGTGAGTCAAGCCATGACAGCTCAGCTCTGCTGAGTATTAACTCTTACAATACCTGAAACTAGGAGAAAAGGCATTTAACAAACTCGTTTCGTACAAACTCGTACGTTACAGGCAGTGTTGAAGCTCGATCTCCACTGCCCTTATGCAGGTTTAAAAGGACACTCACAACTCTTTTGGTGCTAAAGTGGCAAAGAATACAACCAGGAGTTATTCAGTGTGGGGAAAGGTGAATCTGGCAGTTCCATGCCTCTCATCTTTCATCTCCTAAACATAAATGACAGGCTGCAACAGCACAAGGACAGCGACATGAAGGGACGCGGCTCCCTCTGCTGGACATTCCCGCAGAATTGAAGCACATCCCTGCAGAGATGGGTGTGATCAGCGGTGTTGTTTCACCCTCTCATTCGTCATGATGCTTATTTTAAGGAAGAAAACGCTTCCACAGCACGATAAGAACCTGGAGGCTGCTGTTGTTGCCAGAGTTTCATGCTGGATGAGCTCCTTCTTGTGACTCATGCTGTTTGGCCAATATTGTTGGCCAAAGCCCATATTGCTTTGTTAAACTACAAAAATGTGAACTGTTGCTCCACCCAAAGATATGGAGGGAGAGGATCTAGCCTCACCATCACCAGCTCCACATAGAATGGAGCATTCCAACATTTCAAATGCATCACTTGAGTTTGTCAGTCTTACTAGAGTTAAACTCACTCCCCTAAACAATCTACTTACTTATCTCCATCCAGAACAGCTAGAAACATGCCAAAAGAAATAGCCAAAGAGGCTTTTTCAAAATGACATCCCAGACAGCTTTCTTACATAATCAGTTGTATAACAGATGACGATGCATTAGGTTTACATGGAAATGTTTTGGTAGCAAGGGGGCTGCAGTGCTACCAGAAGATACCAGAATCTGCCCCCCGTGGTGGTAGTAGCCAGTTCCAGCTGACTGCAAGATGACCCTGCCACTGGGCAAAGCTGAGCCCACTGGGGATATTGGGAGCGCCTCTGTGATTCGGAAACACTGTGCAACAGCAGCTGTGAGAGAGCGAGAATAAGTGAGAGAAATGCCCTGTAGAGTCCACAGTCGGTGAAGAAGATGGGGAAGGAGGAGGCAGTGGAGCAGAGATTACCCTGCAGCCTGTGATGATGCATGTTGTCCCTGTGTTGGTGCACAGTGGAGCAAGATGTGTGATAGGGAAAGAAGCACCAGGAGGGAAGGGGATGAGCTGATCTCTTCCACGAGTCAGCAGACAAAGTCAATTAATGAAATAAAAGGCACTCACCCAAGGAGGCAACTGCTTAACAAGAGAGGAGCTTGCTAAAGGGAAGAGGGAGTCCATAATGAAGTGCTTTTGCTGTGTGTTACATTTTCTCTGAGATTATGTTCTCTCTTTCTTCAGGGGCTGCCACAAGGCAAAGTGAGCACAGGAGAGGAAGTGGTTTATGCATAATGGCTACTGCTGCACACAGGGTTTTCCTTCTAGGAACACCTGGAGCATGACATTCTGGATGTGTCATTCCTTACTTGGCCAAGACACATCAAGCAGGCAATACCTAGAAAAGCAGCTTGCCAAAGCCATAATTTGCTCCTCCCAGCTCCTCCAGTTTTGTTGTTGATAAGCAGTGTCTGGCTCTGCAGGCACAGCAAAGCCACAGACAGTCTCAGGGCTGGCACAGTCTCAGGTCTAATATTGAAACACGTAATTTTGGTGCCTCACTTCTTCAATGCTCTGGAAAGCCAGTCTTCCTCTGCTCTGGGCCCAGGATGTGGATGAGCAAGTGGAAACAGTAGCGATAGCGGTAAGGATGTATCAATGCGCATCTCGGGTTTCTTAACAATGCGGTATCCATAGGAAGCTGGTTTTGTGGGGAAGTGGGAGATGTGAACTGCGGGAAGACAAGAAAGCTGTCAGCTATGAACTGACCCTTCCCACTGCCCATGTCTGACAGAGTGCGCTGGGGCTCAGTTGCTGGATACAGCACACAGAGCTGGAATATAGAGTACAGTTGCTGGAACTGCGTACAATTCTGGTGCCCCTAACTTCAGGCCACGGGACTGTTGGAGAAAGTCCAGATGAGGCCACAGAGTTGATCGGAAGATGGAGCACCTGCTCTGTGAAGTCAGGCTGAGAGCATTGGGACTGTTCAGCGCGGAGAAGAAAAGGTTCTGCGGCAATCCCATAGCAGTACCTGGAGAGAGCCTATGGGGAAGCCAGAGAGGCACCCTTCATCAGGAGTAACTGCAGTGATAGGACAGGGAGTAGTGGGCATAAACTGAAAGAGAATAAATTTAGATTAGATATCAGGAAGATATTATTATTATTATTATTATTATTATTATTATTATTATTATTATTATTATTATTAATAATAATAATAATAAT
>VWZN01002519.1:231718-243244 GCA_013396955.1 Regulus satrapa | reverse complement strand
GGGGACAGGTCCAGCCCCGCGACGGTGGGTGCGGGCGGATCTCGGGGGGACCATTGCTGGCTTGGAGTGTGCCCCACACTGCTTCTAATCTGTCGTGATTCTGCGAGGAGGGGCGCAGAAACGCGTTCTCCGTTAGCGAGCACCGTTGTATGTTTATAATAATGAAAAACCCTCTCGAAGCGCGCAAACACACACAAATAATCTTCACGCAGCCGTGGGCTTTGTGCCTCCTGCTTTATTATTTCCCGAGGAGTGCCGAGCGGCGGCAGCCGCTGTGGATGGCAGAGGCAGCCCGAGCTGAGCAGGCCGTGCAGGGCTCCGAGTGCCTTCGGGCCGGGTGCGGGTCTGGGCAGCGCTCCCCGCCGGTGCCCGTGGCGTGCACGGTGCCGGGGAAGGCTCGGAGGTGCCGCCGGATGAGGTGACGGCAGGCGGTGGGAAGGGGACACCCGTTTCCTTTGCCGTGGCGAAGGGTAACCGAGGGGCTGCTGGTACAGCTGATGTCCAGAAGACTCCTACCGACCGCCGAATTTCAAGGAGATTCTGGAACAATTTCCCAGAAAAAGCAGAGGGACACAAAGCCATAAATAAAACTTAATCAGCCTCAGAAAATGTCTGGAAAAGCTTCCTGTGCCCTAAGCAGGCCGTCTTTAGCATCTGCGGTCAGCTCACCTTCATTCCTATAACGTGCGATGTATCATGTAGCTGATACTGTAATACCTGAAATATTTCCTTTTGTACTATTCTTAATTATTAATGGCCATTTCAAGTTCTATTCTTCCTCTTCCAGATGCATCCAGTCCTGAAGGCCTTTCTGTGTGGCTCCATCAGCGGCACTTGTTCCACACTGCTTTTCCAACCCCTTGACCTGCTGAAAACCCGCCTGCAAACTCTGCAGCCTGCTGTGAATGGGTGAGGGGAGGGGGATGTGTCTGCTTGGGGGGCCTGGAGGTGCTCTGCCATAGGCTTCTGCCTTACTTGCTGGCTAGGGCTTGGTGCTCAGAGTTAAAATCTGGGAAATCAGTCTTTCTTAAAGAGGAGGTATATTTTTGTATCACAGAGAAAGATGGATATTTTGCTCCAGAGGAGCTAAAATGTCTGTGGTTGTGAATGCTGTTGGAATAACTTGTAACCTCAACATTTGTTCTCATCTGAGAGACTGGTAGTTGCTGGAGTGGTTACAATGCAGTTTCATGCATTTTTTCAGTCTGCCTGAAAAAATCCTGTATGGTTGTCAGATAATTTTTCCTGCATGTAGCTTTGTGTAGTCAACCTACAATCTGCTGCTGCTAACAAAGGGAATGAGCAACTAAAAATTCTAATGGGTGTTACAAGTTGTGAGATACAGAAGGTGATGGAGAAACCCAGGAAAGAGCGACCAAGAAAAGCAGACTGAGATAAGGAAGAGCACCTTGGAGATGCTGAGTTAATGTACAGAGATATGAGTGAAACGGGTGGCTGTGGGGTACATCTGCCAAGGAGCAGAAGCAGGTAATTTCTTCAGTGCCTGTCTTGTCTTTATTTCAGGTCTGGTCGTGCTGGGATGGTGACGCTGCTCTTTAGGGTTGTTCGTACTGAGAGTATTCTGGGGCTCTGGAAAGGTGTCTCTGCAGTAAGTGGCTGGTTTAACTTTGACTTGTAAAAATAAGTAGATAAATAAACTTATCGTTTACTGTTAATTATCTCTGCCTGAATTTAAATAGCCAATTCTTGTACAATTATGAGTGAAACCACATGATTTAGATTACATTAAGGAGTTAATCTCTGAATTTCACTGATTTGGTTATGGCAGTCCTGAATCCAGCTGAACACTTGAATACTTTTGCAAATGTGACGTGGCAACTGCATCAACTTCATTTTGGAATATCTTGTTCCTAGAAAACTTCCATTGAGGAATGTGTTAAATTCTGGCATCACTTGAATAATTTCTCTGTTGGTGTCATAAATGATTTCTACCTCATCTTCCTTCCTTGACATGTTATCTTTAGTGATGTTTTTATCTTCTACAAAGCTTCTTGTCAAGTTTAACAGTCTCAGAAATGTTCTGTAGCATATTTTGTCTCGTATAAGCTTTTTCTTTCTTTGTCTGTTTCTGTTTCTCCTGAAGTCCTTTGCAAGATGTATTCCCGGGGTTGGGATTTACTTCAGCACTTTGTACGTGATGAAGCAAAAGTTTCTTGTGGACCGTTCACCCACAGCCCTGGAGTCTGTGTTTCTGGGAGCCACTGCTCGTGCAGTTTCTGGGATTTGCATGTTGCCAGTGACTGTAGTGAAGACCCGATATGAGGTATGACTTTCCAATTAGTCCCCTGTTAATGGCGACACACAACTTCTTTGCGATGCAAAATAAATCCTTCTGCCTGGAGAAGGTTGCTGCCCCTTGGGTACAGCCAGGAATCTAGTCCTGATTTCACCTCAGTTCACACATTGTGCAGGAAATTATATTTAGGCGAGAAGATGAAATAGAATTCACCCTAAGATTTATAAGTTTCAGTTGTATATAATGTTTGTGTAGAATCTTTCATATGGTAGCTTCCTGAAGGATTCTTTTAAGGCTGAGGTAGCTAAAACCCAGTTTTTGTTTTGGTTTGTCCTCTGTGTTTCCGTCTTGGGCATCACATTGAGTTCTCACTACCCTTAGTTTGGATATTATATCCTCAGGGTGTGTGTAGGTCTCCTCAACCTCTGCCTGGCATGTGGATGACTGATCTTTGTCTGCTCTTGCAGAGTGGAAGATTTGGCTATGGGAGTGTGTATGGAGCCCTGAAGAGTATCTATCAGACCGAAGGGGCTCGTGGCATGTTCAGTGGGCTCACGGCAACGCTGCTGCGGGATGCGCCCTTCTCTGGCATCTACCTGATGTTCTACACACAGACCAAAAACCTCACACCTCAGGGTGAGGCTGAATGTTGGAGGCTGGAGTGGGAAGTGTTCTCTTCTCAGATTTTGCCCTGCATCCTCTGCTTGTTGCCCTCCAGACAAACGGAATTTCAGTCAGTCTCCTGTAGGGCTTTGGGTCACACACTCACATTTGCCTGTGGAGAACTGTAGACCTATAGCTGAGGTCAGTGCAGAAATGGAGACTGGCCCTAAATTGACTGATTGTCTTCATGAGGACTGATGCATAAGTGGGTTAGTGAACAGTTGAAGGACAGGATGTCTTCAGCACAGGTTGCTGCTTCTGTTTGTCTTGCATACTGCTCAGTTTCCACTAAACTGTGGCTTCTCTGATATTGGAACTCACTGGGACAATATTTGTACAATCTTTTCTGTTCTGATTTTCTGTCAAATTCAGTTCCCTAACAAGTGAGGCTTTTCAATAGTGCTAACTTTGGACTAGTAGCCATTCTTCCCCTGGAAAGGTTTCTCTACTTGCATGGATTTTAACTTCTCTTGGCTCTGATGTTGATTTAGTCATTCAGTAGCTTTCACTTTGTCATGCAGCATGAGTGTTCCTGGCCCACATGGTGTCTGAGTGTGTTCCCTTTGCTCTGTTATAGACCAGCTGGATCCAGTGCTCGTGCCCTTGCTGAATTTTGGCTGTGGGATCTTTGCGGGAATCTTGGCCTCTCTGGCAACGCAGCCTGCTGATGTCATCAAAACACACATGCAGCTGTCGCCCCAAAAGTATCACAGGACAAGCCAGACCATTGCCTTTATCTACAAGGTGAGGTGAACCCCTTGTTCAAAGCACAGCTCTGCTGGGGAAGTTGTTGCCTTTTAAAAGAGGTGAACAAGTGTCAGTGCTTCATCTGCTCTTGCACTTGGACAGTTTAGTGTTGGCATTTCAAAGATGATGCTGTGGTAAACCAAGACTATAGCCTGCAGCGTGAAATGCTGATTGCAGATACAAACCAGTTACAAAATCATTCTTTGCTCTTTAGACATCAGAAGAGAAGTAAATGCCCGGGTCTTTATCCCAGGAATGGGATGGAGAAATAGTCAAAGCCCACCTTTGAATATTGGGGCAAATCTTGGCAGATTCATTCTGTTTCCACACTGAGCTCTATTCCTAAGCAGTAATCAGTTTATTTGTGTATGCATTTTTATGTACCTTTTTTCCTCAAATCATAGTGTTTTTTACTTGAGTACGTAGAAATCTCAATTTTTTACCGAATAGCTAAGGGTTTTTTGTGAATATGAAGCTTTAAAACAAAAGACTAGTAATTTTCCTGTAGTGTCTGAAAATGATTACAACTTTGCCTTCTCTTTGTTGGATTTGAGTGTGGCTTTGCCCATCTGTTGTCTCCATCCTGGCCTTCCTTTTTTCCACTCACTGCTCTTCCTGCTTTCCTGGGTAGCCCTGCAATAGTGCAGTGCTACAGGTTCTTCCTAAACAAAAACGCTATTTAAGCTCGGGTCTTTCAGAGACTGATCTGGGTCTGAGCTGAAATACATCCTGTGCTCTTCCGTGCAATAAATGATGAGAAATTAAAACCCTTTATGCAGTCTGGGATGAATTGCTGTTTATCTCCTGTTGCAGGATTTCGGGATGGTTGGCTTTTTCCGAGGCGGTGTGCCCCGAGCCCTCAGGCGGACTCTGATGGCAGCAATGGCATGGACGGTGTATGAACAGATGATGGAAAAAATGGGCTTGAAGTCCTGACTGAGCTGCACGAGAAAGGACCAGCTTCACTCCTTCTCCTGCTTGCTGTGATCAACTGGCACTGAGAAGTTTCCAGTTCCACCGAGGAATAAGCCTTCCTCAGCCAGGAGGAAGAAAGCCCTTCTGAGACAGGGGATTAGGCCTTTTGGCAAGTAGAGGAAAGGAAGGATTAGGTCTTTGCATTGATCAATGCATTCCAGAAGGACTGCACTTGCAGACTGCCATGGGAAATGCCTGGTAACCATACTGAGAAGCCCCTTTTAACAATAACTCTGTACTCACCACCTTTATGCAGTGAGACAGCATTAGAGCAAAAGTTTTTGAGGAGAAAACAGTGATGGCAGAACCTGCCAGCCTGTTCCTTGCTGGCATGGCTAGAAAGGCCACAGTGACCACCACCTGATATAGATACTCCCTCATATGCTTTATTCTCACAGGGGAACACTAGGCCCTGGTGGGAAACTGGATGTGTCTTGTAATGCTTATATTGCAGGAGTGGGTGGAAGAGAAATGAAGTGCAGAGGAAAAGCTACAAACATGGTCTCTGCCATCACTTTTGTACTGTGGGTGATTGCAGAGAGAGTAACTGGAACTGCTGTGCTGTGTTATGTGTTATTATGTGACTGAGCATCTTAGTCTTGAAATGTCCTTCTGCCTCTAAAGCAGAGTTTGCACAGGAATTAAGAAGCATAAGGCACTTTAGAATTGATTGCTACCAAAGTTCTGCTTGTTCTCTGGAAAAAAAAAATGCTGCTGGTATAACAATAGCAGGAACACTCAAGTGGGTTTGGTTGGGGTTTTTATGCAGTTGCCATAGAGACTTACTTGCTTACTCTTCCTTATTTGCTAATCCCTGGTCAACACCTTCAGTGTGAACTGGTCCTTAGATGCAGCTTTTAGGGCCATGGCTCATAATGCATAAATGCATAATGGAAAGAGATAGAGATACTGGTACTTCAGATTTCCCTTAAAACATTGCTGATAGCATGTGGAGTATGTTTTGGTTTGGAAAGAAAAGGTTGCTATTTCTGTAAGCTTTCTCCAAAGTTTGAGTCCTATGGATGCTTGGTAGTGTTCTTTAATCCCCTTAGGGCTCCAAACAGACTCTTCACATTTTCCTGGCAGATCCTTTTCTCTTAGCAGGTAGTCCATGTCCAAGTATACCTGGGTTTAAATACACTTCTCATCCTCTGTGCCTTCTTACTCTTTCCTACTGTGTTACTCAGACCTCACAGTATGTGCCAGGTGCAGCCTGCTCCCCTCTTGTGCCTCTGTGATGGGTTGGGTCCCTTGCAGCTCTGTTAGCATAGCCATGAAACTGGCGTGGAAGTGTGCATTCTGTTCTGTAGTGTGCCTTGCAGAAAACTTAGCTTTGGCTTTTATTTTCTTAAATATCTAGGGAAATTGCAATTCACTTTAGAACCAGAGCAGCTGTCTCTAAATATGAAGATACTACGCTGTAGCTGTATGAACAACCACTGCTACCCACCTGTTGTTCATAAATTTTAGAGTGTATTTTGGACAATCACTGCCTGCCCAGGCAACTTCCCGAGCACAAGAGCAGAGGGGGATGTGGGTTGTTAAAGGTGTCCTTTACCAGATTTCAATTCCAAGAAGGCTTGATGACTGATTAAAAGTTGAGTGAAGTGTAAGAGGACAGGCTGGAGGCTTGGAAAGTGCTGCCTGTTTGCAGACTCAGCCCATCTGTGAGGGGAGGCTGGTGCTCTGCAGTGCAGGAGTCTCCAAGAATAGTGGTGGAGGGCTCTGTGTGCACATGTCTATGTGTTAGCAGCAGAGCACTGCATCGAATCAGGCATGTGGCACATTATTTTCTAAATCCTAAATGTGAACTCCTGTTCCTTCCTTTTGCTCTTCCTTCTGCCCTTAGTGACCAGAACTTGAGAGAGTGCATGAAACCATGGTAACTGCACATCCTGCTTGTTTGCTGTCCTGAGCACTACTGACACAGAGAGCTGGAGAACCAAGGATTGCTGACCTGGCAGGATAAGGTGGCAATTAGATGAATTACCTCATTTGCCCTTTATTCCCCTATGTATGGGATCAAACCAGCATTGTGCTGGGAGCCTGAATCTATTTGGGGCTTTATAAATCTGGCATGTGATTTGGATCTCTTGATCATCCTGGGCTGTGGTAGCCAAGAGCAGTCTGTGGGGTCACCTGCAAGGTGCTTTGCCTGTATTTTGTTCCTGACTTAGCAATGGCAAAGCAGTGTGCAACCTGTTCAGACAGAAAGTTATGCTCTTAGAAATGAGGCAGGAAAGCAAAGAATGCAAGGTAATCTGGAACTAAGTGAAGTCCTCATCAGAAACCTGAATTCCAGGAATACTTTGATGGCTTTTATGTCCCTGTACTCTTGCCTGGTCAAGTAACAAAGGAAGCAGAGAATTTATTCCATATGCTAATGTTTTAAAGTCTACTGTGGCTTTGTTTGTTTCTTTGTTTTAAATCTGGAATCAGGCCTAAAGCAGTGTTAGCTTTTTCTTTGGAAGTTTTTCCATTCTGCTTTGGTGCTTTGTTATTGGAGTAGAGTGAAAAACTGCACAGTTTTTGGCTTATGGATAAACCTGGGCTCCTCTGAGTTTAAGAAATAGAGAATCTAAACTGCACTGTGTTTCATCTACCATTGGTGCTGCAAATCCAAGTTTATCTACCTGTGAGTTGGGGAGAATGAATTCTGTGAATTCTGCAGGCTCGTTAGTTTCTCTTTGTTATTTCTTTTGTGGGGTGTCATAGATGAGAGAAGGGAAAGGCTGAAGCTCTGCTTCACTCTGTTCTGAAAGCTTTATTACATGGTCAGGCATAAGACTGTTTCTCAGCTCTCATCCTTACTGTCCTTCACCCTTTCCCCCTCTTCAAAAACATTCTGTTTCTGAAGTGATTTATTGAAGTTACTCCTTGATAGCTATAGCAAGTCAACGCAATCAAGTGCATGGACTTGAAGTTTAGATGTATTCCCCTTGAGGTTTAATGCTTATCAACAAGTTGTCACTCTACAGCCTAAAGGTAAAGTAAATCAAATAAAAGATCTGGACAGAGGTGCTTAATCACCTACCTGTGTCATGCTAGCAATTCAGTACTAACAATCTTGTCAGATAATAATTTCCAAAGCCATCTTAGCTTGGATTCCAGAGACTCTGGTGTGCTCCCTCTGTGCACTTGAGGATTGCAGTTGGATCCCTCTTGGACTGACCTCTGTTGCTGCCAATGCACTGTTAGTGATCGTGCACTGTCTCTGCTTGCCCCTGCAGCTGTGGCTCAGGACACAGCTGGCTGCCGTGCAGGCAATGTTTAAGTGAGTTGTAAGGACACAAGAAAAATAGTCTGATTATTCATGCTTTAGAAACTCGGTTTCCACTCTTACTCTGTGATGATTTTTTTTTTTTTTCCTCTCAGTGTCTTAAACAGACCTAGAGCTTTGGAACGTTGCATAGCTTTGAGTATTGTCAGTGCTTTTGTGTCTATATAAAATATTTATGTGAAAAGGTGTATTTTGTGTTTCTATTAAAGACTGGTTGCTAAAATAAAGAATGTGATCTCTTCAGTGTTTCTTTAAAAAAACCCAAACAAGCCCCAAACTGATTAAATGCACAAGGGATTGGATGAAATAGAGGTTTAAAAAGGCCAAAGGAGTTTCCCAAGAGGACAGGACTGTTGCATGTCTTCAGAAGCTATAAAAGGCAAAGAATAATCTCTTTTTCTGTGGTTCATAATGTGCATGGGTTGTGCTAGTACAACTTAAATCAACTTTGCTTTAATGGAAAAAACACACAGCGCTGGGGAATGTTGTGTTTTACACAGCTTCCTCTGCCTGCCTGCTGTGTGTAAAGACAGATGGCTGTTTCTAGTTTCTAGTACTGAATCCCAGTACTAGCTGGTGAAATACCTGCCTTCATGGCAGTGGGGTTTTAAACTCTCTGGGAAGAAGCTCTTTTTAGTCTCCTGCTGATCAGGTTTTTGCTACCCAGGCAGTCTAATCTCAGCAAGGGACCAGAAATTTTGCCTGGGACACAACTGTCTTCTGCAAGGCACAATGCAAGGGGATGCTGGATTGCTGGGATCTCCTCTTGCTGTCACAATATGATCCTGGGATTCAGTAGCAGGCAGGTTATGCTAAACAAAACATTGTTGATAGTGAGATGTGCATCTTCCAGATGTGAAGATCCCAAGCCTCTTCACTCTTCTTGCTTAGATGATACATTCTCACATGGAGCAGTTTTCATGGAGAGTTATCTGCATGTAACAGACCCACCACACAGCTGCTCCAGCTGTGAAAAGAGATAGCAGACAAGCTCTCTAACCCTTCTGCTTGGTAGAAGGAGGGGAAGGTTGAAAGTTTAAAGGCACTGTGGTTGTAGCAAAACACTGAGTTACAGATCTCCCTCATTAAAAATGGGCAAACTCTTCACTTGCTTTTTTTATTTTTAATGAATTTTGAGCCACGCATAAGCACTGACACCAGAACTGAGCAGAAAAGATTCCTCTTCCCACAGAGACATATATATATTCTGGCTTTGATACTTATTTCAAAATAGCATGCTGGTTTTCTGCATGGCAGTTTCTTAATTTGTGATTTTATTACCAAAAAATGCTATAGTAGTTTTTATCATCATTTATTAATAATTTTAGTATAAATGACAAAATCCCAGTAAGAGGTTAAAATGAGACCTCTGCAAGTTTTTCAAGAGGTGTTAGGCGATTCTAACTTTGCAGAACCAGAAATAAGAAGGGAAGAGATTTGCCACAGTATGTTTTCCCGAAACATGTAAGAAGTAATAACAAACCTTTGAAAAACAAACCAAAATGGAATTTACAGGGAAGCCTAGTAGCATTAATGCAATTTCACTGAAAGTGGCTTGATCTGCATAGTTCTTCTTTGCCTTCTCCAGGAGTGCCACACCATCTCTTGGGTGACACCCACTGTCATGTCTGGTGGGGAAGATACTGCCTGAAGAGCTTTCTGCCTGAGCCTCTTCTCCAGACCCATGACCCAACACCTTCAGGGTAGGAGCTGCTCTGCCAGCACAGAACACCTCCTGTGCAGCCCCATGAGGAGCCCTCTCTCTCAGCACTGGGGGTCCTGCTCCAGCCCCCTGCTCAGAGGCTTCTGGCACGGCTGCTGCTCTCTGCTGCAGCCTGGGCTGGCTCTCTAGGAGATGCTCTTTCTGGGGCTTTGTGACCACCCCCAGGCACCTGCTTGAGGTCCTCAGTGCAGCACCCAAAGGCTGGTGGTAGCCCCGTGATGCTTCTCTCTGCACCTGCGGGCCCCGAGCCCCCTTGGCACTGCAGGAGCACTGGTGGCTCAAAGCTCCTTTCCCTGGCTTTGCTTGCTGCAGAGCCAGGCTATTCCCAAGGACTGCCCGTGGCTCTGCGTGTGGTTGTGTAACAGAGTTCAGTGTGAACTTTAGACCAGGGAAACCTTGATAAAACACGTGATAAGATAGATACACTTTCACCTGAGGGACCTGTCCATTAGTGACATTAGATCTACTTTAAACTGTCTCAGCACACCCGTTAAAAAATAAAGAGAAGCTTTCAGGTTATTTAAGGAAATAATTAGAAATACTTTATTGTCAAGCTTCATTGCCACTTTTCCAAGTGCTCTCATGGGCTGTGGGCCTCACCAGAAAGAGCCCAAAGTGTAAAAACAGTATTTAAATTGGAGATGCCAGAGGATTCTATAATGCTTATCAGCGGCATTCTTTTGTTAACACTGTATTTACTGCAATATTCATTACTTAATTTCCAATCATTATATCCAAATACACTTTTAATACTGTTGGGTTTCAGTTGCGTGCAGGGAAGCTCTCCAGACTAAATCCGCTGCACACACCACGGTGACATCACCACCACCTCTCCTCTTCCCTCCCAAGCTGATATTCACGCTGCCTCTGTCTCCTTAGGCTGTAGGTAGCTCCATCAGGTCAGCTCTTATTGCCACAGTGCACTTATCGAAGTGCCACAGATGTCTAGAATCTCTCGGGCAATAACAGCGCTCGCTTTGGCTGACAGCTCACTGAGGTGTTGCTGAGTTTCATTTCACCTACTTTGTCACCACCGTGTGGCAAATGTCTGAATTACCCTCTGACAGAATATTTTAAAGCTGATTTGGTAATCTCGCTAATGAAGGCCATCTAACAAGCATGAAGAAAAATAGAGAGCCATTTTCCAGGAGACGAAGAACATACATGAGATGATTTTGTAGCCTGCTACTGAAGCAGTTATTTCCCAGAGTAACTCAGGGCTCAGACATCGAAAAGGGGACTGCCAGGAGAGTCCAGGCCCAGTCACACTGATGTGGTTATATGAGGTTCAAATGGAAGGGAGAAAACTAAAGGAGCACTGGTGTTAGAAAGATGGGAAGGTAAATTATTGCTTGCAGAAGGCACTGGCAATAGTGTTTGCACAGTCCAGAAATGTATCCAGATCTTGATGATAGCAAACATAGTAAAGTAAATATCACTACTTTGCTTCTTTTTTTTCCAAGAAATTTCTTTCTCAGGCCTGTGTCTGAGAATAGGACAAGGAAGATGAGAAAGATGATGAAGATTCTTAAATCTCATCACGTTCTGTGGTTTCTTAAAAGCAAACAACAATGCACATGTAAAAAAGGGGGGGGAAAGGGTAAGTATGTCTACTGCAGAATGAAGATGTGTAAGTTCAGTGTAAATTTCACCTGCTTTTACATAATTTCTGCAAAGGACGAGGAACAGCCTTGGCTGCTCAAGCTCTCCTGCCTGGTGCCAGAGAAGATGCTGCAGCTCCTTAGAAGCTTCCCCCCACTGCAGGCAATTTAGAGGCTAGCAATAATTAATCAAATAATCATTAGCCCCCCGAGAGCATGTATTTCAGCAGGAAAACTGAATTGTAAAATGTTTAAAATAAATCTTTGCTTTCTTTTTTTT
>VWZN01002519.1:206952-231706 GCA_013396955.1 Regulus satrapa | reverse complement strand
TTTTCTGCAGGACTTCAAATACAGCCTTGATGTTGCTTGGAGCACGAGCCACAGGATGCTGGGAAGCAGCCCCAGAATGACGGAACCACAGAATCAGTTCCGTTGGAAAATGCCTCTGAGATCGTGGAGCCCAAGCCATGACCCAACGCCACGCTGGCGCTGAGTGACACGTCCAGTCTCTCCTTAAAACACCTTCGGGGACGGTGACCCCAGCACCTCCCCCGGCAGCCCATTCCAGTGTCCAACCGCCCCTTCTGGGAAGGAATTCCTTCTGATGTTCAGCCCAAAGTTCCTCTGGCGAAACTTGAGGCTGTGCCCTCCCGTCCTGTCTGTCGCTGGTTGCCTGGGAGAAGACGCCCACTCACACCCTCCTCCCAGGGAGTCCTGGAGAGTGGCAAGCTCACCCCTGAGCCTCCTTTTCTCCGGGATAAACACCCTCCGCCGCTCCTCGAAGGACTCACACTGCAGACCCTTCACCCGCTCTTTTCCCCGTCTCCGGGCCGGTACTCCCACAAATCCCAGGAATCCTACGGGCCTCGCTCAGAACCGGCCTCGGGAAGCGGCCGGCGGGAAAGCCCCGCCCCCGGAGCCCCGCCCCCGAGGCTCCCCATTGGNGGCCGGGCCGCGGGGAAGGCCGAGGCCTGCGTGGTGCAGCGCGGGAGGCGGCCCAAGATGGCGGCCGGGGCGGCTGGACCTCGTGGCGCGTCCCCGCCGGGCTGAGCCGGGATCCTGTGCCCGCAGGTTCCCTGTCGTTGCTTCCAGAGGGAAACCCCCACAATGTCCGGAGGCCTCGATGTCCTGCAGATGAAGGAGGAGGATGTCCTCAAATTCCTCGCTGCCGGGACCCACCTGGGAGGTACCAACCTCGACTTCCAGATGGAGCAGTACATCTACAAAAGAAAGAGCGATGGTAAACTGGCGGGATGGGTGGCCCGGGTTGGCACCTGGGATCTTGTGGGCACAGGTGGGACAAACGGGAAAGTGCTAGTGCTTGATCTCTTTAGCATGATTTATCCGTGGTCTCTGCATACCAAACAGTGTTAACTCAAAGAAGTAGAATAAAATACTGATTTTTGGGAGCAGTTCTACTAGTTCTTGACTACCTTGGTCTTGGAATTTGCTAAATCAGTCACAGTTGGTTTGGGTAATTTTGCTAATTATTGGTTATATTAACAGAACAGTTTTAGTATCTCAGTAATGACTTCTTGTTTATATTGTCCTGAAATCTAAGCTGCTCCGTGCTAGAAGATTAAAACTCATACCAGGCCTAGATTTTTGATGATAGATGCTGAAAGCGTGTGATATTAAAGCCATAAGGGGAGAATTTTCTTTGAAATAGCTTTCCACCAGCTCAATTGATACTAGAATGTTCTTATTTCATGAAGGATATTGGGGTGTTGGAGCATGTACAGAAAAGAGCAGCAAAGCTTTTGAAGGGCCTAGAAAATGCAATGAGGAATGACTGAAGGAGCTGTGTTTGTTTAGTCTTAAAAAGCAGAGTCTCAGGGGGGAATCTGCTCTCTACAACTGTCCGAAAGGAGGGACCACCCTCTTCTGCCTGCCAGCAGTCAGAGGACAAGAGCAAATGGCCTTAAGATGAGACAAGGGATACTCAGATCAGATAGTAGTAAAAAATGTTCACTGCCTTGGTGGTCAGACAGTGGAATAGGTTGTCCAGTGTCCTTTGAGGGGGACCTGGATATGACACTTAGTGGCTACAGTGGCAGTGCTGGGTGAACAGTTGGATGGGATGGTCTTTTTGGTTGGAAGGTCTCTTCCCACCGTAAGGATTCTCTGAACTTCAGAGTAACCACAGCCATGTGCCAGGTTTAATGGCAGGCCGGTGCCAATCCCGTCTTAGTTGCTGGTTGCTCTAAAGCCTTTTGTTGCCAACAGGTATTTACATCATCAATCTGAAGAGGACCTGGGAAAAGCTGCTCTTGGCAGCTCGTGCCATTGTTGCCATTGAGAACCCAGCTGATGTGAGCGTCATTTCTTCCAGGAACACTGGACAGGTATGGACATCAGGAAGCCTGCAGCTTTGGGAGCAGGACTGCCGTGCCATGCATCACTGCCAGTGGCATCTTGGTGATAATAGGTGGTAACACCAGTTCCAACTAAAAACATGGTTCCTGTGTTGCCCTTAAAACAGATCAGTTGAAACCCACTCCCCGTTTCAGGGTGTTTGGTAACTTGTTTTTCCTCCATATCCTTCTTCCTCTTGGATTTCTGTCATATTAGTGGTCAGTCCCCTGGTGGTCCCTTCCTCCCAGAACTACTGTGTGTAATTGGCATTGATTTTCTGGGGACAGTGAGCACCTGGTATGAAAGTTGTCAAGAAATTTTCTGTTGTTGAGCAAGGTGTAGTAACCGGTATGCTTGCAATTTTGACTCTAAAACTACTAGGAAAAACATTCTCTAGCAGAAGGTGATAACCTTTAATTAGTCACTGGGGTTTGTGAGGTTAGTTTGATTAGGCAGCTGCAGGTTGGGGCCACAAATGTTTGGGGAGATTGAGGGGTGAATTTCTGAAGGAGAAGCTGGGTATCCCGTGGGCTGGATGTGCACACTATTAAAGCTTGGTGCTACGGTCAGTTTCTGGCCAATGAGCTCTCAAGTGTCGGAAGTGTGCGACAGCAGAGGATGGCAGGGTTTTCGCTAACGCCAGGAGAGGGGCTCCCTCTAAGATTGGAGTTTGATAGTAGGCCCTGCCACACGCCTCAGGAGTTGGAAGCTGCTGGATTTGAGTAAGAACTGCCAACTGCAATTTCACTGGAGAGTGGCAAGCTCACTGTGTATTTATTACTCAGTTTTTGTGTACTTCCTTGGAATTCCTGGATAATGAAAAGTTGTAGAAATAATGGAAGAAAATGTGCTTTGCTTTTCTTTTTTTTGTAAGCCTTTTGTTTAATTCCCTTTTTCCATGGTTTGATTGTGAGAGTTTGGGCTAGAGTTTACCAGTAACCTGGGGGGAAGAGAAGGCTTTTTTCCATACCCTAACTTACTGCTTTGCTAGTGCATGTGGTCTTTTAAACTCACTCTGTAGCTCTTCTCAGTAACATTTTTATTTTGCCTCCTTCTGAGGTGGTGAGCCCTGATTTCCCGGGAATGGAAACTAAGAGTTCAGTTAAATTTCATGCACTTTCAGGGGTGCAGTGCCTGGGTGACCTGGCTGGAATGCTCTTTCCTGGCTCGGTTGCAATGCGCTTTCCCCGTTTCACCTTTGCCGTGTCCCTTTTGCAGCGTGCGGTTCTGAAGTTTGCTGCTGCCACCGGGGCTACTCCCATTGCCGGGCGTTTCACCCCTGGCACCTTCACGAACCAGATCCAAGCAGCTTTCCGTGAGCCGCGGCTCCTGGTGGTTACGGACCCGCGGGCTGATCACCAGCCTCTGACAGAGGCATCCTACGTCAACATCCCCACCATCGCCCTGTGCAACACCGACTCCCCGCTGCGCTACGTGGATATCGCCATTCCCTGCAATAACAAGGTAGCGCTTCCCTCTGGCATCCCAGGAGCTCCCCCAGAGCCTGCCACCATCCCAGATGGGTGCTTTCTGCAAGGAAGGGTTGGCTTGTAATCTCACCTGTGTCTCGGGGGATGAGCTAATCAGTGTCTCTTGCAGGCGGGTGGGGAGGAGAAAATAAACTGCACACAGTTGGAGCTTGGAGCTGAGGCTGGATTTTGGCCAAGGAACTCTCAAGTGTAGGACGTGTGCTATAGCAACATGGCAGGATGTTTCACGGACGCCATGAGGGTCTTTGTGGCCCAATGAGTGGAGTTTGATAGTCATTCTTGCCACAGACCATGAGTATGAATGAAAGATAAAGTGAACTAATGGAGAAACTGCTCTGAAACAATACATTGCCAGAAATCACCTGAAAAGTAAAGTCTAGGAAGATGAGAAGCTACCTTTGATCTCTGTCTAGATGTCAGTCTCTAAAACTAGTTAAAGCTACATATGAGGAGATGTGTAAGCTTTGTTAATTTGCCAGGTTTTCAATTTCTTCATGCTTGAATATGTGGTGGACATCATCCCTGTCTTTTAGATGAGATTCACACAGTAAGCAACTCCTCTCTAACAGGAGAGTTACTTCAGGCGATGTTGGAATGGCTTCATGATTTCTGCAGAGACATGAAAGTGTCACTGGGAACTTAAAGTTGCCCTTTTTTCGGAGTTCAGGTACTTAAGTCTAGCATTGGCAATTAATATCTTTCACCAAGTGTGAGGCTTGAATGGGGTACAGATAGGTCTTCTCTTTCTGCAAAGGTTTAGCATTACAGCAGCAATTTGCCTATTTCCTTGTGTTCCAGGGAGCCCACTCAGTGGGCCTGATGTGGTGGATGCTGGCTCGGGAGGTCCTGCGCATGCGTGGCACCATCTCCCGTGAGCACCCCTGGGAAGTCATGCCTGACTTGTACTTCTACAGGGATCCCGAGGAGGTAGGAGCCTTGTGGCAGTGGAGTGTGTCTCTCTGGGATGGATCTGTCCCATGGTCCCGTGTGCCTGTTGCCCAGGATGGGTTTTGCCAATGTAGTGATGGCACTCCTGCTCCACTGTGGTTAATTGTGTTGCCAGTTGGTGCCTGTTGTTTGGTTTGTGATAGTAAGGGTTGTGTGCTGGAGTGTGTTCCTGGGAGACTGAGGCTGGCCTCTTCCATTGCAGATTGAAAAGGAGGAGCAGGCAGCTGCTGAGAAAGCAGTCACGAAGGAGGAATTCCAGACGGAATGGACAGCCCCTGCACCTGAATTCACTGCTCCTCCTCAGCCTGAGGTTGCAGATTGGTCTGAGGGGGTGCAGGTCCCGTCTGTGCCCATCCAGCAGTTCCCCACAGGTCAGTTTGGGGAGGTATCTGGGAAGGGGTGGGGGGTGCTGTTGTGGAAGAAGCTGGGGAGCACTAAGTGTTGTTGTGTTTGTGATTGCAGAGGACTGGAGTGCCCAGCCTGCCACCGAGGACTGGTCAGCAGCTCCCACGGCCCAGGCTACTGAGTGGGTTGGCACTGCCACAGAGTGGTCTTAACTTCAGCCCTGCTGTACTGTGAGAGAAATAAAGGCTGGTTTAGTACACGCTGTGCTGGCGCTGCCTTTGTAAAGTTGTTGGCTGTTGACACGTGGGTAGCATTGGGCACAGTCCTCGGGCAAGAGCGATGTGTCTGCTTTGCCCTGTTAAATGGAGCTGGGAGCTCTGTCCCTGCCTGCAGCAGCTTACTGGGCTGCCTCTCCTGTCCTTCTCAGTGTCTGGGGCTGGTCTCACATTCCCACCTTCCGTGGCTCACTGGTGAGGAGGCAGTAGTCCCTGTGTGCTCAGGGGAGAGGAGGTGGTGAGGTGGGGTGGAGCAGTTTGCTTTCGGTTTTTCTTTTTTAGTATCAGCTTGTCTGGGTCCACCCACACGGGCTGTTTTTATTGTTCTGCCTGGGGTTTCACAAGTTTGCAGGGTAAGAAATGTTCTGGTCACCAAGTGTGGGAGGGTGGCCTGACTGCACAGTGCGGTGAAGAGAGCTCTTGAGTGGGAGCTGCTTCTCTGATGGAATCCCAGCTTTATTATCAGTATTGTCAGTTCCTTCCTCAAAAATACTGCAGTAATCTTCAGGAAAGAAACACCATATTAATTCATCTGCTTCAGTTCTTGAGGATTCTGTTGGTGTGATTATTAGCAATAATGGGAAGTAGACCCTTTACCAAGAGAATTTGGGTTTTGTTGGTTGGAGGTGAAGATTGTTCCGATTGTATCCTTTTTTCCATATTGATGTGGTGGCAAATGCTCCTTTTTGTGCCTTCAGCACTGCTAATCAGCCTGTTTTCTCTTGGCACATGTGCTCATTTCATTTTGCTTAGTAGTGCACATTAGCAGTAAAAAAACCTAAAGGAAGTTATTTGTATTACTGCACAGTATCTGTCCAGAGGAGACTGATCTTTCTTCCTTTTGTCTTTACCTATTAGATGCCAGGTGACTTAAGGTTTTGTTAATAATGAACAGCATTTAGCCGAGAGGTGGGTGAGCACCATTTGTTCCTGAAAGAGCCCTCCCTGTTCTGTTTGTTGACTGTTCCTCAGCAGTGTGCTTGTGGCACATCCTCCGGTACTCTCCAGAACGCAGCAGGAGGAGGCTCCTTCCTGCCACCTGAGGTCTGTCACTTGTGTGTCAGGGTGTGTTGAGAGCCTGGTGGGTTTGGGACTACGTGTGGGCGTTGTAGCTGGGTTAGGAACAGCCCGTACAGCACCTGCTGGTTGGCTCCCCAGACCTGAGATGGCCCCAAAAGATTTGTTGGCCTGGACTCTAGTTTTCACTCTGCCACATAAAAAATTTCCAAACTCGGAGCACAGTCTTACCCCTCAGTACATTGAATCTCTGCTGTTGCTGTTTCACCATTGTCCCTTTTCTTTATCCGTTGTGTAATTTCTTTCATGGGAATGTGTTCCTCCTAATGACTATGTAGAAGTCATCAGACAGCTCCTGTGTGGGTGATGGTGCTGGTTTAAATCAATTCGTTCCGAGTACTTGCTGCGGAAATACTCCTGGCGTGTTACTGGAATGTGGTGGCTTTCATTTAAGTATTTCCTGAAGTATCACTTTGACTTCATGATTGTCATTCTTAGAACCGAGGGCTGGCAGTGACAGGTGGATCTGCACAGCCGGTCAGGAGACAGATCTCTGCTTGTGGATTCAGAATCGCCTTCTTGGGGAGGTGGGAAGAGTGGGAGAGCTCTTTTGCCTGCAGCACTGCAGAGGGGATGAGTAGCAGCCCTGGCTGTGACAGCAGAGGACTCACTGCAGGAAGGCTGTGATCCTCAGCATGCCAGAGGCACATCAGGAAAGGAAATTTTCACAGGTAGGAAAATCTCAGCACAGGAGTGGAGACAGCAGCAGAGGAGATGCTGTGTCTGCCAGAGCTTCCCCTGTGGCAAATACCTGGCAGATGTAATCTATTGAGGCAGTGTAGGGGAATAGGGAGAGGAGGTAGGACCAAATCCTTGAGACACTGGCTTGTTTGGTTTTTTTTGGTTTTTTTTTTTTTTTGGCAAGTGCAGTGTTGATGTTGAATAAGAACACCATAGAACCTTGTAACTGTTGTTCAGGATTGATCTGATTTGACCCGAAGTGGCTTAGGCCAAGGTCTCTGTATAGTGGCTATTTCTCTTGCGAGTCATGGTAGTGTTTCCTTCTCTGTGATCTTTTTGATTTGGGTTGATGGAACTGGGTTAAATGGGGCTAGGTGAGCTTCTTAGGATAGCCTCTTCCAGAATTGGTCTCAACAGGAGCTGGCTGGGGTTGCTGAGCATCGTAGAACCCCTCTGGACAAATGAGCTGTTGGCAGTCCTTGCTGATATGCTACTGTGTGATCCATGTATGTCTCATGCACGCAGGCTTTCCAGTTCCCTCCCTAATTTATGTGCCACCATTCACAGATGTTCCTTTTCCTCTCCAGTCACTTTTCCCAAATAATCACAATATTAGTATCTGCATATTGTCAGATTACACCAAGGTTTTTGTTCTGCAGGAAGCAAAGGGGTTTTATGCCTTTGCTGAAGAGATTAATCTCTGTGCTTAAATCCAGCCTGAGAAAATGTCCCGCTCTGCATCTGTAGTCTGTTTTGTTTTGTGAAACTCTGAAAATGGCTATAGGATGGCTGATGCTGACTGCTAGGAGTATGGTATATTCATATTGTGAGCCTGTTAGTTAAATCAGTACACTGTATAAGTAAGCATGCAAAGGAAACTGAGGTTGGTCTGACAAATTCACCTTGCTTTCTTCCCACCCAGGACTGTGAGCATGCAGTTGAAGTGGATCTTGTAACTTTTTTTTTTCCCTTGGATTACTAGCCTCTTGATGCAGTTAAGACTCTACATGGAATAAAGCATGTGGTAAATCTGCAATCGTCATGAATGCAGCACTCTCCAAAGCTGTATCTTGTACCTTCTTAGGACAGGTGAAGCCTGGCATCTTAAATGTGTGTCCTGGTTGAGGGAGGAAAAAAAATAACATTCCAGATATACATCATTATTGCTGTAGGACCAAGGTGCTGCTGGTGCTTGTCCCCACTGCCCTGCAGCTTCCAAAGAGACATCAGCCAGCATTTCAGGCAGTTTCTTTGCCCCTATCAGCCCTTTCAGCCTAAAGCTTGTGAAAACCACAAAGCCTCAGAGTTGGTGAAAGTCTGCTCTGCATCGAGTCCGTATGGCAGGTAAAGGCAGAACAGTGTTACAGTTGTCTGCAGCACTGGGAATGAAGAACCTCACTGATCATCAGCCCCGCCAAGAGGCAGACGAGGCAGACTGATAAACACTTTGGGCGTGGGTACAACCTTGCTGTGTCACAACAGCGATTTTCTCAGTATCTTGCTTTATGAGGCACTGATTTTTGAACCTGTTTTGGTTTTTTTAATACTTGTGATATTAAGAATAGTCACTGCCATTTTTCTGCTGTCCAACTTTGAAAGCATGCCATTTTAATTTATACATTGTTCATTTATACACTCAGTGGTCACTGATGAGCAAAACTATCATAGAAGATACTTTGATATCTCTATAACTGAAATACCATGTCTTTTCCAGGCTGCTGCTTAAATCCTCAGTTCAAAAAGTGTTAATAAAAACTTGAGTTTACCTGGTATGTTTTCCTTCTCATGTGACAGTCCTAAATATTTCTGTTTGTTTCGCTGGCTACAAGATCCCTTTTATTAGTTCTGTTCAAGCATAAGTAAATAAACTCTAGAGGGGTGCAGGATGCATACTTTGAAATTATGGTTCCCTAACCATGCTTTGAAGGCCAGAGGCACGTGCTTTGGTAGAAGATCTTTTCTCTTCATGCTGAATGCCTTTACACTGCATGCAGAAGGGTTCCTGGGGTTGAGTCACACAGCTGCCTTCATTTTGGTACAGTCTTGCTCGTGACTTTTGGGCAGGACAAAGGGGTACCACAGTGCTGTGCCCACCACCCTTAGTACCTTGGGTTTTAGCAGCTCAGAAGGGGGAACAGGCTCTATTGCACGGGCCACAGCTGGGTGCTGAGGACTGAAACAACATTTTGGCTGCTCAGTGGGACCCTCCCACCGGTACACCCTGCTGCTGCGTATGTGGGTTGGGTGTCGGGTTTTGCAAAGCAGGGAGTAAAGCACGACAAGTGTGCCGCTGTTCAGAACTCAGAGCTGCTCTGCCACGGGGCTTTTACCATACCAGGGCACGCTGGCACTGCTCCTTCCTGTCCTGCAGCCGGGAATGTTAGGGTGCAGCCGTACAGAGTGGAAAGCTGCAAAGCTCATGTTCTCACCTGCAATGCTGATATTGCTGGCATTGCCCAAGGAGCTGTTTCCAAAGTGCCCAGCGCCTTACCTCCTGAGAGCCCAGGGGATGCTCAGAGCGAGGGAGATGGTCTGAATGTTTTCCTTTTGGATGTGAACTAGGTCAGGACCACCCTACCAAACTTTTCACTCAGACACTGGCATGGTGACAGAAGTGGCTTTCCGGGAGCGGGCATCTCAGACCCTCTCCCACCGGGCAGGTGACAGGAGGGTGGTGGCGGTGCCTTCCTTGCACGACTGCGGAATTCGAGTGTGGGGATCGCTTCCCAGCGCCCGGTAGATGGGGCTGCAGCTCCTCTGTGTTTCGGCCGCCGCTGGCAGCGTGGAGGGAGGACACCCAGGGAGGGAAGGATCAAAGCTGCCCTCACCTGGTTCTTGACATCCCTGTCCCAGAATGTGCCGTTTCACCGGGACCATAAGATACCTAAAAAATCCCAAAAAACGACCAAACCCCTACTCTTTCTATAAGTGTCTGAGTTTTAAACTTGTTGCCTCCATGCTTAGCTGCAAACCTCGATCTTGATTTTAATTTCCCTGAGGGAGAAAGTGTGGGATGCCGCCGGCTGCAAGTGCTCCTAGTTGAAGAAACTCCCATGTTGGAAGCTTTCCAACTCATCTTTGCTGTTTGGTTTGTTGCTTCCAGCATTTTCTAGAATGGCTCGTCTTCTCCCTAGTACTCCCAAAGCTCCCTGGTGTACAGTGCATTGCACCTGTTGGCTTTGTTTATCTATGAAAAAATTAAGCTGCACATGCAGAGAGGGAATCAGGTGTGAACCATTTAATCTCACCTGTTATTTTGCTGTTGCTCTAATTTGAGAGCAAAGATTAAAAAAAAAAAAAAAAGGCACCACCCCTTCCTTCTCTGCAGCATTTTTTCTGAAGGCTCCTTTAAGCCTCGTTCCTGCTCCCAGCTGGGTAAGGTTTTACAAGCTCCAGGTGCCATGGGCTGAAGCGTTTCCTACCATTTTCTCTCAAGGACTGGTGTGGGGTCAGAGTGGATGTGCTATTGGATTTTCTTCCTGGCTTTGGGAGGCAAACCCACTTTGTCTGTGTGCTGTAAGCTGGCAGTGTTCTTCATCAGCTCTTTCAGGAGGGCTGAGAAGTCTAGCAACTATTTTTTCTAATTTCACGGTTTCAACCCTTTGAAAAGTTTTGACATAAATTTTAAGTCATAATTCTTTTCCCTAAGCCTGTCTTGGATTTTTCCTTGACTCCTATGCAGCCCGTGCTCATTTTAAATTTTATTTTTGTTCTGTGAAAGCTACAAGTTTGTGTTTATTGTTTCAAAATGAGAACTGGGATTTCTCAAACCATACCTTGAATATAGAAGAAGGAACTTCATTAAAATGTCAAATATGAGACTTGTGATTTAAAATATGCCAAGTTATCAACTCTGCATGCTCCCCATGTGGGATGAGTGCTCTGTGAAGCCATTCTTTCGTGGTCTGTGCTCTCTCTACTCCCCTGGGATCTCAAGGATGGAGCTTGCTTTGTTAAAGTAAGTGTCAAGCTTCTGCATTTCTTTAAGCTTTATTTTAAATCTTCTATCATTAGAGGAATAATGAATTGACCTTCCCTTCTAGTGCCTATTTGGTAGGCATGGCTCTTTTGCTGTTAATATAATTGCAACGTAAAATACAGAGGTGAGCAATGAGAATCTCTCAAGCCAGAGGGGAGCAGGGTGGGCACCAGGTGCAGAGCAGCTGCCCCCTTACCCTTCTAGGCTGGGGTGAGCTCAATGCTAGCTGCTCAGGCAATGTTTCTGGTATTACAGGGACTCTTGTGGCAAACGTGTGCTTGGCACATCTTCCTGGTTAGATGAGAGCTGAGGGATGCTGTCTAGGATGCATCTGGGTGTTGTGGAGCTCCCAAAACTGCCCAGAGGCTCCCTTCTCACCTGGAAGGCCAGGTGGAGCAGTAGTCTCACAAATAGTTTAAACAGATGTTACTTTCATCTGTTTCATCATTACTTTCATCTGGCAAGGCTCTGCCTTGCCTTCTATAGTGCTTCCTCTGAATTTGAGGTCTGGTGGTGGCAGGAAAGGGGAAACTCTTTTATTGTAGGTGGAAATTTGATTTTTCCTCCTGAACTTTGGGTTGGAGGAGCACTGTGAACAATGTATGTCTGATTCATCCCCAGCAATGGGATGGTTTTGGCTGTTTGGTGGATAACCAGTTCAAATGCAGTACTTGGCTTCAGTGGCACCATGGTAGTGTTGCATACCCAGGTGGTGACTCGTCCTGCTCCAGCAGGACTAGTTCAGCTCCTGAGAGCCAGCTAAAGATCTTTAAAAGCTACTTACCTTCCATATTACTGGCATTGGTGCTGAGGAGGACATAAAGTGCTGAAAGGGCATGTGCATGATGCTGGGCTTTCCCTGGAGGTGGGTTAACAACAGATTTCCACCACTTCTGTCCAAGGAACTGCTTTTGTCAATGGGTCAATTCTCAGGGCAGTGCTCAGCCAGATGTTTCCCCACTGTTGTCTCTCTGCTGCCGTGGCATAACTCTATCCTATTTGGGCATGGGGACAGAGGTGTGGAAAGTTGAGCAGAAGCTGTGGAGAGTTCCATGGGCAGAGCTGCAGCTGCTTGTGAAGAAAACCTTGCCAGTGGCTCATTTATTATATTTGCAAATGCAGTATCAAAATGCTTGTGCAGCCTTTTCCTCCAAAAACTGCAGGGCTTCTTGGGGAGCAGAAGCTGAGTTTGCCAGGGCCCTGTGCAAAAGCCCTGCAGCCCTGGCCTTGGAGCTGTTTTCATGCTGCAGCAGCTGCAGGTGGAGCTGGGGGACCTGCAAGCTGCAAGCAGTGGTGCTCCTGTGGTGGCAGTGAAGCTCCATTGGTGTTCAGGCAGTGTTTGTGCTGCTCTGTCCAAGCTGCTGTAGCAAAGTGCTCTGGCTAATGAAAAGGGCATGTTTTCTATTATGATGGGCTTTTTTTTTTCCTCTCTTTCTGGCCCTGAGCCCTCCAGATACCTTATTAAAATAAATCTGATAATAGCCTTCATATTTTGAAGATCCTACATATCTGCCAAGGCACTGAATTATTTACTGCTGCTGCTGCTACCCAAAAAAACCCAGAAGTCCCATATGTGTGAATTGTTTCTTAATTAGAGGAAGGTTTGGATCTGCAGGCTTTTGTAGGAAAAGCCTTGGCTTCCCCTAACAACTTTGCTTTGAGGGAGGGAGAATGGAGGAAGGGGGAGGACACAGCTGCTTGGGATGTTTCTGTAGCTGCTCTTCCCTGGAAAAATGAGTTAGTGACGCCATTAAAATAATGTTCCACCTCCTACTAACCTGATCTGTGCACTTGATCACTGTGATGGCTTGTCTGTCCTCAAGCAGTCCAGGTAACAGTGCTGTGCTGCTATGGTTGTTTTCATTTTATTTTAAACTGAGCTAAGTTATTTTTTCTCCCTCCCACATTGCCAGGAAAGGGATGACACTGGCAGCTTCTGCAGGCATTGCTCAGTTCCTAATGGAGAAGCTCTCCTGCTTTTATATCCTGCAGGTGTTTCTTTGCCAAGCTTTTTCAGTCTTGTGTAGCAGTGCTGGGTGCAGTTTGCCCTTACCCCTACCATGGCCCCAAGGCAGGTGCAGGGCTCTTGAATTTGTTACCCTCCTGGTTCCCCAGCTCTGCAAGCTGGGTTAAAGGATACTAAATCCCACTCTCATTGCCTTGGACATGAGCCTGCAGGGAGCACAGCTGAGATCAGCACTGGGGGATTCTCGCATCCCACTGTTGCTCTCCTGCCTGGGTCTGGTCCCAAAGAGGTGAAGAAAACTCTCAGTGGTTGTCCCTTCTCCTCCTCTTGGCTTCTCTATCATGTGCAAGTGACTTTTGTCCATTTGGTCTTTCCATGGAGGTTTTTTATCCTGGTGCAGACAAAGCCTTTGTCTGCTGAGAAATGGCATCTGTCTGTCCATCCATCCCGGGGTGCCTGTCAGCTCTCCTCCCTCCACCTGCATGCTTGGAGCACCAGCTGCAGAGAAATCTCTGTGCTTCAGTGCTTTCTAGTTTTGCTGTCAATCAGGGAGGAGTGGTGCAGAAAATAATATAAACCCTGCAACATTTTAAAAATTCCCTCATCTTGAGCTCAGTGCCCATGTATCAGTGGATACATGCATACACAGATTGTCTCCTGATATGTGGGAGATTGGAAATGGCATCTGGCCTGGGTCCTGGAGAAAGTGGGTATTCCCTGAGTAGCACCATGTGGTGGTACCAATTTAAAATTTAGAGACAATGCTCTAAATTGGCATTGGGTTTGGATGTTTATAGGTGTCTGAATGGAAAGGGGTCCCAGGGAGCTGGGTCCTGTGATTGCAGCAAAGTCAAACTTGCCTGCGTTAGCTCAACACGGCGCAGCATTGTGTTGGTTCAGTCCATTTAAAACACAAGGCTGAGTTCTGATTCAGCACTGATGACTGTGTTGTATGAGAAATGGGCCAGGACCTAGAAATCCTGGGGTTTCAGAGTCACTTTTTTCCCCAGGGGAAAACTGAATCTGAGCATTTGGGAGCAATAAAGCTTTGGCTGCAGATGAAGCTGGGCTGCCACCTGCCAAAGGACAAGCTGCTGCCTCAGGGCTCAGGCAATTGGTAAGAAAACCATGACTGAGAGCAAAAAATCCCCACAGCTGTCAGGCTGGAGAGCTGATAACATTGCGTGCAAGGTGAATCAAAATGGGGGAATCACTAATTTGAAGTCTTTTGACAAGCAGTCCTTTTTAAAAAAAAAAAACAAACCAAAAAACCAAAAAAAAAAAAACAAACCAAACCAAGAACAAAACAACAACAACAAACCAAAACCCCCAGGACATTTCTGCTTTGAAGGGATGTGATTGAGAGAGATGGTGGGATGAGGCTCAAAGGTCACTGTCTAACCTGCTTTGGTGACAGCAAAAAGACTGATATATGTTTGCAGAGAGGAGTCTGAACCTGCTGGAGTGCAGGAAGGTGGGAGACCTGCTATACCCTCGGCCTGCTGAGGTCAAGGCAAGGGCCCCTGGGATATTACATTAATCCTTAGGGCATCTTCACCAGCACAGAACCTGCTCTGGTGCTCCTGACACTGGCAGGGGCCCTGCCTCACTGGGCTTCTGCCAGTGCCGGTGTCACACACTTGTCCTCCCTTGAGTAGTGCAGCTGTTTCTAGAAATAACCCCTTGGCTTTTCTGTATTTGAAAGCAAAACTCAACCATCTGATTTTTGAAGAAGTTCTGAAATCTCTTTTTATCTGTCTCTTGCTTGTATTTCCTGGGAGTTCTTTTTTAAGGATCTCATCTCTTTTTTATATCCAAAGATATCAAGAAAAGAGCTAAGTTTCTACAAATGAGCACAACACAGTATTTAGGCTCTTAATTCCTGTGAGGAAACAGATATTTAAATGTTTTTCCAGGGTGAGACCTTTGAAGTGGAATCCTTTTTGAATTTGCCTGATGTCTGACCTAACCAGACTCCTTTCCTCAGTTCCTTGAAGGTGGACATTCCCAGACTGCCACTAGCAGAGCTCCTGCCCAGCCAGACAGCTCATGAGGCTCCTCAAGCTTGTGGAGCAGGATAAACTGATAAAATCCCATTCTACATCATCAGGAATTTTCTTGGGAAGTGGTTGTTTTGTTGTTGTTGTTGTTGTTGTTGTCTTGCTTGCCTAGACTTTTCAGGGGAACTTTCCTAGGGTAGGTCTGAGAAACTGATGCTGGTGCCAGTGCATGTTGTGGCCCTTGTCCCTGCAGTGGCTCTTGCGGTGTCTGCAGCCTGTTTGTAGGTGAGAGGTTTCTTTAGCTTAGATGTGCAGATGAAAACCCTCCTTAACACCCCGAAAGAAACTAAAAATCCATCCCCGGAGGTTATGTTAGTTGTTATCCCCCAGGTTTGTTAGCTGGTATGAAGAAACCCTCTCCCCTGTCTGTGAGCAGAGAAAGATTCCAAAGAAGAGCAGAGGTGGATGGCACACAGGACCTCTGCAGCTTGCATTTTCAAGCAAGGTGACAATTCTATTTCTGTGGAAGTTCAGAAGGTGAGACAAGTGGGTTTGTCATAGTGCGGGGTTAGCTGTGGGAGAAAAGGATGAAAGCTCAAGATGATCTTGACTGCTTGTTTAGAATAGGTGAGGTTATCAGGAAAAAGAATGCTGTCAGTAGTGGTGGCATCCAGTGCTTGTTTCCCTTTCTCTCCGTGGAAAGCACCATATAAGCTACCTGAAAATACAAGTTCAGGCATTTCAAGGTTCCTTTTTGAAAAGAACATACTGTCCTTCTGCAGAAAAAAAAAGCTGATTTTTCAGCTTTGGAGAAGCTAAAGTGCCTTGGTACCGAATACAAAATCAGTGTATTCTTTGCATTCTTTTCTGGGTTTATGAGCAAACCTGCTTAATGGTGTCTATTATTTTCTGTTCATTGAGAATACAGAAGGCAGCTTGTCTTGTATACAGCTGAGCACATCATGATAGAAATGTCTGAATTATGTTTTGGGCTCTAAAAGGGAAGAGTGCACATTGTTATCCCCTTCACAGCTCATGTTTAGCCACGTGTTTTGCAAAATTACCCTTTAATTTTTTAAAAAAAATTTATTTTGCTGAGGTTCCTGTTCATTAGTAACACTGAGCAGATGCTCTCCCTGGCCATGCGATCTAAAAACTGATGCCCATGAGAGCTGCCTGTTTAAAAACAAATCTCTGATGAGAAGAATAATAAAATAATTAAGCTTAGATATTTCCTTGGTTTTTTACCAAAACCTCTTAGCTGCAGCATTTGAGCTAGTGGCAGTACAAGATGTGAAAAATTTGCATTGCAGAGGGCTCTTCCAGTCATCTATGTATGCAAGCTGAGAGGTGTGAGAGATGTTACTAGGAAGCTCCCAGTACTCACCACTGAATTTTTCTCCTTTTTTATTTTTTTTTTCCCCTTGAAGTTAGACGGAGCCCTGGAGAAAGATTGAGATGGATACAGTCTTTCAACAAATGTTAGGGGCTTGGAAATCAATTCTCAGACAGCATTTTTGCTGTTTCTAACAATAGAAAAATAGGAATGAAACCAAACACTACTGAATATTCCAGTGAGTTTATGGAGTTTGACCTTCAGTTGCATGTGAATAACTGGTAAATGGACTCAAAACTCCAAGAGACAAATAATCATTTCAGTCAATATGAGGACTGAGGGTTGGCATTTCTACACCTTTCATGATTCTTGTGCACTGATGGAGGACCCCACTGTGGACTGGAGTCAGAGAAGAGGGTTGCCACTAGTCTGCAGGAATTGTCTGGCTGATAATATCACCCTTGTATCCTGGAGTCTCTGAGTTTGCAAAAGACATTGATCAGTGGGTGTACCTCATGTATTATAATTAGAGATAAACAAGCCTTGAACGAGTAATTACCTAATGGGCAGCTGTGTGCTCCAGAGATGACACAGTACTTTGGAATGCTCCATATTATTGCTGGTCTGATTCAGGGGCCTGATTCAGACAGAATCCAAATCCTGTAATAGTTACTCATCTGGTCTAAGTCTGCCTCTGCTTCTTTGGTTTTCAAAACCTGTCTGGAGTTCTTTATGGCGTTCTCATAATGCTTCTTGTTCCCTTCATGTGTGTGCAGACATGTATGCACACACAAACACTTCCAGCTTCTTTTTGTTTGCTAGCAGAGGTGATTGAGATCTGAAGCCACATTCTCCCCTTACCAAGCTGTGTTTCAGTGTGAGCTGAGTGAAGAGGAGTGCTCTTCCTTGATATGCAACCAGTCCCTAAGATATCAGAGTCTGCAGGGCAGATAGACTGAGCTGAAATCAGGGCACTGTGTTTTTTCTGTGACATCCTTTTGGGTTTGTAAGCTGGGAACAAAGTCCCTCAGCTCTTTCTGACCAATATGTACACCCCAAGGAAGGATGTCTCCTGGAAAGGGCCTTCTCTTCTCTGGCTTTTCTCCAGCTCAGTGAATGGGCCTCTCTGCAAAGAGCTCACCACAGCTGTGTTGCATCAGCAGCTCACACGGTAAGGAGGCAAGACAAGACCTTATCTGTGGGACCCAGAGCAGAGGAATTCCCTTCCAAGCCCAGGAAATAAATCTGATGAGCAGCTTAGGAATCCTAAGTAGGGTTCCTGAGTAGGAATCATTTACTCCTAGTAGCAGGAGCTACTCGTGGCTGAGTAGGGACACTTTTTTGGTTTTTTAAAAATAAGAATACTAAATTTTTCAGGTAAAAAAAACAACACAAAAAACCTACAATAAATCTCTGTTTAAATGACAGGTAAAGTCACACCACTTTTATTAATTAAAGAATCCTTTGAAGATACTGGCAAGCACTTGCTCCACAGAGCAAGTTCACTGCTGTTAGCAGCCACAGGGCTGCGTCCTGTGTGAAGCAGTTCAGCAATGTCGCAGCTGATTTTTGTTCTGACTGCCTCCCATTTCCCTTGGGATCAAAATCAGCACAACCTTTGGGGGTAACAACTTGGAAGTACTACTAAGTGTCTAAACCAAACTGTATTAGAGAGTGTTGGATAGATACAGAGCACCACGAGTGGGTGGCCAGCACGCAGTAACCATTTCCTAACAAAAACACAGCAGTTCATGCAGCGCCTCTGTTTTAATGTCAGACAGGAGAAACTCTGCTGAGCTTATCGAGCAGCCCGTGGGTAGCATGGCTGCCCTCTCCCTCTCCCAGGGACTGGTCCCAGGGGGTGCCCCCATGGCCTGGGCTGGCCAGGGTAGGGTGCCCGAACGCCCAGTGGCCGTGGCTGTGTCACAAACACTTGCGATGGCGGGGTGAATGCTGTTCCTCTTCCACCAACCATGGGGCTGCCAGCCAGGGCTTCTCCTCTGCTTGGTTTCCTGACAGGGCTGCTTCCATCCAGAGACTCTGTTTTCTTGTCTAGAGCAAAAATTATGAATGTTATTTTCTTGGGAGCAAACACTGCCTTTTGTCTTCTCCCCAGTGGCTTCCTTTTCTTCTCTGTGCAGTAATCAGAGTGTCTGGGGATTTGTGTTTAAGCATCTGAGTGAAGAAACCAGGAATAAGAATGTTCTCCCCCCCCTCAATCATATGCAGCCAGTGCATATCTCTGATGCCCAACCCCTCTTTTTGGGTTCTTACTGATGCATTTATAAGACACGATAATCCTACCAGCTGTGCTGGTGCACTTCTAGGTGTGGTCATGGGTAACTCCTGATTTTAGTCTTTATTTTCAGTGCACTCAAAACACTGCCAGCACTATTTCCATTTAAATGAATGCCTCGAGTCTGCTTTGGGGGGAATCTGTATTGAGTTGCTCTGAACCCTCCTGTTTGTCTCAGCCCATTAAATTAAAGGGGGTTATGGTGGCACTAATCTGCTTTTCTCACCTGTACCAGGATAAAATCTTTCAAGTGATTTTCACAAATGAGAGCTGGAACTTCTGACAGTGAGGAAGTGACTGGTTGAGATCGAGCCTGGAGTATCCATTTTCTTTGAAAATCACCCAATCCTGATGCTAATGCCTCTTCCTAGTTCTTTCTGCCCAGCCATGGATCCCCACAGCAGAGCTTAGTGCATGCATTTTTTTACCCTAAGATTTAACCCAATCCTGTGAAAAGTTTCTGCCTCATTCATGATAAATTTTCCAATGAAAAGCTCAGCTCAGGAAGAAAAAGTCTGACTCAGCTCATCAGACCTGAAGCAACACTGAGTTTAAACATTGTTCCCAGAATAAATTGCTGGTTTCATGACCAACATGGTTAATAGATGGGAAATATAATTTTGGATTATAATTCCCACTCTGGCAAGCCTGTGTGAGATACAATCCAGTCTAAAAATGTGTTTTTCCTGGGTGTCCATTGGCAGGTGGGCTTCTGTGACAGGACAAAATCTGTGCTAATTATACCCATCCAATCCCTTGCTAAAGTATATCCCTCCAGTTTCTCATTCCTACCAGCCAGGAATTAGCCAGGCTCATTCATTGGCTAAATGAGCCTTTTCAGAAGCATTATGGGGAGATGGTATAATTTTTACCTTCTGCTTGTTTGGGAGGACTTTCAGTCTTTGTTTTTGGGGTAAGTAATTCCTCCAGATCTTGCAGCATAGGGTTGGTACTAGCTTTGTTGTTTCTCTTGTTTTTCTCCTCTTCACGTTGCTGTATCAATAAAAAAACAATAAAAATAAACAAAAAAAATAAATAAAAACATTTGGTTTCGTTAAAAACTGCAGATGCAATCTGGGAAATGGTGGCCTGGTGGTGTGTTTTCCTGACTCTTTGCTGGTATGAATGATTATCTTTGCCAAGTTCAAGGTGCTGAATCCTGGTCCAGTGATCAAGTGTTTCCAGGAAAGAAAGTACATCCCAGGCAGGGCTGGAAACCAGGGACTCTGCTCCTGTTAGCAAAAAGCACTTGCTGATAACATGGTTTAGGTCTATCAGGCTGTCTGTGCGTTGCTGCAGCTACCAATCTGCCCTGTCTCGTGTATTGGTTAGTTTTAAATGTGAGCCCCTTGTGAGAGAGGCAGACAGGGATCAATTTCAGAGAAAGAAGTTACGGCAGCACAAGGGATGGGCTGTAGGGCTGCCGTTGGCTTTACTTGCATACATTTAGGGCTGCAAATGAATTTCTTCTGGATGGTAGAGGGTATCTCTACTTTTGGATAGTGCCGAGTCCTGCTTTGTGATCCCTTTAGCCCTGATCCCAGCCAGGTTGTGCAGCATGAATCAGAGTGCCCCAAAATCTGAGCATGCTGCAGCACATGTTCAACTCTTGCAGTACTCGAGGAATCCTTTGTGCCAAGACACTTTCTTTAAGCCGAGGGATTAATTCTGAATTTGAGCAGTTGAATGTAATTCATGGAGTCCCATTTCTCAGTGCTCACATCCTCACTTTTAATGTTGCAAGGATCTCTGCTTTATGCAATGTTTTGCTTTATGTGACACTGCTTCCTTGGCTTGGATCCTGTCCTGTGCCAGTAAAATGGCTGTGGTTTTCATGGGCTTATCATTGTTCCTGGGAAATCTCAGACACCACAGCACTGCCTGAACTTTGCTGTAACTTACTTTTGTACGTGGAAATCACAGTTTGTGGGAAAACCAACTGTAGTTCTGATGTACAAAATAGCAAGCTATTATAGGACGTGACCTCTGTGTGCAGCTAGACACTAAATGCCATCAGAGGGTACTGAACAGGCATAAAATACGTCATCTTCTTGTGTCACCAGTGTGTTCAGAGGAGAAGAGTGATTTTAAAGCATATGTTATGCACCAAAATTGAAGTGGACGGTATTTCAAAGGTGGCTTGGACAGATCAATACCTACCATTTGCATTTTCTTCTTCAGCTCTGCATTGGCACGCTGATACGCTTTAGACACAGCATTCAGGTAATAGATGGTGAGGCTAGAAAAGAAAACATGTTGTAGTGGTAGGATCAGGGGAAAGAGAAACTTTCACAAGGAGGAAACATGTAATTTTTTTTTTCCTACCTTCTAATTGCTAATTTTCCCACCAACTGTCTCCAAACTTCTTTTAGAAGCTCAAGGTTTAGAAAAAATTTGGGCTGCCTGTGGCATGGTTAGCTGAGACAGACTGAGCCCATCTGAAGCTCAGTTCTGCTCAAACAGAAGAAAAATGAGCAGCCTGCCTTTGTGCCTCCACCTTGGCTGGGCATGGGCTCTCTCTGTTCCCTTTACACCAACCTTGGAGAAGCCAGGCACCAGCCTTGTGATCAAACTGCCACCAGGTAACTCAGGGATCTTGGGAAAAACTGGGAAACCAGGGAAACAGAAGTAGAATAGGGTCTTGATGCCTCTCTTGAAAAGCAGTGCTCAAGGAACAGTTTTCCTTTCCCCTCTTCCAGGACCAGCTGCATCCTGTGCCCCTGGACAGGGCATTTGAGAGCAAGCAGAAACCAGGTTGGAGCAGAACTATGGGCTTTTGTTTTGATCCTGTCTTCTCCAAAAAGGGCATGCCAAAGCTGGGGGAAAATGGAGCCAAGCTGGAGGGAACTGAAAAGCAAGCAGGCATGGGAGAGGACATGCTGGCTGCCAGCCTCTGGCACACAGGGAGGCTGTGCTTTAAAACATGCCCAAGTGTCTGGGGCTGTCTTGCCTCCTCTGACACTCACCAGTCAGTAATATTTTGGTAGTAAAAAAAAACGAATCCTCCTGCTTTTGTGAAGTGCCTTTATTTTTCTAAATTACAGCCATCATCTGCTCAGTGACTCCAAGCCATTCCCAGGAAAAGTACCAGCCATTCAGTTCATTGCTTTTCTTTAAATGAAGTAGAAAATTCTCTTATAAAAGGAAACAAAAGGTAGGGAAAGAAAAATTATTTCCTGACAATTCATAACCTGTGTGTGTTGCTCCAGCCCAGGTTCAGCAACCTCAAACCAGACTCAAGAATTTCATCAACTGAGTGCCTGACCCTAAGCCCAGCAAGGCACCATGTACTGGCATGTGGGTTTCCAGGTGGAAGATCAGGAAGTGGTACTTAGGACTGCCTTTCTTAAAGCTTTTTACAGGGCGTCTGTCTGGAGTAAACACATTTGCTACATTTTGCCTAACATTAACCAAAAACTCAGCCGTGGTGACCTGGGCTCTCTGTCCTGCAAATCCTCTTGGAAATTGATTTTTCTTTTTGTTCTTCTGTAAACGTGTGATAGTTTTATTTCTTCTATGTTATCACACTCATTTAAAAAATACTACTTTGTAATCAGGGCTATGAATAAGAATGATGTTGATAACATACTGATGTTTTCGGTTTGCTAATTCTTGTTTGTCCCAAGTTTAGCAAGGACCTTTGTTTTTCTCTCAGGCTCTGCCAGTGAGGAGGTACATAAAAGAAACTGGGAGGGGGAGTAGGTGGGACAGGTGACCTGAACTGACCAAGGGATATTCCACACTATAGGACGTCATGCCTGGTGAATAAACAGGGAAACTGCCTTTAACAGGGGCCAATCTTGTTTTGGGAAGGGGGTCTGGCATCCGTCAGTGGGTGAGGAGCAACTGTGTTGTGTGTTACTTATTTTTCCCTTTTTATTATTATTATCATTTATCATTATTACTATGTTTTAATTTGATCTTGAATATTAAGCTGTTTTTATCTCAATCTACAAGTTTTTCTTTGATTCTCCTCCTCATTCCACTAGGACTGGGGAGAGAGAAGAGGTTGAGCAAGCAGCTGGGTAGTGCCTAATTTCCATGTGGGTTTAAACCATGACACCCTGGCACCCCTCTTTTCTGATGTATTGCTTCCCTGGTTCTGAGAAGCGTGTGGATCACTGTTTTTTTCTAGCCTGCATAGGAATTTTAATTTTTTTCCCCTTCTTGATAGAGTAAAATGCTTCCACCTTCTGCCAGAAAGCTCTGCGGGCCACAGCTTGAAATCCTACTCTCAACACAAGTGGGATTAGGTGATGTGCCCATGGGCACAAGATCATTCATTCTTCTTTCTCTGTATTTCCTTTTTCCCTTATCCTTGGGCAGGTAAAAGCAGGACAGTAAGCTTGACACCCATGTCACTTGCTGGACCTCATCATTGTTTGGAACCAGGAGCTAAGAACGAAAATAAATAGAAGATGCATTTTGGATTGCACCTGGATAAAAGAGAAGGGGTTGTCATGGCTAGAGCAAGCTATGGAATTCAGTCCATACAAGTGGAAAACACATTTTTTGAGAGACTGCAATCAAAATCAGCAGACCGTCCATTTACAAACTACCTGTTGTTCTTTGTGGAGGCTATTTTTAGTTAGGCTGGATTGTAGGTTGCCTTGCCTGCTGCTTTGAGAGCTTCTGGCTCTCCGCTCATCAGGACTAAATGAAGCTTTTACACTTCCCTGGTTTCAATCTCTTGGAAAACTGGATGGGGTTCATTGTAAGGACTAGCTCCAGCTTAACCTGCCTGCCTGTCAGCAACACAGCAGAAGTTGAAGATTTTCAGAGACAAGGCAGGAAACTGAGCACTTGGCTGAAAAGGAGAAAAGGGCCAAAGCATTAAGAAACAACTTTGTTTGGTCTCTATGATTTTGTCTGGGATTATCACAGGCAAGGTGAGCACGTTGATAACCAGCAGTGCCTCTGCTAGACACCCAATGCTCTCAGGGCACATGAGAGCTGCTGCCAAGAGGCTGTAGGTCTGACTGGTCCAGACACCATGTGGGAAGCCACTGCTTTAGGGCTGTGACTGTCTTGGGAGCTGAACAGCTGGAAATCACAGGCTTGTAATACATACAGGCAGTGTCTCTGGGTGGAAAGTGAGGATGTTTTAGGTAGCATGGACATAAGGTATCTCTCAGTTCTCAGAGGGGGCAGAGACAAAACTGTGTCTCAAGAAGAGATGGACTGATGGTAAAGCTGTGGTGTGGGAATACCCAACACTTGAAAGGTGTGATAAAAGGTGTCACTTCAATAATAAACTGAATTTGTGCTGTCACTTTTCCCAGCTGTCAGTGGAAGAAAGGGCAAGAGATCATCATGGGAAGGAAACAGTATTTTCAAAGGTACTACTCCCATCAGCCTTTTCCAGGGTTGCATCAAAGCTTCAGAAACCTGGCCTGCAACCCTTTTGTAAAGGTGGCCCACTTGGGGTGTTCTTCATTTTGTGTTTGCAATAGCATCTGCCAGTGCTGCTGTGAAGCCCACAGGAACAAAGTTTATAATTCTAGAATATGCTAGGCCATGCTAGGGGTGTGGTGTGAGACTTCTTGTCTCTTGATCTGATTCATACAGGCGTAGGATCTGGCTGCACAACTTACAGTACCTTTTTAGGTTAAAATGAGTACCCCTTTTTAGGTTAAAATGAGCAAGAAGTTTGAAGCAGGTAGAGGAGAGACATGTAATTTTCAGTTTAATTGGGATTTTTCTCAGGTTGTTTGTATAAGAAACTTTGTATGGAACTTGTGTTTATTATAATTCAATGGTATTACCTTCAGTGTAGCTATGCAGGATGAAGCATCACAGAGCCTGAGGGCAGCTGTACTGGATCAACCCAGAGGCTCATCCCCAATGTGTGTGGATACCCCAGAAAGAGTCAGAGCAGGAAGCTCTGCATGCAACACGCCCCACAGCTCTCTCCCCATCTCCCTTTTATTAGTCTGAAGTGCTCGGAACTGCCTACAGGATTTGGCCACAGCCCTCCTACTAATGTTGATGGCTTTGAAAAACCTCAAGAACAGTGCCAAAAATATGTTTAAAAAAAAAAAAAAAAGGAGAACTAATCTTAGTGCTGCTGAAGGTGCTGGGCATTTAAGTCTGATTTCAAAGATTAAATAATCAAATGTCACCTAAACAAATACCAGATGTATTATTTAGAAAATGAAAAAGTAAAACTCCCCAAACCCAAACAAAGATCACAACTCTTCATATTTTTGGAACATGTAATTTTTGAATGCCCTGTCTTGGCTGTGTTCTAAATACCACCAGCTGTGACAGAAATTGCTTCTCCAAAAGGCACCAGGCTGAGACTGTCCATTTATTTCCTGCTGGCTACAGAAAATG
>VWZN01002519.1:191679-203822 GCA_013396955.1 Regulus satrapa | reverse complement strand
TTACTGGGGGCTGCACCTTGCTGTTCTACCCTTGCTGTTCTCTGGTGCTTTCACAAGTGTGTGTTGGGAAGACACTGGGAATCATGTATCAGAGAAGAGCAGCAGACAGGAGGAGGTTCAGTGCTCTGAGCTGACTGTACCCCATAGCTGGACATGACCCTTTGCCTCACATTGCTAAGGATTAAACCACCTCACCATCTCTGCTGGATTCCAGTCCTTCTAACTTCATGAAAATATGAAAATTTTGTTCTCAAAACAAAATGAACCTTCTGTTCTCATGTACCAGAGAACAAAAATATCCTTTTTGGTGTCTCAGTAGTACCTGAAAGGTCCACAGTCAAAGGAGGGAGGCAGGGACATGATGGTGTAAGCCACAGGCAGGAGGCTGAGGAAGAGGATCAGCAGCAACAATCCCATGTAAAAATTGTTAGACTTGGATGCTTTGAAGACTCTTTCATGAGGGACATTGCTACTCATAACAGCCCAGCACTGAAAATACATGGAGGTTAATAAGCGCAGCACGTTTATACCCACGAGCCCTGGTGCGTAAAAGGATCCCATCCTGAAAAGGAAAAGAGAAGGACAGGTGCTGTTTTTTGACAGACTGGAAGGTTTACTCTTTTCGAGAGCAGAAAAGGAGGTGTTTGTTCATAGACAGAAAAGGAGGACATGTTTGGTCACGAATGAAGGCTGAGCGGGCTGGTAGGTGCTGCCCCTGTGCTCCCACAGGAGAAGCCACCTGCACCCATAGGTTATGGTAGGGTCCTGAGGACCAGCAAAGCCTCAGACTTCTCAGGAGTTGCAAAGAAAATTTTTCAGTTTGTCACTGAAAAAAATTTGAAAATTTCTTGGAGATGGCTTGGAAAATGTTAGGTGAATGTAACCAGCAGAGAGAGACACGCTTTTATAGTTAAGCACAGAAAGCCAATCAGTCAGAAAAAACAGAACCCAAAGGTTTATCTAGTTGGCTTGGAAGCTTTCTAAATCCACTAACATGTTTTCTAAAAAAATGTGAAATTATTTTAAAAAAGGAAATATCTTACCAAATCATTCCCTGGTTGAAAACCAACCCCAAAACATTGCCGCTAATGTCAAACTCTGCATAAGACGGCTGTATGGGGAAAGAAAGAAAAGCGTGTTGGTGCTGGAAGTACCTGCTGTTGTCTTCTGCTGGGTGGCTAATGCTTATTTAAAGCTGGCAAGCAGGGATTCCTGGGAGGGTTCCTGCTGTGTGCTCGCTGCTTGAATGACCAGCAACAGTGTGGGGAAAAGAGAACTGTGGGCTGCTGCTTCACTCTTGGCTTTCTGAAAATTGGAAAGATATATGGAGGTGCTCAGAGCTGCTCTGTGTTTCTCTCTCCCTGCCAATATGACACCAGCTGTGAGGATGGCACTGGACTATGTTTAAACTCCAGCTGGTGCCTGGCTATGGCAAACCTGGTAAAATATTGAATCTTGAAGCAGTGGTAATTATGAGCTGGAAGGCAAATGCTATGATGGATTATGTCCATGTCCCTGGGTCCAAGCTGCTGAGGAACAGAAACACAGGACAAAGGGAGAGAAATATGAGGGAATATATGACCTGATGGGTATTAAATGACATTTTACTCTGCGCTAGCCAATATGTTGCTCCATATAAAGCAGTATTTTAGCTATCAGATGTGGGTGCTACTGGAGGCAGGTCCAGAACAGGCTGATCTAATCTACTGGAAGTATTTCTTGTTTTATAAATTATTGTTTTGTTAGATTTGCCTATGATTAAGTGAATTCTTCTATTTATATCTACTTTTGTGTGCACAAAACTCAGGTGATTTTTGGCAGGTGAAACTTTGTGTAAAGATTTTAATGTTATGTTTTCTTGAAAAAAACCTACTTTTTTTTTTTTTTTCTTTTAACTGTAATGCAGCAAACAGAATTCTAAGAAATGGTAAGGGATGCTCTTATATCTTTGGAATATCCTATGTGGTATATCTGGTTTTCATGCCATTTGCATTTAGTTAATACTGCCAGCAATTCATAAAGTTGAAGTTTAAGATGTTTATGCTTTATGATGAAAACTCAAGGGGATCCTAAGTCAGAGTCTTGCTTAGCTAACTGCTCATAGCTTTGGGAAAGGATGGGTGTAAACACTGTTTGTTCTTTTGATTCTGGTCCATTTCTACTTTAAATCTTTATCTAGAGGTTAATATTGGCTTCTTTTTTTTGCATGAAAACAAAGACAACTTTCAGTGTCTGCTGTCCTCTGCCTTGAATATTCCTGTGTGAGAAGGCTGGCTTAAACAAGAAGCTTATAAATTATCTGCATTAGAAAAACACATAAAATTGTGCTGGTGTCCCTGGATAGGTTGGGTTATATTGCTGCCTAAAGAATTTTTACATGAGCAATGGAAGTAATTTCATGCTGCTTGGGTGCTGGGAGGACCTCCCTAGGCCACCCTGGGAAATGCCTCCTTCAGAAGAAGCACAAAGAGCCCCACAAGCAGCAAAATGTCTGCTGTGCCCCGCCTGCCCTTCTTTGACCAAAGCCCTCCTTTTTGCTCTTCTCCAAACCACTCCTGGGAACCCTCCCAATATGACAGCTAGGCAGTGGGTGCACTGATCTGCTCGTAATCTTGCAAGGTATTTTCAGCTCTATCTGAATCCATCTGGTTGGTTTGTTTTTTTGTTTTTTTTTTCCTCTCATGTGAATCAATGGACTTCCCTCCATCGCTCCGTTACTTTATTTTGTGTTTGGTGCAGCTCCAGTACTGACTGCTTTGGTAATGGAGCCTTTTATGAATACCACAGAATCCAGTGGTGTTGTGTGTTACACATGCATGAGAGGGGAAGGAAATGCTCCTTGTTCCACTGCAACAGAAGAAACACCAGCTTCCAGGAGCAACCAGGAGACGCTGCTGTGAGCAAAGCAGGTTCCTGTCTGCAGAGTGGGCAATGAACAGGAAGGTTTGGGGCTTTGAAAAGGGATATGGAGGGGCCCAAGGTTTTAGGGTTATAGCAACTGAATGAACACCAGATTAATTCTTTTTTAAAGTCAGCTTCATGATTTAAAGTTCTGAGATGGGGAGGAGAACTGCATTTTTGTAGAGTTCTTGCTGGGATGGAGCTGATTGTCTCAGAAAAGTTATGCATGGACTATGTATACCAATTATATTATCAGGCAAGAACCAGACGACCATTGGAAGCATTCAAATTAATTTGTAGAGTTTGACCAAATGCCTTAAATTACTTATATCTTCTTGGCTATAAGATACTGACCCAGCTATAAGATACTTACAAATCCAGCCTCCAGGTCCCAGCACCAACAGTAATTCACAAATCTGACAAAACAAGCTCGGATGAAATCTCCCACCAGAATGGTTATGTAGGTCACCAGGATATCAGACACAGTGAGCCTCACAAACTCCTGCAATTTAAAAGAAGGAAAAAACCCCATTTAACTCTTATAATTTCAGTAGTGCATTCAGGACTGTATTTTTTATTAAGCCATTTGTCTTTATATGACAGTAATCTTCAGAAAAGCATGCCTCAGGCAAACTCCCTGCCTGTTTTCAAACACTATGCAGTGCCTAAGCTTTACCTCTCTGCTTGGGAGCTATGAGCTCTGTTATAGCTGTTAGACCTGATAGCTGCTGCTGGCGTTATTGACTGCACTGCATGCTGTGGCAGCGCAGAAAGTGGGAGCAGAATGCTAATGCTGTAGTAGTGCTGGTGTAAAGCACACATATGCCCTCAGTCATTTTGATTGTGTGTAGCTCTGGTATGGCTCAACTCCGCTTTTATGTGGACCCCTAAGAAAATTGTTCAGTTGTGAACAAGAGCTGTGTGCAAGTGTAGAGAAAGGAGATGTGCAAGACAAGGAAGATAAAACTGCAGGCAGAAGGAAGGCTCATAGGGTGGAAATAACTGGTTGCCCAAGGATTCAAAAGGAAAGACACTTACAATAAAGGTTTTTAAAGTATGAGAGGCGAAGAACAAAGATCTGCTGAATGACAGCTCCGCTGCACCAAGGATCAGCTCCTTCTGAGGGGTGACAGTGGCTGGTGTTTTGCCAAGTGACTGAGAACCACTTGGCTTTTGAAGATTGAAATTTTGAAGATTTTTGCCTTGAGTGTGCACAGGAACACATAGCCTTGTAGTTTGGCAAGCCCTAGCTATCTCTGTCAGTCAGTAAACAACTGCTTTTACTTTTTAAGTTGTGCATAGTCTGGCTGCAGATTTTCTTGGTGTGAGGTAAATGTTGCAGGGTGGATTTGTATGGTGAGACTCAGAGAACTTGAAGGCCACACAGCCTGCCGTTCATTCAAAGGGGTCACTTTTGCTTAATTCTCCTTTCATCCCGTGGCCTCCTGCTGCATGATGGGTTGGAGCATGTCAGGAGTTCCCTTGAGAAATGTCCTCTGGTTGGGTTTTTCACCTGCACCAAAGCCTCTCTGGAACAAGTGCAACAATAAATGGAGAAGAGGTTTGCTTCAAAGGCACATTCATGATCTGAACAAGAACTCAGTGCCGGTGTGGCTGCAGACTGCCACGTGTCTTTTGTGCTTTCCACAGCTAGTGCCTCAGAGCTGTGCATGCCCTGGTGCCTTCCAGCTGAGGATTTCACCACCACGGTTTGAGAACCATGGCCAAGGGCTTGTACTGCCTTGGTGATGCTGTATGAGAGTGGGGGAAAGAGCTGCTGCTTGTGAGAAGAACTTCAAGCCTGGAAATGTTAAAGACATCAATGAGAAAAACAAAAAGGAACTATACCAAACCAACACAGAGACTTGCTACATGGTGTGTTTCTTACTATGCCAACAGTTGTCTCCCAGCAGGGTCCCCTGGGCACGTCTGCAGGGTCTAGGGGAGGTGGGGTGACAGTGCTGTCATTCCCTGCAGATGAGTTGTGGTGACCAAGCAGCACCCAGTGCGTGATGTTTTTTACCGCATCCTCTTCCGACAGCTGCAAGGAAGAGACCCGACCCCACCCCCAGACAAAACCATTAGAAAATAGAAAACATGGAGGTGTTTGGAGTAATCCAAGGCACTGGGTTCCTCCCCCCTCCTTACTAGTTACCACCCCTTGTATAAACATCTGTCCACAATAGAGTTACGTGCTGGCAGTTGCACAGAAACTCCTCTTTTGGCAGGAGCAGAGGAGCAGCAGCTGAGAGTGGGTCAAGGCTCCATGAGTTTTTGGGGAGCAAGCAACATGTTCCCTGCACATGGAGGAGTCAGACCTCCTACAAGACTCCTGTATGCAGATGTAGCTTTCACCTAGTCCTCCTCTTTTGCATTATTCATATTTTTTCAAGGCAGAGCACACCGCCTTGACTCCTCTAATTCTTCTTAGTTTAAAACAGAGTAATTTTTTTCTGTGGATAAGTTAGACTTTTATCCTTTCCTGCAGTTATCTGCCCACAACACGCTACCAGGATAATGTTAAAGAGGGGAAGCAGGGGAAGAGGATTATAAACTGTATCCTCAGGGTCTGCAGTAATAGAAATTGCAAACAGTGTCAGATGGAGAAAAAAATAGAATTATCCTAACATGCTGTGATTATAGGAAGACAATAACTACACTCTTTTCAGGGCTGTAAAGAGAAGCCAGAGACTCTGCTTGGTGAGTCTCCCTGGGGCACTGCTCAAGAGGACTGGGGACAGAGCAAGCACCTGCTGCAAAAGGGGTGATTGTCCCTGCTGGCTGTGGGAACAGGCTTGTGTGTTCACCCTCAGCTCTGAGAAATGCTATTTGACCGTGGCTTTTTGGCTCAGCTCTTACTTTTTCGTTGACATCATCCATCAAGGCCAACAAAAATGTGTAGAGGTTCCCCAGGAAGAGCGCAAAGATCCTCCCCAGCTGCCATTTCAGCCCAATGCGGGGATGGTAATTTTCTAATGCAGCGATGGTTTCAAACAGTGGAGGGCAAAACATGCCCAGCAAGGACATCACAATTTCAACCTGCCACATGAGGAAAATGAGATAACTGCTAATAGTGACAACAGTGACTATCTTACTTTGAGCAGAACGGGAGCTGCTGGTAACGGGTTGGATATTTCTGAAGGATTTATGAAGGGGAGGGAGTCAAAGCAAACTCAGCTTCTGGCTTTGCTTAGCGTGCAGGCAGCACAGCGTCAGACTTCTGGGCCAGGGTTGCACAACTTGCTCTTGCAGGAGCACTTTTGCTCTTATCTCAAAGGGATGAGCTCCAAAGAATCTGCTCCCTGTCAGTCCAGACTCATGAATATTTAGGTTTCTCAAGTACCTTGCAGTACTGCTTGCATCAGCTCCAAGGTTCTTATTTTCGTTTCAGAGGAAGCGCAAGACTTGGCTTGTGTGCATAATTAGTCAATGCTAATGTTTATCTTTCATGTTCAGCACCTTTGCTTTTGCAGAAGGCATTTACAGACTTGAATGGAAGTACTTCAAGATCTCAGTTCTGCAGCTCAAGAAAATACATCCCAGTGGTATCTTTGTTCTACTTTATCATGCCAGATACTAAGTTGTACTGCGGTCAATGAGGTCATTGGCCAGTCAAGGTTAGCTCAGGCACGATTTACATGCTTTATTTTTTTTATAACCCTACAAGCCTGTGGCCTGTTTTGGTACAGGTGCAGGCAATCTCTGACTCCTCTGTATGCTTTTCTTTCCAGGAGAACTAACAGTACCCAGCACTGTATTTATTCAGATCTCATATTATCACCAGGAAAGGGCCAGACATGAAACTTTTCTTTAAAAAGGATGTTTTTCTTTGGGAAAAATCTACAGTCATAAATCAAAGCATTTTGTAAGCAAGTGCTGTCTATCTAAAGTTTTCTGAAGGAATTTTGAAAATGCATGGCTTTGAATTTAATTTGGCTTTGATATATAAATACATGGTAATGTAGTAGACATTGAAATTACACCTTTCCATAGACTAAAATATTTTTTGCTGTATGCGAAGAGCTTAAAGATTTGAACTTCTCGTTCCCAAATCAGACACAGGAAAATTTCGACAACTGAAATTTTTTTGCAGGTTCTAAAATTTTATTCCCATTATTCAAGGTGGATGACAAAGATTTTATTTTAGAGTTATGTCTGATTATGGACATTTCTAACACCCTGAGAGCTTTAGAGCTTTCTAGTGCAACAGAGTTTGTGTTATTATGCAACTTGATTCTTAAGAGGGTGATCAGTGTTGAAAATGATGAAAAGTCATTGACTTTTCTAGTGATTTATTGTAAGAGTATTTTCCCTTCTCTGCAGGGGTTGTTAATTTGCCCTAGGAACTTTCAGTGAGATCAATGCAGCTACAAGTGTAAAGGTACTGAAGGGGACTCCTGGGTCCTGGTAGGGAATTCCCCTGCCTTGGGTGCTGTCCTCAACCTGTGGCAATTAATTTGCTGATGTCCAAAGCAAATTACCCTGGCAGAAAACAGGAAGCAAAGTTTCCTTACCTCATTTCTTTCATACCACCCAACATTTTGCATTTTGGAAAATGTCTGTGAGCGTTTCACCACAAAATAAATGAGGTAGCCACTGCCACACAAGCAGCATATGATGAGGACATTGGCCAAAACCCGCAGGAACCTCCTCAGGTGAATATTCTCATCCTTGTTGCTTTCTTGCTCATCTACAATAGACTCCTGAAAAAAACAGGGGTGCTCAAGAAGTTGGAAAGGATATCTTGCAGCACCAAGCATAAGGCGACACCACAAGGTTTTTCACCCTATGAAATGCAATCTTTGGCAGTTCTGGCTATATCCGACTCGGTAGTTTTGGTTAAATTCAAACTAAGCTTCATAGAGGCATCCTGGTTTGACTGAAAGACATCAAATGGCAAAGAGCCTGACATATCCCAGGGGAGCTGCACTCTAAATTGGTACAAATTACTTCAAAAGCCAAAAGAAAGGGAGCTAGGGGAAGAAGAAATCACAGAAGTGGGAGCTGCCATGGATCAGCACCATGCCCTGTTCATATGGAGAGATGCCGAGTAGGTATCCAAATTTCTCCCTAAATCTCTGCCACTGGTAGGTGCTGGGAGTGTCTTCAGGAGCGGTCAGAGCACAGTTAGGTTTTTACCTTGAAGCTGGTGGTGATGGATGCAAACTTGTTGTCTGCTGTCTCTGGGTTGCCAATGAGGTAGTCCCAGCTGGTGAACATTTTCCAGCTGAAAATGAAGTTGTCATCATCCCCATCTGCCGTGCTCTCATTGGCATTGCGCGCCATCCTGCATAAGGATGCGTGAAGTGACAAAGTAAGACACTGATCCACAGAGCCACCACGTCCACTTTCAGCTTTGCAAAGCTTGGATAAGAAGGAGTAGGGCAATCATTTTTGGGGGTTGGGAATGAATAAAATGTGCCATTTGACTTCAGGTCTAAGGAGGACTGAACTGTCAACTGTCAGGGTTATACAGGTCTTCTATTAAAAATAGTGATACAGAGAAAAACTAGCGGAGGTGATTAAGGAGGTTAAGGATTGCTTTGTCCAGGTGGTGCCTGAAGAGAATTTGTTTATGGTGCTTCTGGGTCCTAGGCTGCAGTATATGGTTATGGTTGCCTTTAGTTAGTTAAATTTAGTCAAACTCACATGTCCTGTCCTATACACCCACCGCAGCATGAAGTTTTAGTGAAACTTCACTTGCTGCACAATACTGGAGCCAAAGAGCTTGCAGCAAGTCATGCAGGGAGAGAAAAAGGATTATTCCTGTTAATCAGCATAGGAGCAGATATGACTTCTGCTGTTTCCTCTCTATTATTTGATCCCTGAAATCCTTTTCTAAGTCCCCCTAGAGCTCCTAGCACTAGTCCCTCAAGGAAGGCAAGACAACAGATGCTTCAATTTCATGGCAAATGTACAGCAAATCCCCATGTCCCACTCCAGCCAAAGGCTCAAGAAGCTCTTTCTGCTGCACAGCAATATGGCCAGTTTCAGCAAGCAGTACAAATCCATGGGCTTATCCTTTCTTCCAAAGAAAGGAAGACCTTTTCATGGTGTGTCCTTCAGGCAGAGATAGAGGGGCTTAATTTTTTTATTTTTAACTTTGCAGGGACCATTACAGCACTGACAAGTGCTTTGGCTACATCCTCAGTGCCCTGAGGATGCTGTGGGAGCCTCACTTGTATTTGGGGACTGTGCTCAAGTGACACAAAAATTGTGGCCACTTTTAAACTCCATTGATTTGTTTAGGGATTCAACAAATACAGTCTGGTAGCATTTGGCTCTTTTCTGCAACCCTTGCACTGTCTGTGGGACCAATGACTTTCAGGAACATTTATTTTGCAATGAAAAAATGCAAAAGGAACCTTTGAAATTTACTGCAAGTAAAATCCTCCTTCATGTACAAAATCTACCTGTTTGATGGCCCTGTAATGTTGGAGGAAGGGTTAAAGAGATCTGGAGAGAAGGAGAAGGAAGATGGCTGGAGTAGGAAGGGTTCAAAATAGTGCACATGAGTGCATGGATGAGGCAGGGGATTGCCCAGGTGCCCCCTCTCCACCTGAGTCAGGGTGGTGGATGGGGAGGCCAAATCCCCCTTTGCCCACCTTCCCCCAGCCATCCAGCCAAGGCTGGACCAAGTCTGGGTGCCCATGGAGGAGAAGCCAGCTGTGACACACATCTGGGTGGATTTTGCAGAGGGTGCAATGTCAGCTGCACTTACGATCTTATAACAACCATCAGGCTGTAGCCGAACACGCTGATGCCAACCATGAAATATGCCATTGGCAGCCTGTATTTCAACCAGCCAATTGTCCTCTGGTTATTGTAGTAGCCATAAAAGAGTGCTGAGTATTTGATGTAGCCCTGGAAGTAAAGAAAAAGCAGTCCTGTGTTAAGCTGTGCAGCTTTTCTTCTGCAGTAAGGGGGTTTCTAGAAAACACTGAAGATTTAAAACAAAAGGAAAATCAACTTGGAAAAGTTTTTACGGTCCCATTCTTGTCTGGCCTGGCACCTTTGAGAGCCATATTCTTAAGAGTTTATCTTCCTAAGAGAGGTAAGATGGGGGAGACCATGTCAGAGGACAGTGGCTTAAAACTAAAATGTGGTTTTGATTCATCACTCTTTTATCCCTCCCACATAAACATCCTTATTGCTCTTTACAGCTGTAGTGCACCTGCTTCTCTAAGCCAATGATCAAACACACAGATCTCATATTAAAGCTGTAGCAAAAGGCCTTCCTACCATGATATGAAACTGTTCCTTTCAGGTAGGAGGCAGCTGATGTTCAGTGCCTTGCAGATTTAGTTCCTTCTACTGGTTGCCACCTGCAGAGCAAATATAACTAAAGAGTGAAATCAAAGCATTACTTTCCTGAGGAAAGCGGAGCTCAGATACAATATCAACCATGTTGTCTCAAGTAGATCTATTTTTTGCTGTGCAATCTGTTAGGCATTCAACAAGTGTGCAGATCACCTAATCTGCGTTAGCAATCTCTCCCTGTTTTTCTGTCATGTTTCATCCAAGTTCATCTGTATCACTGCACATTGTACTTTTCTATTGTTTGCCCCTTGTATTCCAGTTCCTATGTTAAGTGTACTTAATCAGTCTGGCCATGATAGCTGAGCAAGCTCCCCTCCAATCAAGCCTTTGGAAAGACATAACTTAAAGCTCGTATCAGAGCCTGTGTAATGGATCTTGTCTAGAGACATTGAAGAGCTTACATGTAAAGGGGCTTCTGGAGGCTGGCCCCGCTCAAAGCAGAGCCAATTGCAAAAGGAAGTGGTGTGGCTCAGGGCTATATCCAGCTGAGCTTTGAAAATCTCCAAGGACAGACCTCCCATCACCTCTCTGTGCCTTTCTTCTTTGACCACCTCCTCTTGAAGAATTAAACTAAGCTCCCCTAAAACACTAGGCTTTTTATTCCTAACCTAGCAAAGAGCTTTGGTATGCCCAGGAGCCAGAGGAGCTGCATTTTTGCCCTGCACAAAGCACTGTGCCACAGGTCCAGGACCACTCTGTGTGTGTTTCTACCAGTGCAGCAAGCCTGTGGCTGGCACCCCACAGCACGGCTGCCCGGGGCTCACAGCCTGTTACACACAATGTCTGCTGGGGAGGGGTGGTGAAAGAAACCCTTGTATAATGTAATGTCCCTGGAAGGTGCTAGTGAAGTTTGCTTCTCAGGCTGTAATTCCAAACCTTTGTCTTCTTGATTCATCAGATGCTAGGGACTGAAAAATTAGTTTCTCTGCTCACATCATCAAGTATGTTCTTTAAACTCCATTTGTGAGACATGGTGTCTGGTGCCCAAGTGAGATTTATTCCCTTCTACTCCTCTAGAAATCCGTGATGTGACCTCCTTCCTGCCAAAGCATGCATTTCTCCAGCTCTTCTCTCCTGAAAGGTATTTTTCAGGGTAACAATATTGACTCTTCATTTATGCCTGCTCTGATATATATTCCCCCCTGCACCTCTCGTGTGGAGCATGCTGGAAAAAGCCTCTATTCATTTTCAAAGGGCAAACCTCTGCAAGGGGCTTAATTTACATCTCCTGGCTGCAGAGGGTGTTGGTGTAGAGTGTTGCCCTGTAGGTGGAGATGCTTCTCCAGCTTGAATGATCGCTCCCTGATGTCAGACAGGAAGGGAGTGGGTACTAGATGGGAACCTGCATGGCAGAGGGGTCCAGAGGACCAACACCTCAGTGACAGCAGGGGAATGTAGATGTGTGTAGCAGGCCAGAGGCAGGAGACTGGCAGGTCATTTCCCAGACACGTACAGCCTCCTCCAGAGACAAATTTCCTTACTGATAGGTCTCAGAGACCTTTCTTTCCCAGAGAAAATCAGCAGCTGTATTTAATCACTCCTTCAGATTTGTTTGTTTTGGAGTTTTGTTTTGCCTTTTTTTTTTTTTCCTTCTGGCTTAATGTGTTTAAATGCTACCTCTTGTATTTTTACAGGGCACTGCCCAAATGAGCTTTTCGTTCCTTACATTGCTATTAAAAATGTCCCTAATTCACCTCTGAATTCTGTTTCCTGGCAGTGGGGGAAAGTGCTGGGAGAGGAAGAGATGAAAGGATCCTCAGCAGGCTATGGAGGATAAATGAAGACCTGGCCCTGGCAGGTTCCTGGACACATGTATTTGAAATCTTATTAATAAATTAGTTTAAATAATCTGGTTTACAACAAAGTGGGTTGTTGTTGATTGTTTTTAGTTGGTTGGTTTGGTCTTTTTTTCTTTTTTTTTT
>VWZN01002519.1:127530-191633 GCA_013396955.1 Regulus satrapa | reverse complement strand
TTGTTTTTTTTTTTGTTTTTTTTAGCTAATTACAAAGGGATTTATTGTAGGACTGTAGCATATGATCCCATGTTTGTTGTGTGTGGGCCAGTCAAGCATTAAAAAATATTTCCAGAAGTAACTGCTTTGAAAGTCAGATTCCAAGGCAGTGGTTACATCCAAAAATCTTCACTCCCTGCACATATAACTTTTCTTGGGCTGTCACCTAAAACCACTTAATCCGTTTGATGGAAATCTTCAAAATAACGGGGGTGAGAGGTGAATTAGTATTGCAGGCAAGCACACAGAGATAAAAACATGGGATTTCCCTTTGGATACAAGTCCTAAACTCTGTTTCCTGCTTCAGGTTCATGTAAATATTTCAGGGGAGTAGGGAGGGCAGGCACATGGGGAGCAATTCCCTTCCCAATCACTTTCAGTGGTCTGACAGGGTGCTCCCTGCTTGTGAAAAGGGTCTGTGGCTTTGAGTCCCTGTCTGGCTGCCTGGTTTGGAGCAGCTCCAGCCTTTCACCTGGGTGCTTGCTGCCTTTCCAGCTGGAAGCAAAATGGCTTTTGTGTCTACACACACATTTGAGGCACGCCAGGCAGCACATTTGCATATGGAAGTGGTTCAAATCCAGATGCAGGTGTCTGCATGTGGACATGCTGCTTTGGCCAGAAATCTCAGCATCCACAAAGATTTTGTTGCAACAAAAGGCTTTCCAGGCTTCTTCTGGAAGAAATTCATCCTTGTAGCACCACTAACTTCTGTGGGGTTTTAGGAGGAGGATTCTACTGATCTTTTATGATTAGCAATCCTGTGCTTACCTCAAAATCCCAAAGAACTGAAAAATCCATAGCTGTTTCTTGTTCAGCCCGGGGTACAGTTTTCCTTGGCAAACTCCCATACGGCATTCCCATCAGGACCTGGAGAACATTAGTAATGCATATATTAGTGATACATATATACAATAAAACAGCAAAGAGTTTTTAACAGGGCTTTTTTCTTAATGCATCTCTTTTGGTTTGCTTCTGGTTGGTTTTCCTTTTCTGTTGATTTTGATACATCTTTTATTTCTTAATGCTAGAACAGCAGTTTTTAAAAAAAAAACTGCTTAGCATTAATTTAATTGATAATGATTTAGTATTAATTATATATATTAATATATATAATTTATTACTAAGTGTATAGTACTAGTGTACTATAGTGTACACTATACTAGTGTATAGTATAGTGTATATACTACTTAGTACTAAGTGTATTTATTAATGTACAGTATTAAATTTATTGTTAATAATTAGTAATAATTTAATGCAAATAACCAGAGGACTTCCCTTTCCCTGGCACATCCATTGCACAGGAAATATTTCTTGGAGAAACTATATCCTTCAGTGAACAGCTGCAGTTGAAATTAGTTACCAACTAATTAGTTGGGCAACCTTAACCTTTGTTTAGAGACGAGTTCTTTGCTGAACTTCATGGGTCTAATGCAGTAAAGGGATTAGCTTCATCTATTTATGCAGAACTCCTCCTATGAGAGAAGTCAAGAGCACTGGGTCAGGCTTGCAATATAATTTGTATTTTTCAGTCCTGAATTGAAAGGTGTTCTCAAGGTGAGGTAAAGGACAATTAGGTTTGGGAGGGGAAAAAAAAAGACAAAAAGATGCAAAGAATAGTTTTCATGGCACAGTCTGTCCTGATGGCACCATGCAAAGCAGGTCTTGCAGCTGGAGGCAGCAGTGGAAGTCCAGACAGAGAATGCCAAGGGCTACGGAGAATTATTATATTTACAAGCTGGCTGGTGCCTGTACCAGAATATCTTGTTAGCATTCATAGGCTAGAAAGGTCCTAGCATATCATCTATCACTTATTTTTTAGGGCTATCTAATTACACTCAAAATAATTTATGATTAAATGTTTATTGCCCAGCTACTCTCCATATCGTAACGTAACAGCTCAGTAGGCAGTGAGCAACACTGAGCACACTTCAGAGATGGAAGCTCCTGCCATATGCATAGTTCCTACCCAAACACATTTGTATTGTTCAGTGCTAATGGTTATGTCTCCTCATCCTGGGAGGAAACTGAGCTTTCTCTTTCGATAGTATGAGCAAGCACATTAAGGAAAACAAAAGCATGGTCCTCAGGAGACATTCTGCAGTGCATTTTTGCTCCATAAAATTCTGCATTGAACAGAACAGATGCCACTGTCTGTGGATCGTGCAGCCTTTAAATACGGCGCTGAGTAATTTAGCCAGAGCTGTAATGGCTACATTAAAAAATTCTTCAATAAGCGTTCATATAAAGTTGGCTATGAGATCCTTTTCATTCTCCAATAAGAGAGAGAAATAGAAAAACTAAAAATAAAACAATTGCTTGTGAATCATATGAATTTGAAGTATAGAAAAGAGTTATTTCCCAAGCAAGTGTTAGCTGGTGAAGTCCTGGGAAATTTTCTGTTGCCTAAGGGGCTGTGCTGTGGCTGCTGCCCCATGGCCATGTCCTTCAGAGGGTGCAGAAGTGAGGGTATTTATTTATTTTCAGCACAATTCATTTCTTGTGGCTCTTGCAGACAAGATCTTGTGTCTAGGGTTGGAATGTTATTTTCTTCACTTTAGTCAAAACGTAAAACTAGCCTTGAATTAGATAGATTGTTGAGCCCTGTTTCAGCTGTTGGATGGGCAGGATCTTTGATAGCATTTTATGTCTTCTGATATCAATCCGACTTCTGCTCCTGTGTCAGTAAATCTTTGTAAATAATTGCCCTCGGGCATTTCATTTTTCTAAAGCGATGCCTGTTATAAGGCATTTGTCCTGTCAATGTCATGTTTGTGTCAAGCAAAAGACAAGATATTACTGAAAGGAGAATTAAGCACTTGCCTCTGGAATTATAACCAGTCCAAATATTAACCCAAAAAGTACAAGATTTACTCCATACATCCACCGCAGAAATATGAAGTAGGAAGCAACGGAGGAGCCAAAGTGACCTTAAAGAAGAAGACATTTCATAGTTAGGAGTTTAGGGGGTTTGAACTGACCTCAGCAACCCTTTACCCTCAGGTCTCCCCAGTACATTTCCCATGAGCCTCCTATAGTCCCCACCCACAAGTGCTGGAGAGAGCAACACCTGGATCTGCCAGAGGTGCGTGCACCTTGTTTGGCACTGATGCCCAGGGTGAGTGGAGACTGTGGACCGGGAAGCTGGAACATTGTTTGTATGAAGACAAGGCTATCTTAGAAAATGTCCCGCTGCCACCACACAGCAACTTCAACTTACTCTCCACTTCCTTTATCTTCATCTCCCAGGGTATGCACTGAGTTTTAAAATTTTCAAAGTCTCTCTTAAATTTCACCCATTTCTGAAACAAGACAACATTTCAGTGAGCAGAGAGGTGTGAAGAGGGGATCTGCTCTGAAGCAGGGCTTTCTAATATCAGAGTTTGGTAGCGGGATTAGGTGTGGGTGTAAAGTGCAAAGCAGGAACTCTGGTCTAGATCTTATCTTTTGGACTATTTCAGAAACTCCCTTCAACCAAAAATCCCCCCCCACTCCCAACTGTTCACCTTTATGATTTGAATTTTAAGAGTTTTAACCTTCCAGGCTTTTGGAAAGCTGCAGTTGTGCTGTGGATTTATCAGATTATATAGGGGTGGAAAATTCACACCTGGCTCTGGATTGAACGAATTCGTTCAGAACAAACTCTTATTTAAACCAAAACTTAGTTTGATAAAACACTGAGTTTGAATTTTTCCTCACCAGGCCAGCAGATAAACTCCCATTGATTTCATAATCTTAAATCTGGCTCTGTTTTGCCCTTCTCAGTATAATCTCCATGACAACATGCATCTTGGCTACCAAGTTCAGTCTCAAAACACAGCCATCGTTCTCCCTGTTATCTCCTCATCACTGGAGAAGATGAAATTTGACAGGACTGGGGGTAGTTCAAGAGTTTGGCAGGACCTCTTTCCCCCTTTAGGGATACCTTTTATCACATATCAAGGTTTTGGAGACTGCAGCCAGAAAGCCGTGGTTTTCCCTGCTCCTGTAAACCCTCCCTTGCTTCAGGAAAGGTCACAATGAGTTTCAGGTTGGGGTAAATTTCCCTCTGTTCTTTGTGCAATAGTCATGGATTTGAAGCCAGCTAATTTTTTTTTTTTTTTTTTNTTTTTTTTTTTTTTTTAATGTGGGCAGGAAGTTTTATTCTGACTTCCTTGTGCCTCTTTCACCAAATAGAGGTCAACAAACATAAAAATGTGCTGATACTTAAAGGAGTATCCAAGCCTTTCCCTGACATCACTGTTGCACTTACCTTCGCCATCATCATCTTATATGCATACAATTTTTTCCCCTTTCCTTTCCCCAGAGCTCCTTCAAACTTCTCTACAAACTCTTGTGCCTCCCTAAATGGAAAACAAACCAGCAGGTTATTAAAACAGCAAAGGGGGTTTTAGCTTTTCACCCCTGCCCTGCACTGATGGGAAAAGCAACTGTGCTCGTAGGAAGGTGGGGACTTGGTGTCTCTCCCCACGTGCTCTCTGCTGGTCAGTTGCTGTGCTATTTAGAGCCAGCCCTGGACTTGCTATCAGGTCCTCAAAGCACTCACGTTCATGTAAAGATGTTTATTGTTAGCTTTAAGTATTGTTAGTGCCCCAAATCTTGCTCCATGCTTCTGCCTGGGTGCAAACTAAAAGCCTGTCTGTTTCTCTCGCTGCAGAGCTCTCTCAGCATGCATACCTGTTATAATTCCTCTCTCCTGAGGCATTGGTCAAGAAGAAAATAACATTGCCTAGTGAAATGAACTCCAAGAGGATGCAGAATTTTCTTTTATGAGCACCTCCCAGGATGAATATCAGAGATGTGCAAACAGCCCAAGGGAATAATCTCAGTGCCAGAGGAATGAGTGTACGCTAGTCAGGAGTAAAATCAAGCTGCAAAATGAAATTAGTTTTACACTAGGATATCTAAGGGAAATACAGGGAAAATAGTCTAGATAGATGTTGTTATGCTAAGTATGCTGAGCCTGTGAATAAAATTGTATTGTACACTGGCCCTGCCAGTGAGAAGAGATTAAATTTCAGGAGCTGGGAGGCTTTTTGCCATCCTAAGCCAGTGGGAAAGATGGACTTCCACTTGGTATAAATAGTTGGCTACGTCAGGCTGTAACCTTGGGAAAAATCACCTGTGACTTCATTTGCAAACCTAAAGTAAGATTTCTAAGTCTTGAACATAATTGTTTGCTCTCTTTGTGTTTTACACCCCTCATCTGTGCAATGGGGCTAATAATTTCTTCTCTCAGGGTTGAGTTCATGCAGCCAAAAATATCTAATGAATGTGCAGCGTGCTGAGAGCCTTTCTGGAGACCCCTGCGCAAGCAATGCAACCATTTTGTTCAGGTTCATTAGTAGGTAGTGATGACTGCTATAGCTCAGAAATAAGGTACATTGTCAAACATGATCCTGAGTAGAATTTTAGTCAGGATCCTACACCACAGGGGAAAAAAACCTAGCAGAAATAACTCGGCTTTGCTCTTTTTTTCCATTCTCACAGAAATTTGGAATTTTAGGACTGTAATAATTTATTTGTTATGAGCTCAGGCTCATAGCATAGCTGTGAGATGGAAAAGCTACTTTAACACAGTTTCCCTGTTAGAGACCTTTACCCAGATTTTCAGAAGTAATTGGCAGAGTTCAGGATTCCTGATTTTATTGGAAGATGGAGCAGGTCTTGGCCTTCAGGGCATAAAAGAGAGAAGCAATGACACATGGTGGTTTTCACAACACAGCCTCTGCAGCTCTGAGCAACTTCTCAGAAAACATGGAACAGGGGCATCACCCCTCATCAACCCCACTCCCTGTGGGGCGATGTCATTGTTTAACGTAGCTTGGTTTTAATTAAAAGGAAAATGTAGGTGTGCCAGGCAACGCTATTTTGAAATCTCTCCTGGTAGAAAGGGGTTTCAGAGGTTCCTTAAGCAGTAGAGCTGGGAGTTGAATCATTGCTCTGACAGGGAATGGTTTGTTATGAGCCGTTCCCTGTCAATCTGTGGGTTTTGATTTCCCTGGTCTGCTCTGCCCCAATGCCCTACATTGCCCAGCACTAAGGGGTCTTTCCTGCTGCCAGAGTTGTTCCCACCTTCATCAGGGGCTGTGTGGCAGATTTATCTTTGCTCCATACACCTCTGTAATTAATACAGCATTTTTTCCAAGAATCCCCATTTCAGGACTGTGCACTAGCATGGCACTGATTTCTGTCTAACAAAGGACATGAATAAGCAAGCCAGGGTACAGAGTTTGCTTTAACAAGTAGCCTGACTGTAGTGAGTAATTTGGTTTTAAATACGAGGGTAGAATGTCCTGGCCATGGGTATCAGTTGAACAGATTTGCACTTTGTCTGTTCTTTGGTTACAGAGGCTGAAAATCAGATTGCACATTTTAACTCTGATCATTTGAACCCAGACAGGCTGGGCAGGTTCTGCCAGTCACTTTTCCTGATACTATGGTATTACAAGAGCAGCAGCAAATATGTAATTTCAAGAAAAGACAGAAGTGCATCTGGCAACAGTCCGCAGAGGCCCCAGGAGGGGAGGGGGGCTCCCATTTTGATGGGTACCTGAGCACCGAGAGCTTCTTCACCATCCTCCAGGGTTTGTTCCTCATGGTGGAAATCAGCTTTTTCTTTTGCTCCACCTGCTCCTTCAGCATTGTGAGCTCTTCTTCTGACAGTGATTCCTCATCAGATGAGTTGGAGGAAGCAGAAGAAGCACTGGAAGGCACAGAGAATAAAGGACAAAAACTCACAGGGATTAGAGAGAAAGAAGGCCTTGCTTGGGGTAGTCAGACTGCTGCTGGCCCTGGGGATTGCACTCTGATGTGGGCACAGTGCCTCAAATTCCCCTGGCTCAGTGTGATGCCAGTGCCCATCACACTCAGAGCAGGGTTGTTTCCAGCCAGGATAATGAGGAGGCATTTGTGCCCCACTGTAATTCACTCAACATCGTGCTTTGGGCCACATTTCAGCTATAGAATATCGCCTACAGCTACCAGGGCTACAGCTGGCTCTGGAAAAATGGTTTTCATGCCTTCATAATAAAATAGGTGATATGGGGAGAAGTTGAAGGCTGAGACAAGCAAGATTTGGAAGAGGAAGAGACTTGAGAACACAAGGGATCCATTTTAACTGGAATGTTTCCAACCAAAAAAACATCTCCATGCCCAAATCTCTCAAGGGCATGGAGATGTTTATGTTCTTATTTGGGGGTGCTTCTCAACCCCTGGCTGTAGGTGCTAAGATTCCACAACATGCATAGACCTGATCCTGGTTGAAAAGTGAAAATTATTTTGAAATAGTTTGGCTTTGTAGCATTTTGCACTGTTTTCTACTGTGTTTCTTTTAGTAGAGCGGGAACTTATTTACAGTCCATTGGTTTTGCCATTCTGATCCATATGCCACTGGCATGACAATATTGCTGCCAGTCTGAACAAGGCAGCATAGTCAGGGATTGTTTAATTACCTGTTTTTCCTGTCTTTCTTCTGTTTATTCTCCCCCTCCTTCCCTCTCCTGGTTGTTTTCTTTTCTTTGTTTTCTGATTCCTTTTGATCTTTGGTAGGAGCCATTTTGCCTCTGTCTTTCTTCTGGCTCCCTTCCTCTCCTTCCTTTTTTCTGACTCTGCTTTTCCTTTGGTAATTTTTTCTCCTAGAAGTTCTATTCTGTTGGCTGCCATTGTCTTCCTCTTTGCTCTCATCTTCTTCTTTGTCTTCTTTTTCTTCTTTGTCTTTCTCTTGCTTTTTACTTTGAAGTCTGCTTGCTCTGCCAGTTTCCCTGAGGGGTTGTTTGTTAGTTTTCCTGTCCTTTATTTCATCTTCTGCAAGTGATAAAGAACAATTAGATTGGGAAATCCATGCTGGAAGAATAAAGATGCATTAGACGAGCACAGGCAGTCATGACACCTGATGCAAACCCTGGCAAATTCAAAGAGCAGGTGCCTGTTGATCTCGATGGGCTTTGTGTTATGCCCTGTCCAAGAGCCAGGTGGAATTCTTTGGTTCTGCAGCACCCATTTAAGACAGTGCAATTTAGCACATTGGTGACTTGCATGTGTCCATAGCAAATTTGAAAATTAGTTCCAAATGCAAAAGCCCATCCATCAGACAGCACAGACAGATATCTCCCTGACCTGTAAACACACCAGAACAAAGAAAACTGAAATTGCAGTCTGTTACACAATGTGTAGTTTGCTTGTTGATGCAATGTCCTTGAAAGATGTTTACTTTCCAAGGCTGGGAATGGAGTTCTTCTATTTATAGAGAGAAAAGGCACAGCACAGGCAGTATCCGGTTTTCTATCTCTGAGTTTTCTTTTATACTGGATGGTCTATATTCAGAGAAGAAAAAGGCCAGATACTCTCTGAGGCACATTTCATTCTTACTGGCATTGCAAACTAAAAACCTTCTTTTTCCAGAAGTCAGAAATGCTTCCAGCTCAAAGAATTGAAGCGGAGCATGATTTAATAGCAGAATTTTATGAAAAGGGGCAAATTTTTTTCAAAAGCTTTCCAAGTCTTTCCATGTCTTTCACTACCAAGCCTATTAAAATTAATAGTAAGTTTTCCAGAGTATTCTGGCTTCTTTTCCAAAATTTCTGACTGATGAAAGTAAAGAGTTGGAGATATTGTAATGGAAGAAGGAAATTGTGATGGAATGGGATCCAGAGTGTAAAATGAGGAGCCTAAGAGGTGAGAAAAATAGAAGCAAAAAAGAATTTGAGTATTTGCATTTTTGGTTCGGTGAAAAGCTAGAAATGAATGACAAGCAAATACTTTCTGGTTTTTAGTGGTTAAAAAATTAGTAGGTAGCGACATTTAGTTGTCACATTTGAGACTGGGAATGAGAAGGAACTTCCAACTAATTTCTCAGGAGCCATTATGCAGATTTCAGTTGCTATGTAATGGTCCTTCTAAACTGAATTTTGGTCAATCATCTAGATCAAAGGACCACCTGCTCTCTTTGGAAAAATGTTCATTTTGGACAGCTGATGATCTAGGTTTCTTTTTTCTTTTCTTTTCTTTTCTTTCTTTTTTTTTTTTTTTTTTTTTTTTTTTTTTTTTTTTTTTTTTATTTGCCGCATCTCCAGTATTAAGTTAGCATTAATTTGTTGCCTTTATCTTACTGCCTCTTTTGCCTATATGGCAAAGGTGGATATGATAAAAAAAAAAAAAAAAAGTCACAGTAGTTTGCTGTTTACTTTCTCACATTATGTGGGTAATACAGACACTGTTGTGAACTGTTCTTGCAGTGACAGCTACATTTGTATCACCTATACAGTCCTGTTATTATTCATTATTATTATCTTACCTGTTAGCTCTCTCACTTTAGATATGCTATGCAGAGTTAAAGGTGTTTTTAGTCCTGTCACAGCCTTTTCCTGATTTCCCTCAGTCACAATCTCCCTTCAATCCATTTTCATCGTTATCTTTTTGTGGCCATGATAAGTGAAGATCCCAGTGTATTATGGTCTAAGCAAGCATTACAGGGAGGACAAGCAGGACTTCAGTATAGTGCAAAGCAGCCCCAACCCTGCCCAGAGTGGTTCTTTACCACAGTGCCTGATTTACTAGGGGCTGACTCCCAAGGGATGTGGGCTCTGACGGCCTCCAGCTCTGGGAACATGGATAAAAGAGGACAGACTGCTTAAGAATGGCAGTTTACATATCATTGTTATAAGTCAAACCTCAAGGGAAAAATCTGCTTTCTTGCAAGTAGCTCATGAAAGAGTTCGTGTTGTAGAGCAAATGATAAGCCAGAGAGAAAAAGAAAAGTTATCACGTCTTGTATTTCAAACAGGACCATATTTGTTAATCTCTACATTACCTTCACTCTCTGTGTCAGTTTCCACTTCTCCATCAAACTCTATTCCAGCTGCAAAACAAAGAACAAAGAGTAATTGCATTTGTTGTTGTAATTTACACATGGTGCTTTACACAGCTGACCCTTAAGTTCCAGCTGAGCTTGGCAGAATATCCCTTTTGATTATACATTATATTCTTTCCCTACAGCAATGCTCTTAATATTTACTTTAGCCTGGCAGACTGACAAAAGTCCCCTGCCTGAGCAAACTAAAATGGTATGATCTTTGAGAGATGCAAAACGGTGTGCTCAGGAAGCCCCAAGATGTTTAGTCCAGTATTTGGCAGCAAGGGAACTGAAATGATCTCACGATGATACCAACCATCTTCCAGGATGACCTGTAGAGTACTTTTCTTTTTCTTCCCCATGGCAGCCTCCCGTCTATTGCCCAGACACCGTAGCTGCTACGCTGCGCACACACACCCCAGTCATACACAGGTTACTCCCTCTTCCAGTGCCCATGAGCTTGTCTCCTTGGCATTGCAGACAGATGGGCACGTCTGGCTGTCAGTGACCTCTTGCTCATGAGCCATGAGGACAGGGAGGGGTGGAAGAGGCAGGGAAAAACTTGGGCTCTGCCTCAGCCTACCCAAACACTTTCCCTTCTTCTCCCTTCTCCCTGTGAAAAAAGCACCTGTTGGCATTACATTGCATTTCATTATTTAAACATGAAGGAAAGCCCTTTGGTGGGTACTTGGTGGTGTCGTATGAAACACAGACACAAGTCACGTCTGGTTCTGACATAAGCATGTGGCTGGAGGCTTTCAAAGGATCAGTTTTCTTAATGCCATATTCTTAACTGACCTGCAACAATCTGTGTAACCCCGTTAGTCATTCTCCTGCATCTTATTAAATCTCTCAGCCAGTGCCCTTTGGGACACAGCTGTGGGTCACCTTTTGTCCTCCATGCGTGTCCCTTGGAGGGGACTCATGAGCTAATAGATGCAGCAAGGAGTCAGGAGTCAGGATACCAGGATCTCTCTTTCCTTTGCTCCTCTATTCTGTGTGACCTTTGCATACTCATTGCACTTGCTGGTAAAATAGGATAGATTTTCCTTCTAGGTGCTCTGAGGCTTAATTAATTAATGTGAGACCCTCATTTGGAAGGTCCTTTAGAACCACAAAGTATTGTATTGCATTCTGCAGCTTGCAGCTTTTCAGTGGGCCAAGAAAAGCTTTGTCTGAGTGATGTCCAGAGTAAAACCTGCATCGTCTGCCTCAGCGTAGCTTCTGCAGAGAGCACCCAAGGGTGCATTCCCTGTGTGAGGTTTCTCTTGGTTTCCCAAAAGGTGAAGTTACCCTCCCACTATCTATGGAACATACTGCAAACCCCTGGCTTGCACAGGTGTCCCTCGGGGACCTGGCATAATGACTTTTTCCCAAGGATTAACAGGGAGAGCGTTATTTCCTTCCTTCCCTCCCAAAAGAGAGAACTGTTGTGGAGATGAGCTTGAGGCTGTTGCCACCACTGGCATGTGCTGGTGACTCCTGCTTTGGATCAGGTGTAGTGAGTGACGAGGTGCCAGCCTGAACCTCTCTTTGCTGCTTTTATTCATTGAATTTGGGTCCAGAGGCACCTTTCAAGTACTTTAAATCCAATCCCATTAATTGTTTGCTCTATGACTTTAGCTCAGCTCTCATGAGCTTAATACATAATATATGGTATATGCCCATACATTATTAACAGCTCCAACCCTACAAGTTCATTGCACAGGACATTTTAGCTGTTCCCCACACCAGTGGGCTTGACTGGGTCTGAAGACAGTGATAGTGCCTTTTGAAGGTCTCCCCAGTGAATGAGTTTCACCTGTAACTCTATGCGTTGATATTGTTTGTTTCCAAAGTGATCACTAGGTCATTGAATTAATACTGCTCCAGGAAAAAAAAAAGACGTTCCCAGCTTCTGGAGGCTACTGAAACAGATCTACTGCAAAATACTTCAGTTGCCTCAGTCCCAAGCATCTCTTTCCCAAGCAGAGGATCTAGGGACCTTCTTGTTAAATGAAAACCAAGTTTCTGAAGATTGTGTGACAGGAGGCAAAAGGGCTGTGGATGCTCACCACATCTCACCCTCCAGCCCCCCAGTACTGTACTCAGTGACAGCACTGCCTCTGCCTCATGGAATCACAGAATAGTTTGGGCAAGAACTGACCTTTAAAGGCCATTTGCAGCTACACTACAGTGAGCAGGGACACCTGTAGACCAGGTTGCTCATAGCCCTGTCCAAGCTGACTTTGAAAGTTTCCAGGGATGAGACATCCACCACCTCTCTAGGCAACCTGTGTCACTGTTTTACCACCCTCAATGTCAAAATAATAATTCTTTGTACCTAATCTAAATTGACCCTCTTTTTGTTTAACACCATTACCCCTTGTGCTTTCGTGGACCTTACCCCTTCTTTTCCCCCAAGGCATGCTCAGATGCTTTTTGCATGCTCAGTGTCTATGTGAGCATCTCATTGGCAGAGCTGAGTGTCCTGGTTTCTACTCCATCACAGAGTTGGTGATTCACCCATGATCTGCGCTGGGGCTGGGACAGCCTCAGGCTCCAAAGCTGCTTGTGCCACTTGGTGTGTCCATAGGTACCCAGTACATGATTTTGAAAAGTGATGGGGACTGCAGGTTAATTTTACTACCAAAATGTGTGGCCAGGTAATACCTCCATCTCCTGTCCTGAGGTGAAACACCTGCTCTTTGATTTTACAGTCTGTTCACAGCAGTGGGGGCAAGGTGTGGTGTTTCCAAAGCAGTCACACAGTCCCTGGCCACCCCTTGTCACATGGGGGAATAAAACTGCCCTGCACTCCCCTCACAGTGGAGGTGACAGCTGAGGGATGCCAGTGTATGGGACAGAGCAGGAACAGGGACTGTTTGACATTGTTTCCATGAAGGAACATGTCAGTACGGATGAGCATATTGGCAATAAGCTCTGCTTGGCTGTTGCTTTGCTCCCCTTTGCTTTACCTACACTGCCAAAGGTAGTGGGACTGGCTATGATAAAACCGTGCTGGGTGGCAGTATTTCACTCTCGTGTAGGTAGGGATCTTTATCTTTCACACTTCTGACTCTGTTGGACTCTGTCACATGGAGAGGAGGGAGTTGCACAATGCCTGGCAATTATTTCCTAATGAAGAGTGTTATTAAAGTGTCTGCCCAAGAACTTACCCCTAAGGAGAAATCCCTACATTACCTTTCCAACTCAGCCTGTGGTGCAACAGACCCTTTGCATATGACATGCTGCTCCTTTTGCCTTAGAGTCTCAAGAGAAATAAATAACCTACTCCATCTGATGCTCTCGGACTCCTCTGGAAGTGATGGGCCCCTTGAGGCTGTTGTGCAGCCACACAAGCATGGTGAGAAACCTTGTAATCTTGATTCTTTGTGGTACTTGTCCTTGGGGGAACATGTGGCAGACTTGCAGAGCCACCAACACTTTTGGGGTGTACCAGGCAGTGCTAGAGGATTTGATATGGGGAAGGTTGGGCAGCAGAGCCTGGGAGAGGAGTGGGATTTATGAAAAGCAAATGTCATGAAATATGAAACCAAGAAAAAGTGAAAAATGTTTAGGTTGTCTTGTCAGCCTTGTTTGCCTTGTTTTATGGTAAGTGCAGAGAGATCTGTAATTTTCCCCCAGAATTGGCCTGGTGGAGATCTTGCTGTACCTCCAGGCTGGTTTGGCCTGTGTGATAGTCTGAACGTAGCTTGTGGACACTGAATAGCACTGGAAGAAAAAAACAAACAAACAAAAAAACCGCCCAAAAAAACCAAAAAACCCACCAACAAACAAGCAAACAATGTTTAAAGGAAAAAGACAATGCAACATGGAATTATTAATGGAGGAAAAAACCTTATGGTAGAATATTCTACAAAATGCTGCATGTGAAGTAAGGAAAGTCCACATCCTTTTGACACCCATCTTTGATGGTAGAAGGCGTTCCATTAAAGGAAAAATATATACACAAAAATTTTACAACAGGACCCCAGCATGGAAGGCCTGGGAGACACCTGATGGGCTGTGAGAGAGGTGGTACACGAGGACTTTCCATGTCTGTGTGGGTCCATCAAACAGAGGGCAGACTCGTGCAGAGCCCTCCAGAGCTTGCATAGCCATATAACTGGAGTTCATTAGCAGTGCTTCAGCACCAAGCACACCACTATCCTCAGCTCATGAGCCTGATTTTCCTAAGAGGATCAAGTGTCTTGCAGGCCTTAGGATTTCTTAGGATTATAGATTGAGGGGGGGAGATTAATGGATGAGTCTTTTACCTCTTGAGTTATTCCACACAAGGTGTGAATAAGCAATGCACAGCCACGAATCCAGCTATTACTTATGTAAATATCATGTGTATGCAGTTTATGGAGTTGTAGCACAAATATTTTTTTCCTGTGTTATTTAGTATTTTTTCTCCTCACACTGGTGATGACTAACACTATATAATCTGACAGTTTTGAGTTTTAGCATACGAGGACATTGGGTGTCTCGCACACATCCAAGTGTTAAATAAAAAACAGTTGTGTTATGGAGAGAGGGTAACTGAATCCTGGAAGCACATACAACATACTTGTAAATGCTTAATGAGCTAGTGTTTCTCCCTTTCTTGCTTTCTGATTAACATAGGGCTTTAGCTAATTAATCCGTGGATTACATTTATTCAATATTCATCTCATTTATAAATAATTTTTACTTGAGGGGGGTTTATAATAATAATAATAATAATAATAATAATAATAATAATAGTACCTGACCTCTGCATGGATATTTTGATGAAGACCTAAAACTTGTGAATTGCGGGACCCAACTTTACAATAGATCTGAGAGAGACGTTTAAAAGTAAGAGATCACTTCCAAACACTTACTTGGTTCTGTTGAGCTGTTAAAGAAAACAAAACTCTTTTAAAAAACCCAAACCAACCATAATCATGTTTTCCAGGGTCTCTCAGGCATGCTTCATAAAACTGGATTCAGCTCCAACCTGACTTTTGACCATGTCTGAGTTTAACTTGGCAAAAACAAATTTCTTACAAAGCCATGAAAATCCACCAGGGGCTACATGCTAACCTGAGCATCTATCTGTGCAGAGGTAATCCTTGACCTCAATAATCTCTGCAATGCTGTAGTTTTATTTTGTATTTTGGTAGCAGGATCTGGAGTGCACTCTGACAGAGCAGCATGGAAATGCTCACAAAGTAAGTACTCACCTGCAGCACAGGCTGCAAACATGTGGAAAGAGAGTCTCATTACCTTGAAATAATCTGGGAAAGAAATTCCTCAGCTCTTTGCAGACTTTGAAAATAGCCCTCTGTCTCCCATAGAGAATGGTAGGTCTGGACTGTGGCTGAAGGCAGTAAAATGATGCCAAATACATGCCCTCTGCTCTTTGTTCAGGGTGGGCATCAGTTACTTGTAAAGATGACGGAGTTCCACTGGAAGAAGTGGTGCAAGACTAATCTTGGTGGTGCCGGGATACTCAAGTCAGTGCCTTGTTATCTTGTGCTTGGCCCATGAAAATGAGCTTTATCTGTGTAATCCCAACACAGGGTGCGAAGAAAAATGCCCTCAGACACATAACTATTCCTTTTTTATTACTTTGCTGTCGTTATTTCATAACCTCAAGATACAGCTGGGAATCTGCTGTGAATGAACACAACAAGCTCTGTTAGCCATTAGCCTCATTTTTCTGAGGAACTGCCACAGAACTGCTAATTCAGGCACCCTGTCAGAAAGGATTAAACCAAAACAGGGGGAGGATGTGCACTGGCAAGTCCTGGAGGTGTGCTGGCTCAGACACATATCTTGGAATGTCAGATCAATCATAGGACAGAGAGCCTCTCTGTCTTCCATAGTCTTCCACTGATTCTTGTCATGAAGGAACCCGTAAAGATCATTTTTTCCTCCTAAATACGCTCATATCACCTATCTGTATAAGATTAGACCCCCCCACTCCCTCCCCCCCCACTCACATTTGCAGCAGCGTTTTGGGAAGCACTGCAGTTATTAAGACCCCAGGTTAATCCAAAACACAATAGCTGCCAGCTCATTGCCATCTTCACCTGCTCCATGTCTCAGGCTAAGCACAAGCTTGGAGTCAGCCTGAGTCCAGGTGAGCTTGTCAGTGTTCTCCAAATACAGCATAAAGGTGTTTAGCAGTGGTGTTTGTCAGATGGTGTGTGCTGCTTCTGTATCATCCCTCCTCATTGCTGACACTTCTGGAGAGAGGATTTGAGGAGAGCAGGCTCTCGTTCATCCAAAAAATGGTGTGCATCATCATGGTCCTTTGAACCTGGCACTGCACAAATAACAAAGTGGCATTGGTAAAACTGTTCTGATTTCTAACCAGATATAGACACCCCTTCCCATCTCCCACACTCCTTTTAGGGAATGGAGGCAACCCAACATTTTTGCCAACGCATTACTCCATTTATGCAGAGTAAATTAAATCCAAAAATGAAGTTCTTGTGAAGTTTCCAAGGACAAGAAGATAAAATTATTAATACAAGAAACTTCTGGACTAATCTAAAGCATGAAATGAGTCAACACTCTCATGCAATACTTAAATGGAGAATGGGTTGGTCATATAGGTTTTATATGTAAAAGACTTGTGATTATGGGAACATATGTGCAAAACCAGAGGACAGCATGTTTTTTGCTCAGATTCTGAGGAGGATTTTTTTGGAGGAAGGTTTAACTGGACTTCTTTTCTGCCTTATACTCCTGCTCTTCTGGAAGAAAATTTCAGCATGGTCCCCTCAGCTTTGTAGGAAGTCCCTGAAAAGGCATAAATGAAGGTCACAGTGTGAGAAGATCAGGAGAAGAGCACCCTTCACAGGAGTGGAGCCTTTTTTGTTAACTCCTGTCCAGCCCCTCCAGACACAGAGGGGTTGCTGCTGCTGGATTTCCCCTTCTTTTGTTCTNTCTAGAATCTCTTTGTCTGAAAAGAAAGCAACTTGTTCCATTTCTGTTTATTTAGAAATCAGAGGGAAAGCTGTCTAATGATCCAGAACCGCCCAAAAAAACCTGCATGGCAGGAGGATCTTGCATGCTTTAACCTCTTCCTAAAAGCTCCCAGAGAAGCTCTGCTTTCATTTGCATCAGCCAGATGCTCTCCTGCTACAAACTCTTAAAGCTTTAGTGACTTCCATGAGGATTTGACAAGTCACACCAGCTATGGGTTTATGCCAAATAGCCCTAGGGCTTCTGCTGGATCATAGGCTCAGAGGTGCACAGGATTTTGAGGGGTCTCCACGTAATGTCTTTCAGAGTCAGATGGTCCCTGTGAAGGTTACTGCTTGTGTCAGGAAAGGAGAGGTAACAGAACTACTGGAAGTCAGAACTAGTCTTTCTGTTTAGATGATATCAAGGTAAATACATGGTTGATTTACACTGGTAAAAAGGTACAAACCCACAAACTTTTGTGCCATTGTTGGAAATGTAAAACCACATTAATGAAACATGTTGGATTACATTTTTCAAAATTAGGTTTTCCAGATCAGTTATTAAAAATAATAAATTTCAGCATCGTGGTGGAGGACAGAAGTCACATAACATGAGAGCTAGCTGAGACAAAAGAGGACTGCAATCATTTGGCATTCTAAGGGATTCTTTTAGTACATTTATATCTTGCTACAGTAACCTGCTTCCTCCTTTTCCTCAGTGTCACTGTGATGAAGGGTTGAGATGAACAGATGCTGCTCACAAGAGCTGTACCCCTCTTCTGCCCCTGTGAAAGCAGGACTGCTTGCCTGTAGCGCGCTCCCGGTGTATTCCCAGCTAGCTCGAGGATGATACACAACCAAAAGTATTTTTATCCCACGGACACGGCTTCTGCACGGGCAGGGAGAGGCGAGATGGGGTCTCGAGGGAAGGGAGCGCATTTCAGACAGGACGGAGGGGAACAGGGGCTTGGTGATGCCGCACGCAGCAGAGGCGAGCGAGCCCTTCGGGGCGCCCTGGGACCTCCCTCTGGTGGCAGCCCCCTTGCACGGCAAACTCTCCTCGAGAAACCAGCGGGGGCTCGCCCCGGGGTGGGAAACTGTGGGTTATTTTTTAAAAAATTATTTTAAAATTTTATTTTATTTTTATTTTTTGTTTAGCTAGCATGCTAACGAGCCAACAGCCCAAGGGCTTCCTACCTCAGCCTCATCTGTACTGAAATCTGAAATGGCGATCTTCTGCTCTTATGGCAGATTTGGAGATACAGCCCCAAAAAGCAGAAAAGAAGCAAAGAAAGTGAGAGGAATTTGAAGGCTTAAACTTTCATTTATCCCATATGACTGGCATGCCAGGCCATTTCTGATATTATTTTCATATCGAGTAAGTCCTTAATAAAAGAGTTTTATATTCTATCTATTCTCTGTTGTTTGTTTTGTTTTCTTTTCTTTTAAAAATTTTTTTAAGTACTAATATCAAATATCTTACTATTGGAGCATCTGTTTTCTCTCTCTCTCTTTTTTTTTTTTTTTCTATTTTTATAAATTTGTGTTTCCTGTACTTAACAGAACAGAGAAGGGGTTGGAATTCCCACTTTGTTAACAGAAGCAGATCAGAAAAGTCTCTTAGGACTATTAACCTGAAGAGTTTTCAAAATGTTTATCACAAATATCTTTAGGAAGAGCCCCAAACTACTAGAGGAGGGGCTGGAAGAAAACAAACTTGTTATTTCCCAGCAGGGTGGTTTGATGAGGCATCCATCACAAGTCAGCAGTCTGCACAGGAGAGCTGAGCCTGGGATCTGAGGTCAGTAACTCAGCACAATAATAGAGAAGTATTTCGATATGGGGCCACGCAAGTGTGTAAGCAGCTAAGTAATTCACCTGACTGCAGCTCTGCCATGTAAATACTTCATATTAGGCATGGTTTCAGGAACTTGGTCAGTCCGAGTCTCTGATGGCACACAAGGCCAGAAGTTATACACTTTTGATTTCTGGTGTAATTCTAGTGATGCTGGAAATATCTATTTTAGATGTACCTGAAGCCCTTGTTGAAGAAAAGTTCTGGGCTGTCTCTCTAAATTATTCCAATTTGCCTTTATGATGTCTCATTTTTAAATGTACTACTGCTACACTTATGTATCAAATATTAAGGTAACAAGCCAGAATGACTTCAGAAACATCTTGATTCTCATTCATAGAAAATTATTACTTGAATCCAGTGGAAACATTTGTTGTTTGGTCTCATGAACAAATTAAATTTCTAATAAGTAGCAAAGGAAGAAAATCACCAACAAGTTACCTGTTTTTAAAATTATTTCCATGCTTATTATTAAAAATGATTGTGTATTTTCAAGCAGTGACTAAGAAAAATATAATTATAAAGGTCTGTCCTTTGCTAGCCTGGAGTGTGTGGCTGATATAATTGGCTTATGAGAAGCTATTGGATTTTTATCTGGGGTTTCTTTAAAGTCACTGTGTATCTGCTGGTGAATTTATTCCCTTTAGATGGTTTGTCAAAAAGCTCCTTTTATTTAGAGAAATAAGAGGAGGAAAATTTGTTATTAATAATATGTGTGTGTGCTTATATATTTCTGATCATGTGGTTTTGTGTGTGATTATGTGCTGAAACTTTATGGCTATCATTAATAGAGTGTATATAGTAATTAATATAATGTATAATGTAAAGCATATCTGCATGCCGCTCCCACTGTATGGCTGTGGCTATATGTTCAAAATATACATTGCCTTCACCTTCTGGAGGATTCAGATTTTGGGTTGAATAAGTCAAGTGTTAAAACTAAAATTGAGCTGGTATGGATGAGGCTTCCAGTCCCACAATGAAACTGGGTTTTTTGCAAAGCTTTAAAATAAATATTGAATGCAGCTGTGTGCAAGCAACCTTTTCCATAATCTCGGTCTGTGTTACCATCTGGGGCAATTCATGATCTTCTGGAAGCTGAAACAGGCTGGCTTTGGGCTGGGAAAAGAGTTTCTGGCAAACTCCTAAGAAATGTTTTGGTTTTGATTGGGCAGATCAGCCTGAATGTTATTGCTGAGCCACTGCTGCTAGACTTGGCTCTTGTGAAAGTGTAACAAGGGGAAATTTAGCCTGATGCTTTAAATTTTATCAAGTACATAGTCACTGGCTCAGTTTTTTGGGTGCTTTTGTGATCAGAGAGTTTTATTACAGAATTTGTTAAGTCCCCCTTGAGTGAGATCGAGCTCAAGTGAACTACACTGCCATAAAAATCCAAATGAGAGGGTTTGAAAGACCAGTTATAAACAACAAAATAAAACCCTGTTGATTAAACTATTTATCTTGTGTGTGGCGTGCAGAACAGATTTTGCTTTTTGATTTTGCTTTAACTGCATTGGTCTGCTCCTGAGGCAATTTGTTAGCAAGTGCTCATTTACAGTGTCACTACACAGTCATGCTTTTGCCTTAATAACATGCCTTCTGGTCTGTAGTTGCTTGCTATGACTGCAGGACTCCTGTCAAATCAATATTAACTTGTTCTAGCCACTGAAGGGAGAGATAAAACTGTATCTATAAAGACCAAATGGACAAAGTCCTGAGAAACCTAGTCTGAACTCCTCCTGGATGCTATTTGAGCAAGGGGTTGAACTTGAGACACCCTGAAGTGTCCTTTCGGCCTGAATGATCTTACTGTAAAATATCACGCACTTGTGAGCTAATTCTGTAGCTGGGAACTGTTCTGTAGGGCATGAAGGAGGGGCTGCTAATCTAGACTATATAATTGAAACCTTTACTTTGGTCTAGAGCTCTTAATCCCTCCTTTTCTTTGCAAAAAGGATGCTAAAGTTCCGTCTGTGTGACAGAGAGAAATGCTGATTACACCTGCTGTTTCCAGCCTGAAACCTATTCCTGTTTCCCCAGAGCACCAGACTGCTTGGGTTTTTTTGGCTTTAAAAGAATTTGAAGAGTTTTCTCTAAACCTCATGCCTTTATGAATATGAAAAGGGTGTGAAAGGCCTTCATTTTGACCCTTAAAACTCAGAATCCTTCAGGGGTTTGCCCAAGACTCAAATTTTTATCCTGTTAAGTTATGTTAAAACAATTTTCAGTGTTTGGCATTTTAAGTTACCGGAATCCTGCTGCTTATATATTTTGTATTTCTATACAGAAATATCAGAAAAAATTTCCCCAGGAGAAATCTAGCTTTATTCTTGTTTTGCTATAGGGAAACTGAGCAGGGTGTTAAACTAGGAGTTCCAGAAGGTTAATGAAGGTCTTCAGCTTTGGTCTCCTACTTCCCAGATTTGTCCTTTACCTACATTTACTTGCAGGTTTTGCATCTCACCTTTGGTTTCATGAATGTGTGCTCCGCCTGCTAGAAATTTCTAAGTAGGACCAAATTCCTGGTTTTATTAAACTGCAATTCCTAAAACCATCATTAAGACATTTTCCTGCTGACTAGGTTGGGAATGCAAACTAGGTAGAGCAAAAATTTCATTTGGAAACACCAATATATGTGACCATGGCCAGGGAGGTATCTGGGGAAGTCAATGTGGAAGCATCATCTTGGGGCCAGGAGCTCTGCTGACTGCCAGAACCTTTTTGAGGGGCAACATTTTCTGTGAGAACAGTGCTGACCAAAAGGAGATGTTATGGTAGAGTGAACTAAAAATGCAAATGCCTCAGGCATGTTGTCACTCCTGACTTTATCCTGGGTGGGTTGAGTGCAGGGGCAGATGAGTGACAGCTGATGGATCCCTCGTTGTCCTTGGGAATATTTGATGATTTCCACAGCTCAAACAGTAACCCAGGAGAGCAAGCTACTGCCTTTTCAACCAAGACAAATGTAGATGAAACAAAAGCTAATTCTGTGTGCTTATTTGAGCCAATTTATTCTGCTGTAATTAAGATTATATTGACTGTGGTGTATGGATTTGAGAAATATTTATCATTGATGGCAGTGTACCACTTCAGTGAGGTTTCAACAAATTTTTAACCCCTACCTCCCAGATGCTGCGAAGTGGTGCTGTCTCAAGTGGGTTTTGTTACACTGGGAGGTAGAGGGAAGACTCTTGCTGCTTTCTCAGAGAAATAGTGTTGGGTTGTGTTACTGCACTCACTGAAAATGACTTGGTAATTTACTGGGAATGAAATGTTGCTATTATAATAAAATATATAAATTATAAAAATTAGATTGCTCTGTCAAGAAATGCAGAGATTCAAGTGCCTATTTGAATATATATATATGCAAATCTAATGGATGCAAAGCTATAAATGCATGGGAGAGAGAATGATTACAGCAGTAGATTTGTGTAGTGATCAATCTATAAAAGTCGAACAGCCAAGGCATTTTTAAAGGAAAATTAGGATATCATTAAATGACGGGTAAGTTTTCAGACAAGATAAACTGTGATATTTGCCAGATAAAAGGAAGATATTTGTTTTCAAATCTTCAGGCCTCTCCGAAGTTGCTTAAATAGATTAACACCTTCAAAAGCATGGTCTGTCTCTCAGAAGGGCCCTCCCGGATTCCTACAGATAAAATCCTGCCTTTTCTTCACATAGCAAACTCCCTTGCTGTGTTTATCACCAGCAGCAGCTGTCAGGATGGAATTCAGGCTGCTCTTCTTCACTCCCCTGAGTTTCTTACAAGCTTGACTTGCTGGATCTTTTTTTTGTTGTTGTTGTTGTTGTTGTTGTTATACTTGTCTCAGTTTTGTGGCACACAAGCATTGTTTGTGCATGGTTTTTGCAGAGTGATTTCAAAAACAAAAATTGCAAGCATGAAAATTGATAGCAGAGGTTGAAAGAACAATAGAGGTCTTGTATGAAATCAGAACAAGCTCTTGCGGATGATCTATAAAAGGAAATATTGAAAATAATCTGTTTCTAAATATCAGTTTTTTGAAAGATGCAGGGCAGGATGAAGAGAAGATTGCCTTGAGGAAATAGGACTCTTGACTTTAGGAATCTGTAAGCCATGACATTTTAACAGAAGGTAAATGGCATATGTATATACTCTTATATTGACTAACACAAGCCAGAATTTTAATGTATGTCAGACTGAAGCAGAAGGAGGCCAGTATATGTTAGGTCATAGAAGATGAATTGAAGAACCTCGCCCTGGCAGTCAGTGGCACTTTCTGATCACCAGCAAATCCATCAATAACCAATTACAATTTACAATCCCCATCCTATAAAAGCCCATGCATCTTACTGCTGTACTGCAGTACAGGCAAGAATATGCTAGGGACACCTTCTGGCTTCTCAGTACTGCTTGGAGGAAATAAGGACATTGAGTATTGTTTTGTTAATTTGCTCTCAATTAAAATGTTATGCTAGAGTTAAAGCAGTCACAGGAAAGTACACCACCCCAAGGAGTGCTGCAGTGCACTTCACAGTGACCACAAAGCACTCAGCGAAATCTGCAGAGTGAAGCAAAAACATTAACAGGACATGTAAAATAGTAAGGATACAAGGATGTCCTCTGTGCTGGCCAGAAAACTCTGGGCATTCTAAATTTTGGGTTTCATGGTGGTGGGACGTGTTGCCCTGTTATCTGAATTTATTTCTTCCTCAGCTTCTTATCGTGAGTTCTGGTACATGTTCAACAAACCTGCTGTGATATGAAATGCTTTGGAAGTTCTCAAGTATCACAGAACTGCCAAACAAAAAGGTTGTTCTTCTGAGTTCTTGCAGATTCCCTGCTCTGTGAATATATACATATATATGTGTGTCTGCGTGTATATATATCTCTATTTCATTCATGTGGAGATAAGGCTGTGGTTCACATATAAGGATGAGGACCTCAGTGATCCCTAGAGGTTCAGAAAGTATAAATCATCTTGCATCTTGTACTGAAGAGTAGAAGATCATTACCATTTCTATTCAGTGTTAGAACCTCTCCAGATCTGTATCCAAAGACACCCATGCTGCCTCCTTTTGTTAGCTGTGCATTTCCCCAGACAAGTCTAGTTCAGAAATGCTGACCAAAGCAGGGTTAGAGTAAATGTTGGTTTGAGTGCAGTCAGTGCTTTTAGGAGATATCATTAATAAATCACTGTGATGTGTTCAAGTCCATAGTTAAGCTAAGCCATTTTGTTAGCATTAGGGAAAGCTATGATCAAGCTTCCCAGATGGAATTTAAATATGGGGTAACACAAAAAGAATCATCTTTGGATACAGTCTGGAAAAGTGGAGTTGTTAGTTCTCCTGTGAAACACTGTAGTACTAATGCAGTATTTGTATGCTTACAAGTATCAGTAAATTAACTTTCCAGCACCATATGAAGCAGAGAAGTCCCTTCATTCCCCAGAATAAACGAAAGCTGATGATGTCTTTGTTTGCTGCCTTAACAACACTGTGGTACAGGATGAGGTGCAGGCTTGCTGGGCCATGCCAGTGAAGAATCTGCAAGCTGGCTGGGCAGAATTCACTCTGGGTCATTGCTGTCACCTCTGATGTGGCCTGTCTCTGACTTCTGTCTTCTTTCAAGACAGTTAGCAGAAATGCACACAGGCTTTTCTCTCTGGTTGCACTTTTTCTGGCTGACGTGTTGAATTTTAAACAAGCTATCTGCCTCTTCCTTCAGTTTACTGAGGAGGGAGTATTTGCTGCTTGACTATTGATGTGTTATTCTTAAAATGGAATAGAAATAATCACAGTATCCAATATTTCAAAATACATGCTGTCTAGTGTGTCTGTGAGGCGCTTCCTTATTCTCAATAGAGAAAAAGCAAACCTCTGATCGTAGTTCAATGCATTTAATGCAGGCACATCTCTTTCTCAGGAGAAGTTTCTATGTTGAACTTGAGGGTTAGAGAAAGAAAAGAGGAAATTATTTGAAATAGTCCTACTGCATCTGGGTTTTCATTCTTTTTCTCCCTCAATGTTTGAAAAATTACTGTCACTGTTAACGGCCAGGTCCTTTGATCTCTAATTAGAGAGAATGGTCAAATTAAGAGGCAAGATTTCTCAAAACCTAAACTAACCTAAGACAAGACTTCCTTCAGCCACCAGCTGTTTTTCTGTACCATGTATTTTGGTCCATCACTACACCTTCAAAAGACTAGATTTCTTAGAAATCTCACTTCATCCTTCTTATCCCAGCCATACAGACAGTACAGTCTGGTATAAACCTCTCTCTGAGGCCTCCATTGCTGCCACAGATTCAGGCTGATCCTGCCACTAGGGCAGGATCTGCAGCATGGCTGCAGGGACACAGAAGAAAGATTTCAGGCTGCTCATCTGTAATACACAGATTTCCCATGGGCGCTGCCTGTATCCTGGTCTTTGTCTGGATGCTGAGCTCAGGGCTAAGACATGGGCTGCTGCTGCTGAAAATCCAAGGTCATGCACAACAAAGCAAGCAGTGCAGATTTTGAAATGCAACGTTGACCATGCAGAGGGACAAAATTGCCAAGGAAAACAATAGTGTGAATTAAGTGTTAGCTCCTGATGTTGGAGAGTGATGGCCTGCAGGGAGCTTGCCCAGCTCAAGGGGCTGAACATGTGATGCTGCTGGCACAGGACTGGGTCATTTTCCCACAGGGAAGGAGGGAGCACGGATGTCCCTCTGAAACTTTTATCTTCCCAAACTTAGGTGGCTACAGACCCACCCCCTCTGGTTCTATCTGCTTTTAAGCAGACACTCCTGGAGTGGCAACATCCCTCATGTGTGGAGCAATATTGACTGTGCCTGCAACTGGTCAACCAGGTGGAAAATAAATTGAAAAAATCAGTATCAGGTGGTAATGGATGGGAAAAAAACCCCTCTGAAAGCCTGGAAAAGTATTTGAGAAATGCTGGTGGGTTTGGCATTACACAGCACTGGCAACATCAGTGCTCTGTGTGCAGTGCTTGCTTGTGATGGCTTGGCTTTTGTGGAGTTTTTAATAGACCTGTAAAGGAGATAAGCTTCTTGTTAGCTAACAAAACATGCTGTGTAGTTTAATTAGCTCCCTGGGAAGGGAAAATCCCAGTGGATTTAAAATATGGGAAGACTGGTGGATTTAAAGAAGCTCTGCAAACACAAACGGCGTTTTTGGCTGGTCTCCTGACTTCCAGTTGCAGAGCATTTTTGTCCCTCTTACTAGCTCTCTGTGCTGTCTCCCTGTGTTTTGCAATGTAAAGGAAGCAGTGCTTTTACTTAGTGTGGGGGCTTTTTCCCTATTTTTAATGGGAAAATATTAGAAAAATTATCTTTTATTAATAGAAAATATTAGAAAAATATTATCTTCATTTTAGACTGAAGTTAGAAAAAGCCTCCACCTTTCTGCCCCACATTGTGTGTCCCAGGAGGAGGCTGCCACCCTGCTGACTGGCACATCACTCACAAAGCTGTGTGCTGATCTTCCTCCATGGGAACTCTTTCCCAAGAATCCCACTCAACTCTTAAGCATCTGGCAAGAGATTATAGTTAACTGCATTTTCAGCAGTTCAATCCAAAGTTGCCTGCTCCAAGGGAGTCAGGAAAAGGAGAGAGCCAATTTAAAGCATCTGTTAATTTGTCTTGGGCAAATTCCTGCACCTTTGTGGCAATGTGGTTTTTAGTTCTGAGGTGCAATATCTGACATCCCCACAGACAGCATAGGAACCAAAGAGCCCAGAGAGAGGTGTCCATCCCCATCATCCTCTTGCTTTTGCAGTTTGCGTCAGAAACCACTGTTCAGTCTTGGAGTTTCTGTGTTGCTCCTCGTAGTCTGACCTCTGCTTTAGGGAAAGTATCAGAAGTTGTCTTATTTTCTGATCAGTGGTTAAAAGTTCATTTCTTGGGGCATTCACGAGTACAGATGACTCGCTTCATTTTTACATTGCTTGTCTTTGAAACAGTTAATATCTATTAAACACTTAGTATCTGGTTTCCTACCGCAAAAAGAAGACTTACATATGGACTGAAAAAAATTTAATATTTCTATAGAAACCTGTATAAATAGTCTAATTGTGGGAAAAGTCTAATAGTCTAACCCTTTAGAAATAGTCTAGTAGTGGGAATGGTAGAAATACTGATTTTGGGTAGTTCCCAGATCATTAAGGGGGAACAGATTTTCACAATTGCAATGCTGTAAATTAATATATATGAATGAGCAGGTGCTAAAAATTAAAAAAATCCTATTTTAGCCCTATTCAGGGAGTTTCCCACTACAGCTAAAGCCTGAGAATCTCCCATCCCTGAAGAATTTCTTCTGGCAGAGGTCCTAATCTTGCCCATCAGTGAGACAGGCATCAGTCCAGTTAAATGCTGGGCAAATAATTATGAATCTTGAATCTGGCTTTCCCTGACATGTGGGTCAAGTGATTTCATTTTACTTATTTGTGAATGCCTAATTTTTTGGCTGGATTCAAACATCTTTTTCCTGAAAAGCTAAAGACTTTGCATAGCTAAGATCCAGCACATTTCAAGCCACCTGTACAAAGTGCAGTGCAGGGAAGGTTCTGTGGCAGTGGCAGCCTGAGCTGGGCTTTGAGGCAGTGAAACAGCCTGGGGAAGGTACAGCACAAGAGCACTTTATGTCTGCACAGTTCCCTGGTCCTTGCAAGCTCCTGTGCATTTAGCCTTTGGGTTTACCTTTGAACATAAACCCTGTAGTGTTTTTGCTAATCATGATCTGGTTTAAGTGGGTATCTCTAGGTGCCCACCATATGAATTGTAACATCCCCACAGGACACTGATGCCTGGGGCTGCTGTTCAACAAAGGATGAAACTCAGAGCAGCTTTGGAGGAGATCAAAACTTGCAAATTTTAACCCCCTGCCATGTTCACATCTTCTCTGATCTTTCTTTCTCTCTCATTCGCTGACAATACAGGAGACAATCATGTTCTTTTTGAGCTTGTGCTGTGGAAAAAGCAGTCAAGTTTTCTGATCCCAGGACACACAGAAGAAGCACCCTGCTCTTGCAGGAGGAAAGAGAGGAACACTGCTGTCATGTCCTCCATGCCACCTCACCAAGGCAAATTGTCCTTTAATCTAGGACTAACTGGTAAATTGAAGCAGAGGACCATGAAGCAAGCTCACAAATTAGTCTACTTAGAAGGTTATGCTTTACATATTTGAACATAATTGAACCATCATGATTAATTCATAGAATAGCTCTATGTTGACAGAAAAAGAGCCATCCATTCTCTGGAATATCAGGAAATATCAGGAAAATCTACTTTTTAATCCCCTTTTTTCTCTCCTAATGGATATGATCATGAAACAGATGAATTTACTCCTTTTTGTACATAAAGGAATCTTTCTCAATTCTGCACTATAAAGGCATGAATAAGCCAATGGACATCAAGAAGAGGCTTATTGTTATTTATGTGTCTTTGTAAGAGATGTCAAGGTCATTTTTCCTATTGTATACCAGGCTTGTTCAGCAATGAAGTAAAAAACCAAAAAATCAAACCCTCATGCCAAGCTTTTTCTGCTGTGAATAGAGCATCAATCATATTTTCAGGAAGAAGTCTTCTGTTATTCCTACCTTGGCTGCACCAAATTGACAGCAATTCTCTCATAGATGGATATCTGTCTCTCACAGCTCCCTTTCCATTACAGCAGGCAACAGCTGGCTGTGCTGCCATGGGGCTCTGTATAGAACCTTGATGCCCACAGTTACTCCCAGAGAATTTCTTTCAGATTCCTTATTAGCCATTCTGTGCAGGTGCAAAAATGAATACTGAAAAAGATTTGATAATTCCTATGAAAGCATCCTGCTGTAAAATAAGAAATTATTCTCTCATCCATCTTTAATGCATCTCTATAGGCTGATCCTTAGATGTGATACAGTGCCTTCAACACCATGAAAATCAGTGGAAAATTGGAAAGAGGAAAGGAAGCAAAATAGCAAGAACCTCAAGCTTCTATGCCTTGAGGGTAAACAAGCAGTTTTGCTAGTAATCAGTGGCATTAGATAAGCAGTGCGTGATATAAGACATTGGTGACTTTCTTTCCTGTCTCATTTTTAATCATTCTATCACATCCTAGGAGTGTATGTTCAGCTGTATTAACTGACTAAAATGCACATTGGTAGTGGAAATACTGTTTAGTCTTTGCTGAATTACTGGGCAGATAAAGTACAAGGTGTGCCCTCTGTCACCCCTTGGTTTACTTCATGCTGGCTAATGTTCTTGGACCAGTTGCATCTGGGAAATAGATGTTCCCTTGTATTGAGTGGAATTTTACAGACCTGGACACTAACATAGGAAAGCAAAAAAGGTTCCTCACATCATCTTTTCTCGTATCCAGCAACCCTCGGGAACTATTTTGTTTTTAATTTTTTTGAAATCCATTAATGTCTCATCAATCTTTGCTGCATCTGTAGAGGCTCTGCACTGTAATATGTCTTGATGTTCTTGTATCTTTTCACTTCCAGCTATTCCAATTGATCTGTTTCCTTCAGCTGTTGCTTTTAATATTTACTCTTCTCCTCAGTCTGTCTCAGAGCTGTTTTTTCAGCTCTAACACCTTTGCTTCTTCCAAGCCAAGGCTTGTCTGATCTTCCTCACTGTAATTCCCTCCACAATTTCCTCTATCACCTTCCAAATAGGTGTCTTCACCTCCTTCCTCTGCGCCTGTTTTGAGGTCCCCCTGTCCAGAGGCTCCTGACACCTCTTGCAATGCCACCCCACTGTCTGTAGCTCAGATGAGTGGCTGGGCTTGGCACACCATGCTTCTTTTTGATCTGCAAGGACACCAAGGCATCTTACTGAAAATCCCTTGGGTACCACAACCTGGAAATGCAGCCAGGGCCAGCGTCCTGCTGACATAGGCACTGGTAGCCCCAGACAGGGTGCACAAGGTTATGGTTAAGGGGCCTAAAACTTTGTGAAAAAAGAGTTTGGGAATAGCTTAGATTTCATAAAATTTTGCCAGGAGACTGAATTTCACCCAAAAGACCCTGTTTACAAGTGACTGATTCCTGGCTCTGTACATGTATTTTCCTTCCATGTGTAAACAGAAGCAAAGCCTTTTCATCCCAGCCACAGGTTTTCTCAGCCCTGTCACCACCAGCTGACAAACCAGTACCTACTTCCTCTCTTTCAATGGCTAATTTTTAGAAAGCAGATCTTGCATCTGGACTAGACTTTGCTTTTAACTTTCCAGGTGAACCAGTGCCACTGCTGCTTCTCACATTTCTCATTTGAGTCCAAATGCTTTCCCTGGTGGCTGTATGGGGCTGCCACCCAGCTGTGGTGCTGCTCACAGGTGCATGTGGGACCTTTTCCTCCCATTCCCAGCGTGGAGAGGCTCATATGATGAACAAAAAGCCATGCTGTGAGCCAGGGATTGTAGTATGACCTGATTTCTACAAGTGCTGCCCTGCCAACCACCCCAAGACGACCTGCTGTCTCCCCTCTTTCTGAGCAGTGTTTCTCTTTCTGTGATGTGGAGCCTGCTCATCAGCCTGTGCAACCTGACCGCTATTAAAACTGCAGGTAGCTGTGCTGATTTGCACCTCCCAAGGAGCCAGCCTGTCCTGCTGGTGCATTATTTTAAATGATGAAAACATCAAAAGTGCTTGACTTTTCCTAATCAGAACTGCCATAATTTTCTGTGGTGATGTGATATCGCTTTTAATTATTAATTAACTTATTTACTTGTTTCATTTTGCTGAAGAAATAATATGAAGGTAGGTTTTCTTCCCACCAATGTGAGGTTCGCTGTGGCACAACTAATAATAATTGGGGGGGAGAGGGCATCTCTGTCCTTGTGTAGTGTTGATGTAAAAGGAGCAGGGTTTCACTAAGCACCCACTCGGCAGCATGAGGAGGTGCACCCTGACACAGTTCACCTGGAAGTGCTTTGGAGCAGCATCAGCCCCAGCACTGCTGGGAGATCACCCCTTAAAGCAGGCAGGTGACCACCCCTCTCCCTGTGGGAACTGTGGAATGTGGGAAAAGCTTGTGGTGTGGTTTCCAGATGCAGAGTGGTTCACCGCTTGTGCCAGGGTGAAATGAAAGGAAATCAGTCTCCAAGGGGCAGCTCTGTGAACATACATATTTCTTTAAATAAAGAGTTTGTGTTATGAGAGCAAGCGATGCCATAGGTAGAGAGTGATGGGCTCGTTGCCATGGGAACTGGTCTTTCTACTTGAATAACAAAATCAATAATTGCCTAAATTCTCCACTGTGTGTTTGGAGTTTGGTCCCCTTTTGTCATGTAGGTTTTATGAGAGGAGTTCTGCAAGAAAACAACATCTCTATGGCTGCTCTGTGCTGTTACCTGCCCACCTTGGGCCCTGTGCAGTGATAAATTAATGCCATACCTAAATTTAAACAGATGGAGGCTTTATTCTGCCATGCTGAAGGCCTTATTCTGTAACCCTTGCCTTTATTTGAGGGGAGAAAAGCCTGTGCTGCTAGGACTGGTAACCAAAATACCGACAAGGTTACCAGTACTGGTCAAGATTGCTGGCAGCAGTAAAAGGACTGTGTAGACAGACCACAACATAAGGATTGTCAGGGTTGCTAAGTTTGAGCCAGGTGGTCATGGTAATAACCTATAGTTCTGAATCACTCCCTATGGAGGCAGGAAATTCTGTTTGGGAATAGGTGAGCTACGGTCTTCCCCGGCACAACTCCCCAGAGCTGCGGACATGGCTCCCTTATGTCCCGGAGACCACCTGGGAGCTGGCACTTCTCCATCACCATGGGGCCAAAATAAGGCATTGCATCAGGTACGTCATGCAGGTTTCTTTTTTGCTCCCACCCGTTGCACACTTTGGTCAGCAGCGAAATAATTCCCGGTGTTATTGCGTTAGCGGCTCGTTACTGCGAACAACGCTAATGCCCCGCTGAGAGGAGCAGAGGTGATTCATGCTGCTCTGAACTGCTGGGTTTGCTTGTTTACAAACTCAAGCTGCTGGTTTGACAGCTCAGTAACATCCCACGTTATTAGTTACCTTTTTCTCATTGTGAATTTCCTTTTTGAGGTTGTTTGTGGGGGGGGGGGGGGGGGGGGAAGCCTTGGAGAGACATGTTAAATTTCTGCATAAGTCTTGTGTATTTGTGCTAGCAACTTAAATAGATAGATAGATAGATGAATTGATTTATATGTAAATATTTGTGTTTAGCATTTTGATGTATTCAGCAAAATGATTTAATGATGACAGGATATAGTTTGTGAACATTCCCTCCCTCAGCTGCTTTCACTAGTGCTGATCTTTCACACCTGGGAACCCCAGGGATCTATTTAATCTCTGCAGTTTACAAAATATATCAACAACCTGAGAACAAACACTAAAATACTCTGAAAAAAAAAAAAAAAGTGATTTCTTTCCCTTCCCATCATATTCAACTTGTTTATACTGGTTGGTTTTTTATTTTATAAGATAGCAATATCACACACTGGGGGCATTTATACTCTCAACATACTTTTTTTTTTTCTAAAGAGAGAATAGACTTTATTGTTTATATATCATTTTGTCCACAGAGAGTTTGAGGAAGGCAGATGTCAAGGCCTGGAGTCCCACTAGAGCCAGCAGACACGATCTGATCATTGCACTAGTGTCGATACAGGTGTTATTATAAGGGGACCACTGAAACTGGGAGGATATGGGATCATCACACATGTTCCAATTGGTTGTTTTCCCAAGGCTTCACATGGGCATGCATACACACCTGATATGAGCTGTTGCTTAGTCCCATAATGGTCCCAGTTTTACTCTACAAATGTACTGCAGATTGGTCCAACTGTTTATGTGACATCTACAATTGTAGGATGCTGGCAGTGAATCTCTCAAGAGTTAGTTTCCAAGTTGTGGGATTTGTTAACCTCAGTCAGCTTTGTACATCTGACAAATTGTTTGTTATCGTCAAAACATTAAGGCCATAAAAATAGCCTTGGACTGTGCAGGTAATAGAGATATTGAGTATACTATCACATATACTGCTCTCCATTTATTTGACAGGGTCAGGGGAAATTCACTAGGTTCACAAACTGGCAAAGCCTGCAAATTGGAGGCTTAACTTCAAGCTGGCTTTTTTTAGTCACAGTTTTAAGTCATTAATGTGACTCAGAGGCTGTTGGGTCCTCATCTGCTGCACAACCTGCTGAAGGCTGATAGAACTCTGTGATATAAGCTTTTACATGGCATGAGCCAACAACACCTGAGCTGGTGCAAATCTGTGTCAGGAGAAACTTTAGAAGCCTTATAAAGTCAGCAATTACTTTAAGTTTTCTATTTGATTTTGGTTGTGCAAAACAGCTCCAGAAATCTGGATCAGTGATTAGAAGCAGAAGCCCTTTTATGGGTGGTCATATTCTTTTGGGTTTTTAGCTTACTATGTTTATTAGTGGGGTTATTTCATAAGGAGTACGAGAATTCCCAATGATTTGTCCTTCCAGTCTCACTGAAGGGAGATGCTGTATTCTGCCTCCATTTTCTTGCTGGTAGGGCAGAAGTCTGGTGTCCCCTCCAACATCTGTTTTCATAGTCAGGAGTTCACATTCATTATTTACTTTTCTCTAGCAGGGCTGCCAGCTGAAATATCTCTTGTTGCTCTTAGTGATTTAGACTGTTTTACAACAACTCCTTAAATTTTCAGAAAGAGACCGATGAGGAGTTTCAAACATGTGGGAGACTAATTGATATTTTTTTAACTTTTTGTTTTTTCAGAATAAAATGGTAATGTTCCATCTAAGATGTAATTCAGTGTAGTGAGCATACAAAATGAACAGGCATTTGTAATTAGGACTCACCAGCCATGAAAATCATGAGTCACAATAATTATTGTTCTTTAAGAAAAGACATCACCAGTCTGGAAGAAGATGGAGCTCTTTAAGGGCAGATCTCCACCTTCTTACAGCTCCCTCTGTCTACCTAGACTGGGTATCTCCTGGAGATCTTGGTGCTCTCTTTCTGAGGAACAGGACAAGCATAAATATAACACTGAAGAAGAATTTTTAGAAGACACAGCCTGATCCTGTTTCCCAGCTGACTGCGTATCAAACTGCAGGGTCACTGAGTACCAAGATGTTTTCTTGTACTTATTCCACTGTGTATCAAACTGTGGGGTCACTGAGTACCAAGATGTTTTCTTGTACTTATTCCCCTCTAGAGTACAGGGATCCCTCGACACCATGAGATGTGTCCCTGCGTGCCAAAACAAGAAGGGACAGGATAGAAAGATTTAACAATTCCCCTCTCCCCCAATTTTGAAAACAGATCTAGGAATATTCCACTTCAGATTTATTTATCTACTTTTCCAGCGAAAGTAGTTTTCCTTTTTAAAATTTTTTTTTTCCCCTAAAAATTCTTTAAAATGGACATCAGCTTGTTTCCAGCTTCCTCTGAGCGTCCCCAAGTTTTCCTGATGTGCTGACCTCAGCTCGGGCCACTGAAGAGCCTCCCTGACATGTCCCCACATCCAAACTTTTTGGAGAGCATCTTTTTTTTTGCTGTTACAGAGCTGTCAATTATGCCAGGAAAACAAACCCTCTGACACAGAAGGAGGCATAAAGCTGACGTGAAGCCAGAGTTGGTCTGTATTTAAACCATATCCCCTCCTGGATAACGGGGAGTAATTGAGGCTTTGATGGATGAACTCTGTTACTCCAGTCCTTCACTGATGAACCTTTGCACCTATTTGAAATTCATAGAAATTCCTGTTCTTGAGCCTGTTTACTGTGTACGTGATGAATGTGGGCCTGGCTTGCTCTAATAAAATTTTGCTGTTTCCCTTATACTTTATTTTACTGAAGATCTCCCCTCTCCTTTGTCTTGATGATTGGCAAAGAGCCAGTTGCTGGAACAGGCATCATTCCTGGGGGCCATCAGCTTTGATTTTCCTCTTACACACTGCATTCCTGCTACCTGCACACTGAAAAGCTGTGTTATAAATCTAAAATCTGTGTCTAAATCAATATGATTTCTACCCCTGCAGCTGACAGGAGCTGCTACTGAGCTTGCCAGTACATTTCTGGGGATTAGAGAAATTGCCATCTAAATTTCTTCAGGGAATGGAGCAAAGAAAACAAGACAACCAGGCAGGACAGTCAAGGAAATCGAGGGTGTGTTGGCCTGGGAAGCCAGCAGTTCAAATAGTCCCCTTTATTATAGAACAGTACCAACATACCTGGTAGAATAATAGCATTGGATATATGCTTCAAATTTGCAGCATTTATTGCTATGGAAATGGAATTATGTGTTTTCAGAATGGTCTGCAGTAGTTTGCTCCACTGTAGTCTTATTGGGAAAAATAAATAGGCTCGTTGTGCTGAGGGCTCATTACTTCATATCTGCATGGGATCTTAATGCAGAACTATGTGAATTTGTTTTTGTGGTGGGTTGACTCTGACTGGATGCCAGCTGCACATCAAATCTGCCCTATTGCTTCCCTCCTCACCTGGGTGGGGGAGAGAAAACATAACAGAACATAACAGAAGTCTTTGTGGGTTGAGATAAGGGCAGTGGCATGTCTGTCTTGTAGACATCTGGCACTGGCTCTGTTGGACATGGAGAAACTTCCAGCAGAAATCATTCAGAAGCCTCCCACTACCAAAGCCTTGCTACTCAAACCCAACAAAATTATGTATTTAGGACTGTCTGAAATCTAAAGTAATTAAATTTTTTTTTAATCAGGGGTCAGGCAAAGCTGATCATATCTTATCAAGGAGGTAATCTGTTTTTTGCTTATTCATATTTTTCTTCCAGAAATAATATAGAGAAATTCAAGTGACTATATACCATGTAGTAGCAAGGTTTTAGGGTATGAGTTTCCCTAATTTCTACTAACAGCATCTGTGAGGAAAAAGCCTCGGGGATAGGAGAAATAAATTATGTGGGAAGTCACAGTGCCACATCCTGTGACTATAAGTCACAAATGTATTTGCTCTTTTCTAACACACAGACTGTGCTCAATAGCATTTTTTCAGCTTAGTTGATAGGCAAGGCACTGGCTCCAGTGAGGGCAGGATATTATCACCTTCTATAAAGTGATAATATTTGATGTCTTATCACCTTTATAGACTGCCTCTGTCCCTGCTTGCCAAGAGAGTGTGCAGTGGAACATTTCCATGGACTTGCCCTATTTCTGCACTCTGCCTTGGGCACTTGTTATAGCAAAAACCCTCTGGGAGGAGCTGGGCCACCTTTGGTCCCACACTGTACAGCCATTCCTATGTCTTTTCTTTCATCTCCTGACATAGAGATGTGGGGACAACCACTTGCAGACTGAGTTATCATGCAAAACAGGTCTCTACAGCCACAGGCTTGAGCCTTTACTGCGAACTACCACATTGAATAATTCCCACTATCAATGAATCCAGATCCATTTTAGAGTAGTAGTGTTTTCCAGGTGGTTTGGATTATGTGTGCAAAGATAGAGCAAATCCAGGGGAAAGCTCCAACAGCTCAAAGGGCAAATCAGAGGGTGCAGATGACTACAGTGCTCTTCTCCAATGAGCTGTGCATGGTTGCAGCCCCCACAGTGGCTGACTTATATAATATTTATAGATCATATAAACACTGTAAATTTGAAAATATGGTAGTCCAAGTAATTTGGCTTATTTTATTAATTTTGGATGCTGCTTTAACACCAGAGTGCTCTAGTCCCCAAGTTGCATTTATTCCTGGCCAGTTGTTGTTCTACTAAGCTCTATGCTTCCAACCCCTTTTTGCAAAAGGCAGCTGTATGTCCACTCTGTCCTGTCTCACATCTAGAATAGAACAAACCAAGCCTTAGATGGCAATTGTAAACCAGCTCCCTCTTCCCTACTCTTCTTGGCATCCAACTGAGAAGTATCTGATTCACTATGGCATTTAAGTGCACAGTCTAGTACTTTTTATAATTAAATTTCCATTGTTTCTCCCTTCAGGGTTCTCTAGTTTTTCTTAGACTATTTTCAAATTGTCATTTTTACTAACTGTGAGTTCTCACTTAGAAATCTTGGTAAGAAATGTGCTGATTGCAGAATGTAAGCAATGAAAACACTAATGAATATGAATATGAATAGAAAAGAAAAAAAAAAAAAAAAAAAAAAAGGAAAAGATTGATCAGTAATGAATTCTCCTTACAATATTGCTCTGGCCTGATGAAACCTTTCTTCAGCCCAGCTGGTTGCAGTCACTTTAATCACTTGAAATTTCCTGTATTAATTCTCGGTTTATGTCATGATACCCCATAGTGGTTTAACAAAGTTCCAATGAATACAATTTACCACATTTTCCTTCATCTAGAAAATAAGGGGGGGTTTTTTTCATCAAGGAAGGACAGAAAAACCCCTAGTCTAACATAACTGGAATTGCTAAATATATGCTAAATGCTATCCCCTTTTTTATCTTTAATAACTCTTTTTTTCTCTACTTTCTTCTGAACATTTGCTGGTAAGACCAGACTGTTATATCTCAAGGATGCTCTCAAAGTTCTGTTCATCTCTTTCTTAAAAAAATCCTAAACAAATGTTTGATCTTCTTCCATGTACTGCTGCCCAAATTCCAGCGTTGGAGGTCACTGTGCTGACTTTGCCTCTTTAACATGATTGTCTGGAAAAGGGCAAAACCATCTCAACTTAGATTTTTGATGGAATCTAGATATGCCTTAATGTTTTCAGCCTCTAAATTCCATCCTATTCCATCCTATTCCATCCTATTCCATCCTATTCCATCCTTCAGGTTTTAGCAGGCCAAATGATCTGTCCTCCTTCCCTCTGGGAATGCTTTCCCACACTTCTTCCCTGACTTCATGTAGAAACTTTGAAGAGCACTTCTTTTTCCCTTGGATCTATGGAAATATCAAGCCTTTAGCATTCCAAAGGCTCCAAGCCTTTCAGTCCAGCCGATTTGCATTTCCAGAAGATCTTCTCATTTTTCCACGTGTGTCTTTGTAAGAGACTCAAATCTCTCCTTCGACTGTTTAAAGAGAAACAGCTCAGGATTTCTCCATCCCAGATTATTTCCTTCAAGCAGCCCTTCTGCAATCCCTTCATTAGGTGCCAAAACCAACTTTAAATGAGCATCAGCTCTTGCTGGCTTAGTGCCTACGTCTTCTGCTGTCTGTCAGCTCTCCCATTCAGACACCCACCTTGGAGGGGAATCGTGCACAAAGCAGAGTCTTCACTGTCATGCCCAGCCTAACAGCAGGGCTTGATCTTCACAGACACTCCAGTTCCTTGGCAGGAGGTGTCACTCTAACTACCTGGCAATTATGTCAGCCGAAATTATCGTAAAGCACTGCATGTAGCTGGTTGTTTTCCATGCCAGGTGTCAGAGGCTATGGTACAAAGCAAAATGTCTCATGTTGAGGACAGGAAATGAGACCAATTCTGTGATGACATCAATCACGTCAATAGTGATGAGTAAACAAAAGGTCACATCTTCTTGGCAAGGTACCTGGAGCTCAGTAACAACAGTGGTTAAACTAACTTCAGGCTTCTGGAGTTGTGAAATATCATCATGCTAATTCTGGAGAGGCAATAGCATTAACTGAAGCCTAGATGACTTGTTGAATTTGTCAAATTAGGGCAATTTGCTGATGTGATTCTATTTTCATTCACTGTAGTTTTGTCCTGGAACATTTAACTTCATGTGTTTATTTAATCCTGTATTGCAATTGAATCTCTTATCTTGCATATACCTAGCCTAGATTCACAGGCCTTTAGAGAAAAGAGGCTGCTATTTTCACACCTCATTTGAAAATTCTGGTATGCTGGCTGCATTTTCAAAGTGTTTCTATGATCAGGAATAAAAGGTCCTACTCACAGGATTTTATTGGGGTGGGGGATTGCTGAGAACTCACAAAAAATACCCTGTGCTTCTTTCAGTGACATTAACGCTTGTCAAATGCCTGGTCCTCTGGTCATGGGGACATGCCCACGTGTGAACAGCTAAAGTGAAATTAAACTGACCCTAAGTTCCTAAACTGACAAATAAACTGCCAATTTGACTCTGGCTGTCCAGGGCTGTGGAGCCCAGTTCACTTGGGATTTGGATGAAGCGTGTTGACCATGTCTAGAGACTGGCTCTTGCCCCTTTTCTCATTCTCACTTTGGTTCAGGCAGAAGCATTTGTGGGTTACTCTTGATATCAACTTTGGTACCCATTGCATTTGAAATGCCTTATGACTCTGTCAGAGATCAGTCTGCTTCATGAAAAGCATCATTATTGAAGAGCATTTCTCACTGCCTTTTAGGAAACAGATTCCCTCTTCATCTCAGAGCTTTGGGCTGCTGGAGGAAGGGAGGGATAGCCCAGACTATTTACTGTCATCACTGTGCAGAGAATTTGGCATGCAGCATGAGTGAGAGCCAGTCCCTTGTCATCAGTGATGCTGTGTCAAAGTGAAATGCAATGCATAAAGGAGGCTGGAAAATGTGAAACTGAAGGCTTAAATGCTTTTTTCCCCTCCTTCTTATTTGCCTTTGGAGTCTCCTGAGAACAAAGCCAGTGTCCCTTGGCTTGAGAGGCTGTATGTCTACAGGATGCTATAAAGCAAAACATTGTGTTCCCTTAAAATAAAATTTTACACAAAGGCAGCTTACGTTACGTCCCTGTTTGAAAGCCTTTTAGAACTACTCCAGGTCAGCAGCCTCCTGTAATTGCTTTAAGTCTGCTATTCCACTACTGCAGGTTTAATCTTTGTTTTCAAAGTCGTGACAGCATTGCTCAATGCTGCATGTGGTCTTCAGACAAAAATTTTGTCATTTTAGCACCTGTTGGTCCCTAAAGTCTGCGGGTTTGGCTCAGGTATCCTCAGTTCCACCTCTGTAGATAGAGTTTGTCATCAGTTCAGTCACAGAAAAGTCATCCACGTATCTGTGGGAGCCTGCATGTAACCAGGGTCACAACTCTGGATCTGGTCCTTTTGTCTGCAGGACAGAGTTTTTGTGACATCAGGGTAACTGAATATTCAGAAGTGTGAACAAAAATTTAACTTTTGTTCTGGAGTTTGCTTTGACTGAGGCTGCAGTTTCAGAGACTTGCTAACTGAGGCTATTCTTCACAGAGATAACATTAAAAACAAGAATTTAAAGAACTTTGAATGATTTTTTGATTCTTATTTTCAAAACTTGTGAAGAACTCTGATTTCTATAAAGGACACACTAAAAACTGTTTCACTTACCTTTTAAGGTATTTCAGACTTTGGTACCTGAAAATTGGAGGCATGCAAAACCATTAATTACTTCTGGTATTCTATACTGTGTCCTGTTTGCCTTTCATCATAGGATGAAATTTGCTGCACAGAACTCATGTAGGAAAAAAAGAAAATGTGAAAATTTTATAATGAACACAAAATCAGGGTTCACTTCAACATCGAGCAATTCAGATCAAAATTTATGCCTCTGGGTTGCAATTTCTCTTGGGAGTATTTTTATACTCATAGAGAAGCAAAAGTTTCTACTGGAAAGGATGATCAAATAACCTTAAATCCTAGTTTCAGAGTATTTCAGGTTTGTGTTTGATATTTGCCAGATGTGCCCCGCTGTAGCACCCACAATGATTTTGCTGCCTAGCCCTGGAAAAGGAGAGCCTGGTGCCTGCACACGTGTCCTTCCTGTCCCTGCCACTTCCTCGGCAAGGTGCATGTGTGCTCCCTGCCAAGCCGTGTCCCAGCAACCGGTAAATCCTCTGGCTGAAATGCCATCTCCCCATCCACTCCTGCCTGCTGTGTTACAAGTTCAGCAAAACGCTGTCAATTTAAGCAGATGTTATTCTGCCTCCTGGAGAGCATCTCCTGTGTGGCGTGCTGTGAGGCAACAGTGATGGGAATCCAGCACTGTGAGAGAGTGGGCACAGCCTCCCCTGAAGTGAAATTGTGTGAGCAGTTCTGTAGGGTAGCAACAGGCAGCTTCATCTCCTCCATTGCTCTGATGTTCCCCCAGTCCCCTTCCTCAGTAATGGGAGAGTATGGCTGTATTTTACTTGAGACCATCCACTCCTCTCTTCTGGCAGAGCTGTTGCCAGCAGTATTTGCTCTCGACTTGCTGCAGTGCTCCCATTTTATATGCGACTATTGGAGAAGTAAAAACTGTTACAAATCACTATTCCCCAGCAGCTTCCCTCCTATGTCTGTGCCCCTGCATGGAAACTCCTTGTCCATACTCTCTTAGCAGGGATTGCTCATACAAAAAGATGATTTCCCATGTCTTTCCAGGCTTTTCTGTTCTCTGAAAGGCTAATGGAAAACTATTCTCTGGTGTCAAATTTTATTGCTTTTTCTCTCCTTCCAGTAGAAGCACTGAGAGGCAGCAAAATGTTGGATGTTTGTGTTGTCTGTCTCATAAAGTCATTTACCAAGGGAGGAAGTGTTTCAGTCTCTCCTTAACACAAGTGCAGACATATATTACCTTCTATTATCTGTATCAATGGGCTGAGGCAAATTGCATGAGGATCATGAAGGGCAAATGCCAGGTCCTGCTCCTGGGTCACAACAACCCAAGGCAGCAGTAGAGGGGTAGGAGTGGCTGAATGGTGGAAAAGCACCAGCTGGATGACAGCTGCTGAACATGACACAGGGTGTGCCCAGGTGGCCAAGAAGGCCAGTGGCACCCTGGCCTGTGTCAGCAAAAGTGTGGCCAGCAGAACCAGGGCAGGGATTGTCCCCCTACACTGGTGAGCTCACACCTCAAGTGCTATGTCCAGTTCTGGGCCCCTCACAGCAAAAAAATGCTTTGAGGTGCTGGAGCATGTCCAGAGAGGGCAGCAGAGTTGGTGAAGGGTCTGGAGAATAATAAATCATATAAGGAACAACTGCAGGGCTTGGGGTTGTTTAGGCTGGAGAAAAGGAGGCTCAGAGGTGACCTTATCCCTTTCTACAACCACCTGAAAGGAGATGGTAGCCAAATGGAGGTCAGCCTCTTCTCCCAGGCGACCAGAGACAGGACAAGAGGACACTGCCTCAAGCTGTGCTGGGGGAGGTTCAGGTTGGACATCAGGAGGAATTTCTTCACTGGAGGAGTAGTCAGGCATTGGAACAGACTGTCCAAGGAGGTGGTGGAACGCCACCGCTGTCCTTTAAGTTGTTTAAGAAACAACTGGATATGGCACTTGAAGCTGTGGTCCAGTTGACAAGATGGTGATCTAAGGTTGGACTCAGTGATCTTGAAGGTCTTTTCCAACCTTAATGATTCTTTGATTGTGTGATCAAGGAAACCTCTTACCAGCTTTCAGTTGTGCTTTGCTGTAAAGTCCTATCACTCTTGCTTTGCGCTTCTTGGTTTTCTTCAAAGATTGCCAAATATTTCCTCCTGGGTTCCTGGAGTATTTTTCCATGTTTACAGATTTAATTTTGGTTTGTTTGTTTCTCCTGATATCATGCCTTTTGAGACCATAGAAGTATTTTGGAAGTTGTTCAAGCATCTCTTTTTGACATACCTCCAAGCCAGTCTTGGAGAGCCAGTCTTTATCTGCTTTGCACTTTTTGATCAGGCTATTCATCATGAAGTTATTATCTTCCCTCCTGCTTTCCAGGTCCTCTTACTGTTATGTACAGAGTTCTCCACTTCTTATTTTTGCCTGCAGATACAATGCTTTATTGAATCTCTGAGCCCTGAGTTCTCAGTTTTATTCCCACTTGTCAAATTTATGCTCTGAAATTCCAGTTACTGACACCACTTTACTTGGCAGAATCTAGCACTGCTTCTTGAAGACTTCTGTATCTGTGGGGTTTTTTTAGCTATTTAACCTTTACTGAGGAATAGCTTAGAAAAAGTAACCGCATTTTTAATGACAGACTTTTCTAGTTGATGATGCATACATTTTTGATACGACACTGCAGTTTCATGTATTTTATGTACTAGTCAAAAAAATCTTTGCATATCAGAAGTTAGTTAACCCACCCCTCCAATGACTAAGTGAGTCATGAGCAGGTGGCTCAGTTTACTTCAGTGTGTGACGGATACTGTAAGGCAGTTGCAGGACATTATGGACAGTTTTCATCCTCTGAGTTTATCTACCTACAGCTTTCACATATCTCTCTGAGCTTGTCTTTGTTTCCATTTCTGGGCTTTGATAGAGTTGAGGAAGTAAAAGAGGGTTCTTCAGAGGTCAAGTCAGTGTATTACAGACCGGCCTCTAGCCCTTTTATGCAGCAGCAGAATTCAAATGCAGTTACACTTCTTTGAGAAAAGTGTTTACCAGTCTTCGTGATGAATGTACAGAGCACTTTGGTTTTACCTTAACGTTAGAGAGCCAAACTGATGTCATAGCAAAATACAATATGGACAACAGAGAACCAACAGACTGAGCCAGAGATTTCCTAGAAGCAATGCAACTGAGTAAACCTTGTCACAAATTACCAAACAGATATGCTTGCTTTATATGTGATAGGGTAGCTTTATTTTAGTAGGTGTCATGGTTAAACCCCAGCCATCAGCCAAGCCCCACAAAGTCACTTGCTCATTCTCCCACCGGCAGGACTGGGGAAAGAATCAGGAGAGAAAACCCCAGAAAACTCATGGGCTGAGATCAAGGAAGTTTAATAGAGAACGCAAAAGCTGTCCATGCAAACAAAGCAAAACAAGANCAGTATGGAAAGCAGAAAAGGCCTTGGCTCTGTGCAAGCCCTGCTCAGCAACAGCAAAAATGTCTCTACATTATGAACCCTGAGATCAGCACAAGTCCAAAACACAGCCTCATACCAGCCACTGTGAAGAAAATTAAGTCTACCCCGGGCAAAACCAGCACAGGAGCATAGATAATAAAAGAACAGCTCCACTACTGAGTGAAGCTTTCATATCTTTTTTCATTGGTGTACATTCTGCACACAATCCCAGCTCTCCCCAGAGAGTTAAGTGAAACTTCTGAGTTCATTGCATTTAACTTCTAATTCAGCATTTAATTTGATATAATTTGTTTCCACTCAATGTGTATTAAATATATTGCATTTATTGTTTCTTGACCTCTTATGAGGAGTAGGTAAGGTTTTTCATCAAATACACAGGTTGTTTTTCTTTTCTTCCTATAAATATTGTGAAAAATGTTTTTCTGCTCATGGAAGGGACATTTCTTGAAAACTTCTTGAAATTGTACATGAAGGTCAACAGACAGGACTGACCCCGTTTTGGAAAGGAGCTCTTCTTCCTTCACTGACTGGGGCAGAGAGGGAGCCACAGAGGCTCCCTCCCCTTGAAATAATACAGATTATTATGGACCTTGCCAATTTTTGTGGCTATCCCCAGGCAGATGGGATAACTCCTCACATGTTTACTCACAGTTTAGCCTAAGACAAGAGTAGCTAGGCTGCAGGTTTGTTTGTCTGCTCAACCTGTGTGTCAGGCATGGTAGCCTGGGTAGGGGGGACAGTCCCAAGGGAGGCACCGCTCCTTTCTGTCAGCAGTGATGCTTCCCTATGGCCTAGTAGGTGCCAGCTGTGGCACGGAGGAGCTGGTACTGGTACCTGCTGGTACCTGTTGTTCAACTGGGATGCTGGATGTGCTCTACTCATTCTCTGTAGTGTGGGGTGGCAGCTCCTCAGTGGCTAGGGTTCTGCAGATATTCCATTTCACAGGGTGGGATATCTTTCCTCTACCACTTATAGGCCACACGTGTCTGCCAATACTGTCCCAAGTCAAGGGACCTCTCCTCTCAGAGGAGAGGTTTTTTGGTTTTTTTAAAATCATGTTATTATTTAAATAACAGAACAAGTTTTATCTAGTGTGGCATTTTAAGGCTGTTAAATACCACATTGTCTTGATCTAGTCAGTATTAATGACTAGAATTTTTTAATGATTTCACAACACATGGCAAGAAAACAGGCCTCAGCAGCATATTTTCTTTTCAGTGTTACAGAATAACAAGTCCCTTCAGGAGCACATTGATGGCTTTATATTGGCTAATCAGTGCAAGTCTTCCATCTGTCCTGTTACAACCACACAAAGGAAACAAGCAAATGAAAATAGTTTATATACACTGGTTATTCTTCTGTGCCTCAGGCCAGAAAAGACTATGTATTATTTCACTAAAATAATGTTTTTGGCAATACCCAGAATTGAAATAACTGATTTCATTGCTTGTTCGAAAATACACCCAACAAGCTCCAAGTTCTTCACCACTTAGTTCCACAGATATGATGCATATGCTCCAGACCTTCAGTAACAGCCATGTTTATTGCAAGCAAGTCAAACGTTCACCAAAAACATGTAAATAGGAGCAGCAGCAGCAGATGTCCAAACAAAACCAGTACTGTGCTATCCAAGTTTCAGCTTGGCACCCATTTTAGACAAGCTCTTCACAGGGAAAGGTTATTCAATCTACAAAAATGACTTTAAAACAGTGAAATAAATCTGTCCAGCTGAGCTTTTTGCATCTTAGAAGCTACTGCTCTAACTTTATGCTGGTTCTTCCAAAATTTGTCATTGCTAAATGTAGGTTTTGGTACATTAGCTCATCTTGCTTAGGTTTTTTTTCATTATGTTCCTCATGTTCTAATTAATTTTGGCGCTGAGCGCTGTTTTCACATGATCCTGTCAGTTACTGAGTGCCTCAGCATGCCTTACTGAAGTTGACTCCAGCTGGAGGTTTCCCCTTCAGGTTACAAAAGAACAGTGAACAAAGAGAATTTAGAAAAAGCTTTGAGACAAGACATAGTGAAAAAAAAAAATTGCAAAATCCTCCTTGGAGAAAGTGTTTGGCATGCAAACATAATAAATGTCTGGACCATCTTGTCAGAATTTAATTTGGGCACCTGTCTTTGCACTAGATACCTTACAGTGACAGCACAGGGCAAGTAATCACTCATCTCTTCTGGTCTTCAAATTTCTGTGTGCTGTAGTTCTAGGATATGAGTCATGATCACCTCTTCTAGACAAGTGGAGTAACCCAAGACACTCTTCACTAAAACAGGTTTCAAACAAGGAGGCAGGGAGGACTTCCAGGAGAAAGCACAGAGAGAAAAGCGAAAAATCCTTAAAGGCGAATGTTTGAGAGTCAAATTGAGAGAATCTTCACTGAAATTTCTCTAGTGCTTTAGATTGATTTATTAATACAATCAAGGTTGGCAGCTGTTCTTAAAGTAGTACAAATAGGCTTGGCTGCATGGCTTTCAGTATTGTTAGACTGATCCAACTGGAGAATAAGACTCTATTTCAAAGTCTCTGTGCTGGTTTGAGGGCTGTATAGCAGCTATTTACTTGCAGCGTGTTTCTTGGTGTAGTGCATACAAAGGACAGTTGTTCAGATGGCTCATTGGTTTTCTTTCCCAGGTTTTTAACCAAATATTTTTCACAGCTTCTCTTAAATGCACAAGAGGATCTTGATATCCCTTTTCTAATGTTACTCGCAAAGACACCTGTTGATAGTAGAATTTTTTGCTTGTTTTTGAATAGGAGTACACCGAATGTGTGAGACATCAAGACACTGAGCCTGATTCCAGTTGTATTTTTATAGTATGGATTTGACTCTCCTGACAATAGCTATGTTCTTGATTTTGACACATGTCATTGGAGTAAGGTAAAAAGATGACACAAGTTTAAAATCAGATCCAAAATCTTAGTTCTTCTTTTGCATATCCTTACAGAATTTTCTGCAATCATGTTCTTGTACACACTCATAAAGATTGATCATCTATTTGGTTGATTTTTATTCAGCTTTAAAATTTCCCTTAGAAAAAATAGTGTGAAATGTAATTTTACCTTTTCAAACAACTAAATATCTATTTCAGGCTATAACTATTTGACAAGAGACACTCTAGGTGAGGGTTGGTAAAAACAGTCAGATTGATGTTTTAGCTCACTGGCAGAGGTGTCTAGAAAAGATGCAGAGAACACAGTCTTGCACCAGTTTGATGTATTGTTCCTGATTCCAGAAACATTGTTGGCCCTTGGTGCTGCACTGCTGGCAAAGGCATGCCTTGTTGAAAACGCAGACCCTGCATTTAGCAGGAAATAAACCCTAGGTCCAACTCAGACCAGTCTGCAGCCCAGAGAGAAAAATGTTGTCTTACCCACTGCATTTAATCCGATCATCTCTCCAGTATAAGAAAAAGGCCTGTCTGTAAATCCCTGTTTGCTATGAAGAAATTGGCATTGATGGGGATTCACTGTTTCAGGGTAGATCTCTATTCCCTTCTGTCCCCCACTGGTTTGCTTCTAAAACATAAGAAAAAAATATAGATACATGCTGTGCAGAATTCAGAAGGCAGCAATAAGCTCTCTCTTGCAGAGTACCTTGAGAAAGTTTCCCCTGTAATCATTTTCTGTGCATGCACTGCATGTATTCACTCACCTCCTTCCTCTGCCTCTGGCTGGTTTTGGGTTTTCTTGTTTGTTTTTTCTTTTCTTGTTTTTTTTTTTTTTTTTTTTTTGNTTTTTTTTTTTTTTTTTTTTTTTTTTTTTTTTTGTTGGTTTTTTTTTTTTTTTTGTTTTTTTTGGTTTTTTTGTGTTTTTTTCAATGATTGCAGCTTCTGGTTCCGTTGTGTCAGATTTTATTGTTTAAAGCTAGAACAGATGGTGTTATGTCTATTAAATACTAAACTGTGTCATGTAAGTATCATTATCTCAGCTGAATTGGCTCCTTGTAAGAGTGGTTTTATTGTTAAGAATAGATTAAAGGACTGGGAAGAAATTCTCTGCACTGCTGGATGCAAGCGATGGACTAAATAGATGACACTCCACTCTTGGCCAAAGACACAGTGTGGGTGGACAATCAGTATTCTCTCCTGCAGGATCAGATTCACCACAGGTTTCTGCATTCTCGGGTGCAATGCAGAGTTGCAGCACTGAGAGGGGAGTTGAGCTGGAGAACTTCCCCTGGGGCATGGGGTAAAAGCCCTGCCAGATACTGAGCTGCTTCCTTGCTTGTTTTGCATGGACCAATTGATTTGAGTTGCATGACAATTCTGCTGCAGAAACCCTATTATATTTAACACAGTTTCCCAGGAGTCCCTCTGCATAGGTTTGCAGAGCTTTGTGATATTTGGGGCAAGAGTTATTTTTCCTTTTAAATTTGAAATATGCAGTGGCTGGGTCAGTGTGCCCCAGTTTATTCTCTCTTGATCTCTCATCACTGCAATACAAATAATTAATAAAATGACTGGTTGTAAAACACCACAGAAACTGCAGTCCTCTGAGTGATAAATTATGAAACAGGATTCATTTGGTCTGGGTTTTGACTCCCTGAAGTATAATAGTCTTGCAATTCACTGTCTCTGATGCAATGGATCAAAATATTCTTTACAATAAAATGAAGACATTTCCAAAGTACAGGACTGTACTTTAATAAATGTTGCCAGAAGGAATCTCATTTAAACAGCAAGACTCTACATCCTTTCTTTCTTTCCCTTTCTCGATAAAATACAGTTTGCTCTTGAGATATTTGAAATATCTTTTCTGTGCTTATCAAGTGACACCATACAGTGCAATGAGTACAGCTGGAGAGCTTCACATCAACAACACACTGTGTGGAAACATGTTTTTCTGGAATGTCTGTCTCTGAAGGGGTCAAGATGACATGTCAGATAACAGCTCTTCTTGTATCAAAATCCAGTACCTCTAAATTCAAATAACTCCAAACTACCTTTTCAAATGTGGACTTCACTGAGACCTCATTTCAGTTCTCTTATTCTTGTGATCATCTGTGCTGAAGCACTAGCCAAGTTGTGCTACATGCTTGGTGTATACTTGGAAGCATTTCTATTTGGCCTGAAGCAAAACTATTTTGCTGCATGACTGTTTCAGAACTCTCCAGCACAATGGGGCAGTAGCTGTTCCATCTTCCTTCTTTCCACTGTTGATCATTTCTCAAAAATGCTTTTTGGAAGTTCTGTTGAATTTTTCTGAGTTTGAAAATCCTTATACTGGGCCAAGACTGCGTGTTTTGTAGCCACCACAAATGAAATTACATTTCATTAATCACTGACTCAGCTGCCTCCCAAAACAATCCTGCACTTGATCAAGCACTTCTGTTAGCCATGCTCTTGTAAAACAATGGAAAGGGAATTAAATAGCTCTTAAGGCCCAGCCTTACAAATCATATGTGTGTGTATTTTATAGAAAATTGTATTTCATAGAAAAGGAAGTAGCAGTAGTTAGCCTACAAAACTATCATAGCAATATGAGTTTTTCCTCTGCTCATTAATTTAATTGTCCTAGTACTTCACAAATCAAAAGGACCAGTAAAACTTCCAGTCATGGACTTGAGTAATGAAGTAGACCTCAGCATGCCATACCAGATCCAAGCACTTGGAAATCTAAGTATACCCAGGGGGATGAAACACTGGCCTGCACTTTGGGATTTCTATTTTTCAACTTTGGGTGTGACTTCACCAGTTCAGCATCTGTATCCTAACTTTGGTCTGAGTCAAAGAAATGGTGTTCTTGGTGTGAAAAATCTGTGATTTGAGGTGCTTTTGATTGACTCTTTGTAAAATTCAGTTGTGCTGTTTCAATCTTAGATTTTGATGCTGAGATGTAAGTGTGGAGCACATGACTGTTGGCTTGACTTTCTTGTGGATTTGATGAAATCTAGCAAGCAATATCAAACCCCTGTCTTTCTCACTCCTTTATCATACAGTAAATTATATTTCCCTCCAAAATGAGAGCTCTCATGTCATTTTTTCCTTTGTGTTTCTCTTTGCTGTCCCTCATATAGATGGGCAGACCAGCTTCCACATGGTCAGTTCTGTTGGTTGCTCTAGAGAGAGCACACAGACAAGTAAAAAGCCAAGAAACTTTTTACATGGTAAGTACTGAAGATAAAATCCTCATAGAAATTTATTGATACAGCTCTTTGGGGATAGAAAAATTTAAGAAATGAAGAAATTCTCTTTCTGACCATTCCCCCCTTCTAGGTCTATCATCAACAATTTTAATATTTTATTGGTAGTGTTTAACAAAGGTTTCTCAAATCAGAAATATGAGCAAAACTCTTTTTGTTCTGAAGACTTCTACTAAGCAGGCAAACTTTAAACTCAATTAGATCCTGGCAGTACATATCTTGTTATCAATGCATTTGAGACACTGGCAAATGTCTGAGGAATGAATTGCATTATCTATTGAAGAATGACGTCTCCACAGATAGTTCAAACTACACAGACCACTGCATTCATCTTTTTTGCAACCAGAAGTCCTTCTCTGCAGTGAAATGAACTGTTTTCCCACTCTGAGATTTTCTTATTAGATTTTAGTTCGGTATTGAGGGCTAAAAACTCAGTGAGTCATTTGCTCAGCAGAGAAATTCCTGAGATAATCACCATTCTTTGAGGTATATCTGTATTCCTTGCCTTGCTGAAGAAATTAGATGATTGGGAAGGCTTCCAAAAATAAGTGCCTGTAGGAACAGTGGCTGTGTTCAAGCAAGATGCTCACAGAGGACAAGTACTGGGGTATCTGGAAGCTGCCCCCTTGTTTTGAAGCTGACGACTCTTAATTCATTTTTTTCCCTCTGGTAATGGGCTGCCTGGTACCCTGCTCAAATGCAAGCATTTAAATCAGCTCTGCTTTGGTCATACTTAAAATCTCTCTTTAAGAGATGAGGGGATTTGCCCTATCAGTGCATAGAGTCACACCACTTTCCCCCTTCTGACAGTACTCCATCACCAGACCAGTCTCCTCACTTGCTGCTTTAAATGGAAGAATGATTTGCATCAGCTCTCAAATTCACATTTAAAGGGTCACACTGGAATAACATGCTATAAAATATACCCTGAGTACAAAAGGGACAGAATCCTGGATCATCAGAGGGAGGCAGAGCACAACAAAACACTGTGTTGGACAGGATGTAAGATTCAATCCCGACAGAATTCCTTGCTCCCAATGTGGTCTGTAGCTTCCAAAGATGCTTTTGTTGTTTACATTTAAGACATTTAAATAGAGCATTAGTCTAAAGGCTTTCCTTTGGTTTGTAGTAAGCATCCTTTTCCCAAATCTCTTGGCCCAAATTACCAATTTACTTGCTCATATTTGAAAGGGAGAGAGATCACAAGATTGAAGGAATATGGTTTTAGTTTGGTTTGTTTTAGTTTTTCTTACGTAATGCAGCATGCAGCAGGTCATGGAAGTCTAGGTTTTTTTCCTAAATACAGGAGAGCAACTATTCATATTCCTGAATGACTATGTCCCCAGGAGTTCTGTGTCCTTGCTGGCAGACTGCACTCGGTCACTAAGTGCCATTTCTGCAGAGTTAACTCAGATGGGAGTAGTTACTTCTGTGCTTGGCAACTAAGTATGTACCACTTAGTTATTTCCCTCAGCACTTGGAAGTTGAATTTTTTTAATGGAAAATCTAGGTATTTTGAAAATCTTAAACAGATCAACAATCTTTTATATGGGACCCAGGAAACATTAATTAAAACACAGTGGTGCCCAATTTCTTATCTGTCCTCTGACAAGTAAAGATAGGAAATGCCTCAAGCAATTATACTCTAGTTAATTTGTCTATTTGCAAAGGTCTTTTAAAAAAATTATTTGGTTACAGCAAAGAACACTCTAGAACAATTTTATTTCCCGGTGAGGCTTTGCAAGAGAAATTGGTAAACTAGCAGCTGCTATTTTTTGAGCACTTCAGTGCCAGTGTTTCTGAGTAAAAATGAATTTACAAACACGGTGATGCAATCTTCATCAATACAGATACTTGTGTGTACAGACTGGAAAACTTGCTTGTATCATCATCGGTGAGAACTCAATCAAAAACTTTATAAACCTGGGACTTGAGCCAGGCGTTTATGGGTTTTACTCTCTAAGGGTCTTGGATCTTGAAAAATCCCTTTCACTGCATGCAGCTGGTGAAAATATGTGCAAAACTCCTAAACTGGTAACAAAGTTTCTGTGGAGGTTCCTGTTGATAAAATGAGTCAGTTAGATAAATAAATTCTATTTATACTTATAAATATATATTTAAATAATATATAATATATCATATCAATAAATGTTGTAATAAGGCCTATTGCACAGACTGGTTTGACATAAGATTGGCTTTAAAATTCAGCTGATGGTGCTTGATCCCAAGGGCCTGTATTCAGCCATTAAATCTGCTCAGCACAGTCATTAACCTCTGGAAAGATACAGCAATGTACGAGAGATTCTGGATTATCTATTTGACAAATGTGGTTGTGGCTAGGAGTGTCTGAGGAAACTTTGGGAGTTGTAGACTTCATCAGGGACACACCCTTATTTCCAGACAGCAGTGAGAAACCTCAACCAACAGCTCCTCTTTCCACAGGAAAGGGCACTTAAGATGCCTAAAAACATTTGTACATTTACTTTTATCTCCTTGAAATAAGGAGGAGAGGCGTCTCCTGCTGTAGTTATAGAAATCCCAGCCTCTAACTTTAAAATAGTCCTTTTTGCTAGCATCAATATTGATTCTTTTCAGGATGGCACTGAGGTCTCCAGGTGGAAGGGAAACCTCTAACACTTTAAAAAAAAAACCAAACTTGAAGTTTAATAGATACCAGCAAAAAGAAATAATAGCCTGAATAAAAAACGTGTTTTCTCTCAGTCAGCCAGTTTTCATACTCATGGCTTATGCTGATTCCCTGATTAGTCAAGGTCTCCAGGGAAGGCTGGATGATTTGCCTTCAGTTTCTAAGGCAAAGGCCCCTCTGTCCTCCCACAGCCTTCTCTTTGCCCTCCTTCCCTAAAAGCAAAGGTAGAATATTTCACATTCACAGGCCAACATAAAGCATAAGGAAGCAAACCACTCACAAATACACATCTTCCCTTTTCAGTGACCTTTAATCTGTTTGCTTGTGTTGTGGGAAGCAATTCATAAAAATATGAAAACAGTGTCAGATTTGTCACAATATTTTTTTTATGCCAGATGGCTTGCTCTTTAGGCCTGTTTATCAAATACATGACATTTAAATGTATGAATTCACACATCTTCATGCAAAGGGAAGAGATGATTATTTTAACAATTAAAATCACAGATGAGGCGTTTATTTTCTTTTTGCATACATCTTGCATTGCATTGCTGGTATTTAAGAATTTGAAGGGAGGAAGAGAAGCATCTCCTAGGCAGCTGAACACTTCTCTTATTTCTTCTCTGAAAATGGCCAACCGTGGCCAGGTCAAAGATCACTTGAATTAGTCTTTTAAGTCAAACATCTTTGCACACACACTCAGGGTCCCGTTCCCAGTTATGTGAGTGAAGTGGGCAAGATTCACATCTTTATGACTGTATCAAACCAGAGAAGGGGAACAGCACAAAGAGCAGCCCAAGTATCTGGCTGCAGAACAGCCCATGCTATCCAAATTCAGAGAGGTTTTACTTTTGATCTGCATTTTTTTTCCTTTTGGAAAAAGAAGCTTTATAAACCTGATCAAAAGTTTGCTGATACCGACAGAAGTCTGCAAAATACTGATAGTCATAAAGTGGCATCATTTTTTTTCTCATTAGCATACTCAATCCCATTCCTCTGATATCTGGGGACACAGAGGTTTTCTTCCCCTAACACTCCACAGCCCTGTTTGGCTTGGCAGTTCCACAGGAGGACTGCTGAGACTGACGGGGCACGGGATTATTTTCCAAGCTTCGCCTCTGAAAAATGCCACACAAGCACCAAGTATTGCTGATGTGGATTCCCAAAAGCACAAAGAGCCCAGCAAGGAGAGCAGGGAAGTGGTTTGTAAGAAGAGGAGTGCAGAGGTAGCAGAAACCCAGGAAGCCTGAAGTGCAGGGGAGACTGAGCTGTATGTAACCTCAAGGCTGTGTGCAGGAAGATGTCCCCACCACATCTTGCTTCCTCTGCCTCTCTCCCATTGGGGGACATGCTGGGCATCCCATAGCAACATCTCTGAACACATACCTGTGCAGGAGTACCTGTGCTATGGCCTGTACTTGCCCTCAGTGGCATTCAGGAGAAACCAGTCTGAGTTTTTTGAAGTTTGAATTTGGTATCTTTCTCCTCCTGCACCTTACATGCTTTTCCTTCAGGTTCTTCCACTTTCCCAGGCACTGTGAATGTCCCCATTTGCTTTAGCTTCTTTCTCTACTTGTCTTTTTCACTTTCCTTCACAGTGCTGTCAGAGGAAAAATAATTCTGGGCAAGAAGTGCACCTGTCTGATGTGTTGGAGAAGCAGTCCTAATTGCATGTGGCATCACAGCACAGTGTAAAATAATTGCTAGAGGCAGATCTTCTGTATAGTAGATACATTCATGATCCCAAATCTGCAAGTGTCTGTAATGATAAAGGAAGCAAACTTCAATGAGAACTGATATTTTTCTTCTTTTGGTCAGGAAGGCGATTGACTGGCATGTCAATCATGTCTGAAACCTCCAGTTCCCATATCTCAAAGAGATTCGGGATCTCTATGGTTGGTATCTGTGTAGTTAGTTTAAAATGTGTGATTACTTCCACAGCTCTTCAGGACGAGCTGAGCCAAACTGCCAGGCAAAATCATGCTCTAAATTCAAAGGCATTTATGAACGCATGCGTGTGAACAGGATCAGATCATCAATTTAAGATCATATCAATTTCCACTTGCATCAAGTGAATTGTGTTAACACATAAAGCAGGTCCCAGACACCAGACCTTCTTGGCCCATGTTGTTGGCTGAACTAAACCAATAAGAGTTTTGATTCAACTGGACTCTGCCCACACCCAGCTCACAGACATGTCCTGAAGGTCCCAAGTGACCACACAGCCTTACATGAGGAATTAGAGCTGTGCTGCAGGCACCAGCCTCAGGGTGTATCTTACCCTCATGGAAAACTTAAAGTCTGTGTATGGACTTGTCCATGTACTACACTCCTGAAAAAGGCTGCAAAACTTCCCAGATGCGTTACAGCAGCTTGGCTGGCAGGCACTGGTTTTATAGGGTGGGCCCATGTGCATGATCCTGGCAGAAGAAGCAAAAGTAAATATTATGCCAGCATTTATGCTAGCAAAGGAGAGGGGAAGACTGAAGAGACTGGGATGTAGGCAGTATCCTCTTCTCTCAGGCCAGCGTCAACCAGTGCAGAATTCATGAGCACTGCCTCTCTATCAGGTTATCTGTGGTCATGCTGTCATTTACCATTGCTGAGCTCAAACTAGATGCAGAAACCTAGGTCAGATTAGATCCAGGAGACCTGGGATTAGATTCTGGGAGAAAGGAATAATGTTCTGCAGCTAAAAGCACAGCAAAAGCAGTCTGCAGCCAAAAACCACCTTTTTAGGTGCTGTCCCTCAAAAAATCTCTTCTTCAGTTAAAAGTTGTCTGGAGTTAAGACTAGGGCTGTCTCTGGTCAGCTTTCAGGTAAGAACTGTAACCTGTAGGTGAAACATGACATGATTCCGGTGTGGGCCTGGCACAGGTCTGCATGTGTGTTTGTATTTGTTACTTCAAACTTGATTTGGAGAGCTGAGGTCAAGATCAGCCAAATCCACAGCCTTTACACTCCATAAAGTCCCACCTAGTTTGAAAAGAGCTGCTGAACTCACCTCACCAGGAACAGCATCTCCTAATAAAGCTTTAGCCATGTGAAAGTCGATTTAGAGGCAATTTCATGTAAATAAATCAGAGTGGATAGAAATCACTCTACTACTTGCTGAAGGCTCAGATTTCTAAATATTTCTGCCTTGGAAAACATTTGTTGCCTTTCTTAGCATTTTGGGAATAAACCTGCCCTTCTCCTATGTCCCCACACTTGGTAATCACCCTCCATAAAGACAATGGGAAATGCTCAGAAGTGATGAGAAATATGTTCAATGCAGGTCCTTTAAGCATCACAGATACAGCTCTCAGCATGGTTCTACTTGACTTTTAAAAGTTTAAATTCTCAGATTAAAATTTTAATTGAGCTCTTGACCATTTACGTCACTCTTGGTTGTTTATGTGCCTTCTGAGAATTGGAGAATATAGGAAAGTTTCCTTTTGATGACATTCTGCCTACCCAAATATTAGTAACAGGATTTAATATCTTCTTGTCTTTAATTCTGGTGTTTTGTCACTGTTAAACTGCTATTGTGTTTCATACCTGAACTGGTTCCTATCAGTGATGGATTTCATTTTTATGTACTATATCTCAGCCACAGATTGTAAATTCTGTGCAATTCTTTTAGGGCAAAAAGCATTAGGTAATGATAGGTATGAATCATTTTATGTATTACCTACCTGCCATTATTACTGTTTTAGATATTAATCTCACATCAGTGCACAGATGTTTAGAAGACAGGCCTAAATAAAGCAGAATTAAAAAGAACCCTGCCTTTTTTAGGAGTTTGCATCTCTTAATGCTTTTTGCACTAGTTTAAGTAAAGCTGGGCTATTTTTACTTCTGTACTAAATCCTATTTCCTACCACAGCTAATAAGTTTGGGTTTCATGCTGCTCGTTGTAATTCTATATCTTAGAAAAATAATTAGGTCCCTTCTCCCTCCCAATGGATTGAAAAATGTATTTAAATTCTCATCCAGAAGCTATGGGAAGAGATATTTAAAAGTTACCAAAAATAAGCTGTCTGAGAAGTATCGTGAAATGCTTACAGTTGATGCATTTCCTTTGTGAAGCATCAGTTCAGTGAGAGTCTTCCTGGGCAGAAAAAAAGCTGTCACACCAGAAACAAATGGTCACTTCAGCTTTCCTGTTTGGAGCTGGCGGCGTCTCGGCCTGGGTTCGTGCATATTTTGGGACCCGCTCTCAGTGCCAGTAAAGCCACATGATCTTCTGAGCATTTGTGCACCTTGCCAAGATGCTATTATTTTCTGTTTTAACCATGTTAATGAACAAGAGAAAGAATGACATGGCTGTCTGAGGAAGAACTGCACAGACAATATTAAAGCATGGTCAGTGACAGAGGAAAAGGAGCCTCTCTGCAGCTCACATCATGTGGTCCAAAGACTTTCATAAAGGGGGAAGGCAAGCATTGGAGGAAAAGAGAGGGAAGCCCATAAGTGAGCACTGCATCTCCCAGCAAGCTGGGACTTTGTGCTGTGCTCCCAGTACGCTGGGCAGCATCCTCTGGAAAACCCAGTGCTGTTCCTGGAGACAAGGGATTATGTTAATCACAGATGCCTTTAATGCTTCTTTTTTTCTACTCTACACTTCCATATAAAGCCCAAAAAAGAACACAAATTGCAGTCTAGAGTGACAGGAGTGGCAGAGGTGTAGAAAATGGAGGGTTCCCATCAACAGAAGGAGTGTGCAGAGCATAAATGAATTATATAAAATCTCAGGGGAAGCTGAGTAAGCAGAAAAGGTTTGAACTCTGATCTGTTCAAACAGAAGAGCAATGACTACAAAATTGTGTCCATCTTCAGGTATGTTCCTTGCACTGAATGCTCTCTTTTGCTCTCAGCTCAAATCCATTTTAGGTTGGTCTGTCTTCACTCCAGATGTAATAGAACTAAATAAGTAATAATATTAGTAACATGTGGGATATTTTTTTGAATGAACCCCTTACTTTGGGGCTCAAACAACAGTTTTCGTTTCCAGTTTGCCATCATCAGGCAAACCAGAACAGTGGAAATTGAGACAAAATCCAAGGACTAATTTGAATCCTGGGTGTCCTTCACTAATAGTCAACTTCTCTTACCCCATTCCTCTTCTATAAAAATTCAACGAGTGCTACCAGGAGAGAAGGCCAGCTCTTGGGAATGTTGTACAGCAGTGTTTAGAGCACATTCCCAGAATACAGGGAGCTCTGACTGGCCTATCTTACCCCTTCACAAGTGACAGGAAACTGAGACAGCTCTTCTCATCCACTTTAGTCCTTCAGTCTTAAACTAACGATTCTTATTTCAAACCCACTGCTGAATTTTGATACAAACAATGGATTTTTTTTAATTATTGATTTTTTTTTTCCTTTGGCAAATACATTACTTGCATAATTTTATTTCAAATTTTTGGGCAAAATCCTGAGTTGGATTTAATCTTGCAGTTCAGGTGTAACTAAACTAGAGAAACTGGTATCCTGCATCCCAGATGGAAACCAGGTGGGGGAAGAATTCCACAGCCTACGATTGTGTTAGCAGGGGAGAGGAGGGGAGTCAGGTGTACTTTGTGGGTTTGACTACACCTGTACCCTGGGATCCCACATACCATTGCTGATTTTACACACACTATCAGAGCTGAAAGAAACGTCCTCCCCAGCTGTCCCAGCAGCAGGTGCCAGAGCCAGTGGGCAGGCAGGGGGAAGTTCAGTGCAGGGTGAGTGCCCTCCAGCCTGCCTGCAGAGATGTGTGGTTGTGTCTTCAGCTCATCCAGGGGCACATGGGGAGATTATCAAAGAAATGACTACTGCTAGGCTGAAGTGCTGCAAGAGAAGGGGCATCTTCCTGCTGAAACACGGCAGACTTTCACGTCCAAATGTGACTGACAAATCCAGTCTCAATAACTCTTTAAGGCAAATCAATTAATTTAACTCTCCTCACTTGCACTATGTCTCAGCATTCTATAAATTGGATTTTGATAGGATTTTCATTAGAGCTCCAAAGGGAAAAAGCTGCATTTATTTAATAGTTCAAAGGAAGACAGGGAACTTTCTGAAATCCATTTAGATTGTCACCATTTAACTTATTTATATAAAACAGGTTTGTCTTTTATTAGGAAACTGGGAATAATTTTATTTATGCATGTTCTTAGCTTCAATTTTGCCATAAGAGGCATGAAGCTATTTTATCACAACCCACTGCAGTGGCATTTGAAGATCATTAAACCTACTTGTTTCACTCTTGCCTAACAGTTTAGGAAATGTTGCTATTCACTTTCTTCTGCCTGAAAACACTTACTGTGCTACTATCATTTTTTTTATTACTTTTTTTTAATGCTAGAGATTATAATCTAAAATATCTGCTTGCTTTCTCTTTAGATCTAGAGGTAACAAAGGGATGAAGTCAAGCAGGACTGCCTTTCAGAGGCAGTGGGTTCTTACACCAGGGCTGTGCTGTATGTTAATTTTCCCCTGCCCCCAGACTTTGAGTATCTGGCAAGTCTGCTCATCCAGCAATGAGCCAGAGATGCTGCCTGGGATATCTAAAATCTGAATGAATACTGAAACACTGGCTGGCTAGGTAAGCACCCAGTGCTTATCATGGGAGATTAGCATGCAGGAGACCTGCCAAGAGGTTAAGAGGAAAAAACAATGAGAGGGGAACTCTGGAGAGGATAGGGCAGCAGTAGAGACAGACAGTTTCTAACTCACATATTCAGATGTTGACTCCCTGCAAGCTGAAGGTGAGGAGATGGGACAGATCCCCAGAGGCGAGCAGCCCACTGGATGTACTTGGCTGCTATTTGTAGATCTGCCAGGAGGAGACCTCCTATAGGACCTGCACCCAGGGGAGCAGCCCCCTCTTGCCATGTGGCATGTCCATGCCTACCTGGTGCCTCTCAAATCCTCTGTTTGGATAGGGGAGATGGAGAGGGTCATGTAAGGCTTCATACAGGGGCTACAGGCTCAGTACCCACAGAGCAGAACCTAGCAGGGTCCTTCAGCCCTTCATATTGTGGTAACAAGTTATCTTGTCAATTAAGCCTTCTGGTGGGAGAGTCCAGTGTGGGACTATTCTGCTGTTCATTAGAATTATATTTTTTTAAATTTCTGTTTGTCCCTGTTGGATGGTAATGCAGTGCTACATGGCACAGCAGAAAGACCAGGAGCAATGTTTTTAAGCAACAATAGCTGACTGTGACCAGAGGAACAGCTGTCACCAAGAGCATCCCTGGCTGTGCCAGCGCAGTGGACTGACTGCTCTTGGCAAAACACTCAGGATCCTGAGTCATTTATGGAGCCTGGGATCATAGCTGTCTCCTTTTTCCATTTGGTTTAGTCTGACTGGGTTGGAGAGGAAGGTGAGTTTTTGGAGGAGAGGGACTGGCTGCTAGGTTCCTTGGGGCTGGGGCTTTACCTGCAGATGCTTGGACTTAGGCTGTGCCACAGGCTGGGAAAATTGACTTCAAGGGGAAAATTGAAATCAAGGAGCAAAGATTTTCTCCATGTTTTCTACATAAAAAAAACACAGTGTTCTCCTCAAATGTTGCACGGAATGCTGCTCAGATACCTGCCTTGAGATGGCTTTGCTCTTGGAAAGGGTGGGGACATCAAAACCCACAAGCAGAGTCTGATGCTGTCCAGAGAGCAAAGACTTGCACAGCACCATGTGCTGTCATCAAAACATCTTAAGCCAAGACCAGGGCAGTCTTGGCTTCAAATGCAATTTTTGTCCCCAGATGTCTTTTTGCTGCTTTTAAAAACCAGGTTAATAAGTACAGGATAATACCTACTGAAGGGTGCTCCTGCAAGGAAGCTGAGGAGAAACTCTTCATCAGGAACTCTAGTGGTAGGACACAGAGTAATGGCTTCAGACTGAAAGAGGGGGAAATTTAGGCTAGATATGCAAAAGAAAGTGATTTACTCTGAGGGTGATGAAGCACTTGAATAGGTTGCCCAGAGATGTTGTGGATTCCCCACCCCTGGCAGTGTTCAAGGCCAGATTGGACGGAGCTTTGAGTAACTTGGTTTAATGGGTGGTGTCCCTGCCCATGGCACAGAGACTGGAACTAGATACTCTTTAAGGTCCATTCCTACCCAAACCATTCTATGATTCTGCTCTATGACTCTATATTAAATGGAATCAGTGTGACTAGGTGGGACTATGAAACCTATTTATAATTCATCATTATGTAAAGAATTTTTTGTTTAGTTGTCTCTTCTGCTCGTGCTCTTACAAAGGACCCCCTCACTTGCTTCAATTTACAAATCTTTCTAGTTTGCCTCTGATATTTGGTCACATCAGTATTTAATTGCCTTTCTCTGAGAAATAGCACATTTGTGGTCACAGGTCAGTAGTTGCTATTATTACCCTTGTTAACAATAAATGTGTAAAGTTGTGATTTCTTCCTATTAAAATGGGGGGTTTGTGTCTTAAAAGTAGTTTGTGCTGCAGCAGATGACAAGAGGCCATCATGCATTTTATTTTCGAGAGATACAGGCAGGCTTGGCTGAATAATGAGTAAAATTCAGTAAAATTCACGAGCATTCATCATCTGCCTATGCTGAAGGTGACATATTGAAAGGCTGATGAGTAGCAAAGAGAATTACAGCTGTATCTGAAATGGCTGTGGTAGCATAACATGCAAAGGGACATACAGCTTAAAGGGGGGAAAAAAAAACTAGGGGTGGCATGAAGGAATGGATCATTGGTGGTAGATTAGAAGCTGAGTCATTTAGTAGCTGCAAGGTGTGAAGCACCTCCTGGATTTCCCAGTGAGATAACTGCAGAGTTGGAGATACCTACAGAGAGGGTCCCTAAGAAATAGCAAAATGTTTCCAGTCTGCAGTTTCCCTACAAACATAAAATGTACAGCAATGAATTTAGTCCCTTTGAATGATGCAGAAGGGAAAATTGTTATTTTCTCAACCACAGATTACCAAAATATCAGAATTCCATTTTTGGTGTGGTCTTTATCCAAGTATCCCCAAACTGTATGAAAATGCATGTGGAAACCACCCTTGAATGAGAATTAGAAATAATTACCTGCAGGCACCCCTGAATTTCTAAGGATTACCTGCAGCCAGATTCTAATTTACAGAGACTTTCCACTGAAGCTGAACTAAAATCTTTTGGACAGCATTATTGTAAATAAATAAGTAGCATTCAAATGCTTCTATCTAGCTAAGAAATTAGCTTGGGAACCTTGTCTCATTACAGGATAAGCACTATATTCTGTCTTTCAGAATTCTTGCTTACACAAAAATAATTTGAATGAGGGTCAACATAGGAAGAAGTATTTGGGATGAGGGGTACATGGTATAAAAACATTCAGGTACTCTAATCCAGATATTATATGGAGTGTTTTTCTTTCACTGTTCACTGTTGATTGATTAATTTCTTAACCATCTCCTATTATCAATTTTTGTCAAGGACTTGGGGCCTTTTCTCCAATTTCATTATTGTAAGATTACTTTTCTTTCCTCTTTGAATATTTGATGTCATTGATTCCCATCTTCTTTCTGACATCTGAATACATATTTATGGTAGCTATCCCATATTATCTGTCAGATGCTCTTTTTGCTAGGGTAAAGATTGACTGTCACTTTTCACAAGTTTTCCTACAAGGACCAATATGTGAGTCCTTCCCTCAGGTTTCTGCTTCTGATCTTTTGACACCCGTTTTCAGGAAATAAACCGCCAGACTTCTGGTAGGGAGCTGGCTGTGTATTATGCCATTGAGTCATACGGGGACAGCAACCAGAGCTTGGGCTCTGGTCTCACAGATACCATACGAGACAGATCCTGTTTAATATTTGGAGCTGGTTTTAGGGATAAGCAAGTGAAGAAAGCAGTATTGGTACACAAATGGGATGATCTCTGCCTCATCAGTCACAAACTGCAGTCTGTTCTCCTGGTATCTAGTAAACCCAGAGAGGACCATGTCAGACAGATGCTGATCATGAGCTGGTGGCCCACTTCTATCCCTACCAATGTGTAACAGTATATTCTTCCGAAAGAAATGAAAAAAATCTGAACTTCTTCTTCTTTCTACAGTTAGTAAATCTTTATCATTTAACAGATCCTCAGGTGTTAGTTTCAGCACTCTTGTCAAAATCTGGTAATGATTTCATCTGTAAACCTTTGTTTATCACTTTATTGTGCCTTTTTTTTTTTTCATCCTACCCTCATCTGGAGCGGTTGAGAGCTGCTGTGCTCTTGTGCGTGTTGATGTGGTTTTTGGGCTATAGGATCAGGAGAGATTCGAGTGAACTTGAATCCAGCAGCTGCTGGGAACCTGTGAGGGTTCACCGTAAAAAGCATTTATCTTTTATTAATCCTTTTTTTTTATTGCACAGCTGAACTTGTGGATGGAGAGCATCATGCGTGTTCTGGCTCTGTTTTAAGAACACAATTTTTTAGAACAAGAACTTGTCTTTATTGCTATGAAATATCTACTCCAGTTAAGGAAAAGTGATTGTCATGAGAAATGATGAGTAATGTTCCCTCAGCTGCAGGTTTTCCTTTAATATTTATGATAGCAGTCCATTTTTTGAGCTGATACATTTGAAAGTTTCAGACTTGTTTTTCTCTAACACATTATGTTTCCCCAGTGATGTGAAGATAGTTATGGAAAAATGCAGAGAGGTGATTTATTTCAATATGTAAAATACTCTGAATGGCTCATTGTCTGGCTTAAGGGGACTGCAAGGAAGACCAGATTCTTCAGACTAGTTAGTATTTCTGAATAAATTTCCCAGTAACCTTTTTACAGGTTCCTTAGGATAGTCATGTTCTGAATCATAGCTTACCATTACTGCATTTTATTAATTTAATTTCTCTTGTAACCTCCAGACCTTTGTCTTATGTCCTAAATCCAGTCTTTCTTATCCTGTCCTGCACTGGGGTTTTAAAGAATAGCAATTGTTCTTCTGTGAAGACTGATTATTTGTCTTTTATTAGATACCTTATATTTTACTTCCTTTTTTTCCCCTAGTCCATCTTACTCTGAATATGTGAATTATTTCATTTCCCATTCTGTCCTCTCAATTGGTAACACCAGAAATTAAAAATGGACATGGTACAGCCTACTCATTGAGTGAACAGCTGGCATCTCAGAGAATCTGGACCTTTAGACCTCATATTCTGCAGCAGACACAAGCTGGAAAAAGGAAAACTTTGATTAGCTTTAGGGAACCACCTTTTCCCTGGGGTAAAAATCTTCTAACCCAGAGCAGTCAAGCACTGGAATGGGGTTGGGCTGGAGGCCCATAGGGGCTCCTTCCTGCTTCTGCTGGGTCTGTGATGCCCTGCAAGGGAATAATTGTCCTGTGTAATTTACTGATATTGCAGTTACCTCATATAGCTCAGTGGTGGCCTTGCTGCTTGTGAGGGATGCAGCCTTCCACATAATTCCAGAAATATTTTTGCTGCACAGCTATTTTCCATTTATAACTTTTTCTTCATTTTTGGGTCTATTTTTTTAAATTCCTTTTGATTGCCAAAAGTCATCCTCTCAGTCAGGAGAGGTTCATGTTCATAAAAGCAATTGCCTGCCCAATGGCAAAAGCCATATGTTCAGGGTAGCTTCCAGATGTCCTAACAGAGCTATGTGTGGGTATTTAACCACTTGCAGTCTGCTCTTCAGTAAGAAACATCCAATTTTCCCTGTATTGCATCTGCCTAGAGCTACTTCCTCCTTCCTTTTTCGCCTTTATTTAAAATCGGGGAATTTATTGATGGTCTGCAGACACCTAAAATTGTTTTCATCTGCAGTAGCAGTTCACTACTCCATGTTTACTACTGGCTTCAAATAAGCTTTCTAGCCCTTCTCTGCTGGAAGACAAGATGAGGTTTCCCTGCCTTCACCATCAGAAACTCCCTTCTGAATGTAAATATGAGCACAGATTTACTAAGATGACCTCCAGCCAGACACCTTCCCTCAAGCTTGAGCTCAGGGTAGCTTGGAGACAGCCATCATTTGGGGTTTCCTTATGGTGGTAAGGTGAGGCTGTTTTACTGTCAGGTTGCTCTTTTTTCTTT
>VWZN01002519.1:99586-121308 GCA_013396955.1 Regulus satrapa | reverse complement strand
GGGGGGGGGGAGCGGGGCCAGGGGGGGGGGGGGGGAGAAGGAAGGAAGAGCATGGCCAGGAAAGAAGGTGTTGCTTTGCTAAAAACTTATTCCACTGCTGCATCACACCTTTAGACAGATGCAAAATGTGGCTCCCCAAGGAAGAATGAAAACGAATCTGCAAAGTTTGTACCAGCATTTTTAAATAAGTGAAGTCCCAAACTTCTAGGCACCCACACCATGACAGGGTTGGTTCAATAGCTACCTATAAAGTTTGAAGAACTGTAGAGAATTATATCACAGAATTTTGAATAACAAAAGGTGCTGCTACCTTCTTTACATCATTGCTCTACCAGCACCAACAGAAGGATATTTTGGGTCCAGATATTGTTTCTGTGTGATACCGGTATCTGAAAAAAGTAATTACTAAATTTGTAAAGTGCATGTGCACCAAGAATGAAGGTAATAGCCAGCTAATTTACTTCTGTTTTCTTTACTGCAGAAACACACAAGTAAGTAGGGAAAGTAAGGAAAAAACTGCTGCTTTGATGATCTCTTTGATAGGCACTTCAAAAAAGCAATAGTCATAGCAGCATGAGTATCATCAGAGGAAACAGCTGAATTATGATAAAAGAACAAAGTATAGAGGATGGGAAAGCTGCAGCTGGATAGACAAGTAGAGGTGCCTCCAACCATTCGACTTCCATACTCATGATGGATTCTTTGAGTTCTCCATCCAGAAATGGAGCCACAGGATTGCAGGAGGCTTCTCACACCCCAGCTCTGGGATAAGGATTATTTTCCCTTTGTAAAGTTTCTCCCATCAGAAAAGCATTTGCAAGTTCTCATGCAGAATCAGTTTAGATTTGACCTAAGTGTTTTCTCACCTGCACTTCTCCCTTCTCCCTTTCCCTCCTCTGCTCTGCTTTCCAGCTCCAGATGCTTGCACAGGCTGAAACCTGCAGGACCCTGGATCTCCCAGTGGGGAGTTAAACTCCATTCCAGCATCTCAGCAGATCCCACTGCACACCTGGGAAGAAGCAATTTGCTTGACAAAGTCTCACACAGAGCTTCAGACCTGTGCTTCTGGTCTTTAGAGAAAGCTTGTTTTAGTCCTGCTACTAACTGCAGGGAAAACTCTTTGATGAGTCCAGGAGTCCTTGTTCAGGACCTGAAGTGTTTGGTAAAGCTGAAAAAGCTGATGTCTCCGAGAGAGCAAAGCACATCAGATATGCTGCTATTTGTAGAGACATAACAAGAAATGTCCCTGTGAGTTGGGATAGATTTTAATATGAAATAATTGCAAGCCAGTCAAGTGGGTGACTATAGTTCACAGAGCTATGATATTACACAACTTCAAATGCCATACATGATTACAACAAGCAAAATAGAGATGACAAGAATGTAAGGTAGAGATTTGTTTAGCAGTTGAGGCTGCTAAACAAAGTGTGGGTACTGCTGATGCATATTTAATCAGAGCAGTTGAGTGCTGGACACTGTATTTCACATCTAAATGTCTAGGCTAATTTGCTGTTCTGTACTGCTTTGGCAAGAAAGCTGCAAGATTAATACAATTATTTTGTAAGCAAGAGATAGGGATCTGTGTGTTATAGAAAAGGAAGCTTCATTGTCTTTCCCTTTGCACGTCAAGGTAAGGAGTGGTAAAAGGCAAGAAATGTTCTTAAATGGCATGAAAGATTATGTCAGTTTTGCCAGAGGAGAGGTGAGTTTGCCTGAGTTCTTGTGACTCGCACAGCTTCTAAGGAGAGAGATAACTCTCCAGGGCTGTATCTCCTGCTATGCCTTTGATCTGCCTTCTGTGCCTCGGGGTGAGAGCAGGATGTAGTGGAGAGTCCTGCACCAAAGCTGTGGTTTCGTTGTCTTCATCAAATCAGGACCACAGCCTAAACCCGCCCAGGTGTGTTTTAGAGAGTTCAAAGCTCTGCTTTCCTCAGGTTAAGACCTTCTTGCTTAAGCTCTGTAAAGGAGTTCTTTCTTCAGCAGAAGGCTTGGAGGCCAGGACTCATTTTGCATGCTTAAAATCATGCATAATTTACCTGCAAGACAGAGGTGTCTAAGCCTGAGGGCTTCCTCCAGTGGGTAATGCAATAGCTGACTCAGGGAAACTGCAGGGCATGAGGAGGTTTGTTGATGGGGCTGTTGCATTTTCCGGTAGACTCCCAGTGGATCTAGCCAATCCTTGAAAGGGCCCATGTCCATGTTTCTTTAAGGGCTGCAGTTTTGCTTTCTTGTTTTGTTCTTTGCAAAATATGAAACGAGATGTCTAAGAGCAGGGTATCATGCTCTTGGTATGCCTCAGCTTGCACACTTAGGGCAAAGGAGCTCGTCTTTTGATTTAGCAACTTGCTTTTTATCCATATTGCAAAGCTCTCCCTTGCTCTACAGCATCACCTTTGAAGAAGGAGCTTAAAATTCCATGTATCCCTAACAGAAAAAACAAGCTAACAAACTAAAGTAAAAGTTTTAAATGAAAAAGGAAATCTCATGAGGAGCGGAGCTTATGAATGCCCAGAGGACATTCTCCCAGGCTGAAAGGGTAGGAAAGACAGCTGGCCCACGCATGAGCCTGTAGTCAGCCAGCTTCCCTGGGGTAGGGAACAGAGGAGATCCTGAGAAACTCAGCACTACACACTAGATCAGCGAGTTCTCTCCAAAGAGGTGAAGGATCGGGAAGAAGAAGAAGAGACTAAAGGTTTTTTTTCAGGGGGAAAGGAAAGGCCAGAAAAGAGAGAGGGCACTGGCAAGGTCACTGCTGAAGACAGGAATGCAACTGCATCTCTATTCATCCTCTGCAGCAAAGCATCAGTTGAACATGGGCTAAGGCAATGCTTTGGGGCTGTCTTGATAAATCCCATGGGAGTTGATGTGTGTGAGAATTTGCACACTGTAGACATCAAAAAGCCCCTAGACAAGGGCTCTGGTGTTGTAGCTCGCTGCAAGCTCATGGCACATCAATACCCATCAGGGTTCAGAGCTTATCCCTATATTTGTTTTGGCAGTGTGTGTACTTAGAGGAGGATATGCTGCAAATGGCACCACAAAATTAAAGATTAAAAAATAGCAGTATTGAGTTTTTAATAGCAGTTTTGGTGTGCTGCATCTCTAACGAACAGCTTAGTTTTGTAGTGTGATTAATTTGCTGCCACAGAGGATGTTTTGTTAATCTTGGAGGACCTAGAATTGAAAAGGGGGAGGAAGTGGAAAACAGGCTTTTTAAGCCTAGAAATTTAATTGCAAGATAGTGCCTGAAATATAAATTGATACATATAACTGCTTTGAGAGATAAGCATTACTGATGACGTTGGTTTCTGGCAGACAGGATCATCATACTATTATGAAAAAGATACTGCTCTGGGCTTTACTTTGTAATTTATACGGGCATGAATTTGTTTGACATAATTCTCTTGGCTGCTTCTCATCCTGTAACAAGGCAGCACAGCTCTTAGATCTTGTTATGGGCACAGGACTTTGTGGAAGGGGTGGAAATGCCCAGATTCCCCCTGAAATGCACAGTTGTGAGAATCGAGTTTATGATGATATTTTCCAGTTCCTTTAAACCAAGTGCTGAATTCACACTCTGTACTCTGTTGCTCTCCATAGTATAAGTCCTTGCAAAGGATGGGGTTATGTCTTCCTAGAATAAGGCAAAGCAATTCCCATTTATTGGGATGTAGCCAAATGATCTCATAATAACTAATTTCTTTATTGTTCTTTGGTGTTTGACTTTCCAAGCACCTGGGATTTTGTTTTCTTGGTTGGTCTTTCCTGCTGTCTCAGATGTTGAGTAATTAGTTAGAGAGACAGATAAAGCATTTTAATATCATAGGCCATGGCAGAGTTTACAAGTACCTCTAAAAAGTCTAAGACAGCATTCCCACAGTGATAATGGATGAAATGTTTCTAGGAATCATTTATCCACTGAAGTTGACCTTTTCTCCATTTGAAGGCTTAAAGTGATTATTTTTTCTTAATCGTGACTCCTGAACCATGTTTAAAGTGGATGACTTTGAGCTGACAGCTGTGTGTCAGGAGTTGTGCCTATCATATAAATCCTGTATTTTAGGTATTTGCAATCTATCATAAACAGGTATTGTGTGTTAAAGAAAGTAGATACAGCTGTACATCAGCAGAGGCAAACCAGTTGGATTTACAGTTTTGTCTCCTTGGATTACAAGGGACCCCACAGTCAGCTTGTAATTCCTTCTCTTCACAACTTCAAAACCACAGTAACATTAAAAACACACTGCTCTAAATCAGAGCAGCCCTGATGAGAATTGCAAGAGTGTAGGAGGAGCAGAGAGGAGGAGAAAGAACTACATGCCAGATGGGTTTCCTCAAAGAAAAGGTAGGTGCCTGACCCAGATATTAGAGATATTTTTTCATCAAAGATTTTGTATTGCAACATATGTTTACAAAGCACATTGTTTGATCCCGTTTTATGTAATATTAATCCCACCCTTAGGAGGCAGAGGAAAAGGTATTTCATTATCATCTGAAATCAAATCTAGGAAGTGCAAGAGAGGTTCAGATGAGCTACCCTAAGTTTTTCCCAAACTTAGACCAAATTTTAGCCAAGGCCTGATCAGATTGAGTTTATTTCACTTTCTGCCCTGCTTAATTTCAGTCATAGCATGAGGTACAAGACATAGCCATCTGCAGAGACTTGGGCCTAAAATGAATATTTTATCTCTGAAAAGAGAACAAGGAAACTAAGGTAAGGATAATAATGTTCCACCCCTATATAAAACATCTTGTAAGTGAACTTCTTTGGTAGTAATCTTCCAATTGTAATCACAGCTCCTTTTTCACGCTGCATCTCCAGCAGGTGATGTAAAATTATTGTAGGGAGCATAATTTATGACAATATTTAGTAATCAGATAAGTGGTGTATTCAAAGGAAGGAAGACATTCTAGCATTCAGCACTGTTCAGCTCAAAAATAGCTTGGATGTTAAAAAAAGAAAAAAATGAGAGGGAAAAAAAGGGGGCATGATTGCAGGCACTTACTGACGCTAGGTTCCAGAGCTGTTTTCAGTGATATGCAGTGAATTGCCAGATGATACAAAAGCCATTTGATACTTAACAAAAGAAAACCACAGTGGCTCAAACAGGCCAAATACCCTCGAGTGGCCACAGCACAGAGCCGGATCAGTGACTCATGGGCAATTATTGCTGGCAGTAATTTCAACTGGCAAGAAACTAAACTAGGATTTTCAGTTCTTGAGAGAAAAGATTCCCAAGGCTTGTCAGCCCACCCGTGAGTCAGAGGCTTCCTTATTGTTCCCTTAAATGAATATTTAGCTGATGTCCCTTTTAGCTGGCTTAGAGACTCATGAGGGGGAAAGCTTCCCTGTGCACCTGCTGTAACTCAAGAGTGTGGGCATTAGTGAAAGGCAGAGGGCAGGTAGAGCATGTTCAGGGCAAGCACTGGTCAGATTTTGCTGGGCATAGCAGGGCCAGCATGCCAAGGAGATGCAGGAAAATGCTGATACTGCTGCCTCCCAAAGTGCCTGCCCAGCAGCACTGCTTGGAAACCCTTAAACCTTACAGCCCAAGTCTTTATCCGGCCACAGGCTTAATCCTCACCTTCCTTCAGACCAGCTCACCACTGACACAGCTTTCCTGATTCCAATCCTGAGATTTTTTTTGGGCCTCCTGACCCCAAACTAATCCTTAGCTCCATTGAAGACAGGACCTTAAAAACAGTATTAGCATCAAATCTAGGTTTGTAAACTTGTTTTAAGTGCTAATAACAGGAAAGTTTGAGATTAGACATTGCACCAGGGGCAGAGGGGAACTAGAATTGCTACAGGTGCCTGTAAAGTCTTTCTCCCTAAAGTTTGGCTTGTCGTGTCCAAAAGTAATGTTGGGTTTCATGCTGGAATCAGTGCCAGAAGGATGGGAGAGGAGTTGGGTATAATTGAACTCAGTATGTTAGCAGCTGTTTTTCTAAGTTTAACGTGAAAATGGCAGATTGAAATAAGAGCTGGTGTGAGGTTCGGACTAGAAAGGGCAAATGTGCATAATACAGCACTGCTTGGGTTAAGAGCTCTCTCCAGCAAGCACCTACATGTTCATAGGATGGAGATGACAGGGGCCTAAAGGGATAGAACTAATTTTAGTAGTCCTCACCTCGCATTTACCCCCCAAGTGCAACTGGAATTTTGTTCTAAATCCAGAAATGCCTGCTAGCACTAGGTCTAAAAACAGAGTTTAATGTTGTTTTGGCCAGCATCATAAACTTCATCTGGCAGCCTTTTTGTGCTCCAGTGAAACCCTATCTCATCAGCTTCTGATTGCAGTAAAAGCAGTCCCTGAATTCTGCAATCCATCAGTATTTTCTTAAGACAGTCTGCATAAAAACATGTTTTCACATTGCTTAAGTCTTTATTAATGAGTTTCTCCAAAAAGGTTGCACGTATTTTAAGACATCTATACTGGACGAATCAGTCATCGAAACACTTCCATGTTGGTTGTACTATTGCTACTGTAACTTCTTTTTATTCCCTGTCCCATTAATGACTTATCCATGTCCTGAAACTGGACATAAAAAATTAATAATCCCATTATTGAATGTTTATTTTTAGCTTGTTCTTTGTTCAAAGAATATCTGAAACTAACAAATGTGAGAGGTGCAAGGAGATGTGAGATTCTCTGCACAGCAAAATACTCTAGATAAGGCTTTTTAGAAACACTAAGTTTAGCCAAGAGTTTTGCATCTCAAGTGATTGCCAAAAACCCAAGACTTAGGCATGGCTGTACCATGTCTATATTAAAGATTTAACCCATGATCTGCTGATATGTAGGCAAAGAATATATTAAAAAGCCAGTGTACCAAAAAACTACCCCTTTCAGTTCTTTCATGGCGGTTTGTCTTACACTGACCCAGGTGCACTCCCTCTGACATAACTGTGCTTTGAAGAAACTGAACAACTGGAAAACTCTTCTCTTCCTACAGAAGCTGTAATGGCCACACTGTGTAGCCTTCCTAAAGCCAGGAGCTCGTATATTTCAAACTGTTTCATTTTGGGAAAAACTGACCTGAGGACAAATTGTGCAGTCCTTGTGTTCCTTCAGTTCACCCAGACAGCAAAACGGAGGCTATGTACCCTGTGTCCCTCACTGAGGAATGAAGTTTGAATTGAAAGACATAGTTACATTTAAATGGGATTTAAAAATTATTATTATTGTTGTTGTTATTATTTTTTTTTGTCATTTGTTAAAAGTCATTAAGCAAAACTGAACTGAAATGAACATGCTGAAAACTAGTTTGAAAATTCCCAGAATTGTTCATCTTGGGGTTTCAGTGAGGTGTCATGGAAGAATGACATCTTGGTACCGATTTTTTAGTGGTCAAGGCAGGGTGGAAAGTTTTTAAGACAAGAGGGAAATCCCTACATTTTTCTGATGGCAGGCTACTGGTGTCTGTCAAACATCAAACATTAATACTAAAATGGAATTTCTCCTCACCAGATTGCGTTGATGGAGTAGGAACAGCACCTTGATGAGTTTTCAGCTGGGCCTGTTTTCCTGTAAGCAGCGACGTGTCAGTGATGTTAGCAGAACCTGTCCTCAGAGCTCTTTGGCTTTGCTCCTCTGATGTGTTGGCATGTGAGCTACTTCAATGGGAGAGCTAGACGTACATGGAATCTGTGGTAGTGAACAGGGCCAACAATTAATCTTGATTTGTTGGCAGATGAAGCAGACAGGCCATTGTTTGGAATACCTGCTCTCCCCTTCCTTCCACCACAAAGAGCATCCTTGCAAAGGAGTGTTGAATTAGTGTTAGCAAGCCCAGTTTACAGAAAAGATTACTGCATCATTTTCTCTTGTCATCAGTGAAGAAGCTTTTGTGAGTACTGAATGGATTTATTCTAATTCCATACAATTAAGGGACAAAACCACAAGTGAGAATCTCACTGATGTAGTGATAAACACAGACCAAAAGCAAATAAAAGTGGTATTAAATGGCTGCAAAATGCTCAGTGGATAAGCGCTCACCTGTAATTGCCTAGCGGATAGCAAGAACACCTCTTCAAGCTTAGTTGTTGAAACATTTGATGTTCAAATATAAACTCTGCAAGGAATCCCACAATTTTATCCTGTCAATCTCTTAACCTGGAGATAAGAGATGATAGAAAGGATAAAGAAACAGCACCAAAAAGAGGGCTTGCAGAATAAACATTTTCATCATTGAACAAATAGACAGAAAAAGCTTTCTATTTAATGAGTCTCCAATATGATATTATGATATTCCAGAAAGGCATGGATGAAACCCCTGATGTTTAACGCAATCCAAAGAGTCAGTAGAACAGCATCTCATGGCAAAGAGATATCTCAGTTACTGTGTACCTCTGACCTTCTCATATAAGGGAAATTCTTCCCCTTTTTAATCTGAAACCATTACTCCTTTTGGTTTTTCACGCCATTCTCAGATTTTGTTCCACACTTGCCAGCTATTTGTCACATTTCCCTAGAGGGTTGGGGGAAGGTACCTGCTATAAACTATCCTGGCAGACTACGAAGACCATGTTCTTACAGCAAAAGATGGGTTGTTCAAAAGCTAAGTACTGCAGCAGGAAACAATCTTAGGGCAATAAATAGGCTACACATATGTCAGGTTCTCTGGGTCCCATCTGTTTACTTTTCTCAATTTATGTGGGAAGCTCATTTGAGCAGCTATTGTCTCATCTGATATTTCAAATAATATGTCATTTGACATGTAAAGTAACTTAACAAATTATATTTCAGGCCTAGTTGTAGTGTCTGCTCTCCGTGATGGATCTGAGAGGATAGTGTATTGACAGTAAGAAACAGGTATTTCTGCTAACAACAGCATTAGGGTAATGGCAGCATATAAAATTCCCTCTTTAAATTTTCATATGTTTACTTTAATTCTAGAACTATTTATAAAATTGACCTACAGTGTGAAGAACGAAGTTCACTTCTCTGTTATAATTTTAAAGTTTATTAATAAATAGATAATAAAGAGAATAATAAGGCAAAAAGCAGCCAGCCGAGTGTCTCTTGGCATGTTACCAAAAGAGCACACCCAAGTAAGAGTCTTTTCATTAAAGGCATTGACTTGTTACATATTCATACACCTTCATTCATTATTCAACAACAGCCCCCCCTTCCCCAAATGGCCTTGGCCTGTCCACTTCTTTGGTCATAATCCTTCTCTCCAGACCTCCTGTTTTTCTCTCCGGATAAGCTTTATCTCAAGAATGTGAGAGACTTATTATCTGTTTAGAACCAGAGTCCTGTGAGAAAGATATTTACAACACTTCTAATTTACTAGCACAACTAAACGACTAAAGTATTTTCATTTTAATATTTGCAAAAAGCCAACTATCTAATAATTATTTATAACATACAGTGACACATTCATCTGTCATAAAATAAATCTATCCATTGTGAATTGTGGCGATCTAGCTAACAGGGAAAGACAGTTGCAGCATCATAGAATTATGTCAGCACTGGTCACTTGGGAGAGAATCTGGCATTTACTGCTGATTTTGAACACATCTTTTTCCAGAGAGGTTAATAAATGTGACTACACACAGCATATGATACTATTCAGATTAAACATGGCAGAATGCAAATAAGCCTGGAAATTTTAAAAGACTGGGTATGGGAGCAGCTGAAGAGCTAACTGCTGGAATCAGAGGTCAGAGTAGTGAAGAGGAATCAGTCACTGGAAGGAAATCTAAAGCATTTCTTTGTCACCAGGTCCCCAAGGACTTTTTTCTCTCTAGCACCTGTGGCAGTTTTCTTTCTCCTGTCACCCACTTTGCATCTTCATATAAAAAGACCTAACTCATGCACGTACTCCCATTTTTCAGAGTGAGGATCCTTAGCTGTGAACAGAGAGCAGTTGGTTTAGCTCAGGAGGACAGGCCCCCTCAGCTCATTGTAATCTGTGACATAAATCACCAATGTGAATTGATCGCAGCTGAACTAGTCCTAAAAGTCTTCTTTAGAGGCATATGCCAGTTATGCCTTGTTGGGGGCTGGTTTCTGTTTCTATCTTATCTGTAGAATTTTTTTGCATTGGTCTCCTAGTACCTAGTACCTCTCCTAGTAGGCACTAATGTGGGTACTTAAGAAAACAAAGACTGGGCCAAAGCAGACAAAAGACAGGGNTTATCTCACTGCTACTGTTGCTGTTATTTGTTTGCCGTGATAAACTGAGTAGTAAAGAACAGTTATTCCTTATTCCCATACCTCTGCCTGAAAGCCCATTAATTTTGAAATCAAAATAATCCGGAGGGAGGGAGGTTCGTTTGGTTTTTTTCAATCTCTATTTTTCAAGGGAGACTCTAGCAGATACCTATCGCTTAAAACCAAGACGTGCCTACTGTCCCAGCTGCTGCCAATTGTCTGCTCATTAAGAGTCTGCCACATGGGACCAGAGTGGGCCCATCCCACCAGCACGTTATCAGATCGCACTGTCATATCACAGAATCAGATCCAAACAGTTGATATCTGTGGATGCCTCTGATAATTCAGGAATATGCCCTAATGCTCTGCTACAGCCACTTTGCAGGTGGAGGGATCATGTTGCTGGTAACTAAGAAGAGTGCTTTTTCTTGGTTTTGGTCTTTCTTTTTCCTGCTGGAACTCACCACAGGATTTGTAAAAGTGGGAAAAACTCATCCACCTTGAAAGACAGTTTTGCATTTATTTATTTATTTATTTTCTGGTCAGCTGCCTCACAAGAATATTACTCTGTAATCAGTGCAACTTGCTTACAGTCTACTAGTACCCTTGTCCTTTGATGTTAAAAAGTTTATTAGTGGAAATGCATTTTGCATCTGAATAATGCATTATTCTGTAGGGCTTCTCTCTATGCAGGCAGAGGGAACAGGGGAGTCCTTTCCCCTTCAGCATCTTTGTATCATCCTTTGAAATCTCTGGCTTTTGCATGTAGAAGACTGAGCTTCTTAGAATAAAACGTTGCTTCCAACATGGTTCAGTGCTGACATTCATCTTCTTATTCTTAAGAATTAATTCTTTCTGTCACTGCCTCAGATGGACACTCTGGAACCACAATGCTTTGAAGAGAGAGCTGGAAGGGACTCCCTGGGACCACAGCATCATGCCCCCTGTTGTGGCAGGGAATTGTGCCAGACAGCTCTTGCAGGGAAAACTCCACATGAAAAACAGTAAGGATGTTTTTCTAGGCCAGTTTAGCCCAGATTTTCAGACCCCAAATTAAAAAAAAGTCTCTACTTGTTATGTTCATAGATTTTCTACCAATTTGGTTTGAATTCTCTTAGACAGTTCAAAGTGCCCAGGGATGTGGACTGCACAATAGATGAGGAAACAGCAATTGCTTCTGCAGTGGCATTAATATTTTGCTATCTCTCTTAGAAAATCTTTTTCTGATGCATATTAATTGCATTTGACTTCTGCTTTGTCAGCTCCTTCATCAGCATGTACTTCTGGCTTTTACTTCACCCTGGGGACACCAGCTCCCAGTGCTCCAGGTGACCTCCAGAAAGTTATGGAGAGCCTGCTATGCTGGGTAAAAATCTACTTTGTCAAATTAGTGATGATATCTAAGATGATGATATCTTAGGATGTTTAAGTCACTCGATTTGCTGAGAGTCCTAGGTCACTAACACGAACTAAAGTCCTACTGACAGTTCAGCTGCAGAGTTGAGCTGTGGGTGCAGGTTAGGACTGCAAAGTCTCATAGCACAGACATCAGTACTCAGAGAAAGGTTAAGCTGGTGATTACATGCTTGCAGCAAGTGTGAAGCTCCCTCCTGCAATGAAAGGTACTCTTCTTTGGTGCCCACAGAGGTTTTGGAAACAGAACTCCTCCTTCCCTAAAAGCAAAGCTCTATGGTGATAGGGTACCATCAACTTGCCATAACCCCATGCTAGAAGAACTTGCTGTTCCCTGCAGTGTACTACTGCAAAGTTATCCAGCAAAGTTGTCTGTGATTTGCCCCCACTTTTCCATTGCTTTAATCTCTAGCTACAAATTTCCACATTTTTGTAAGATTTAAAGCAGTAACATAGCATCCTGTGTTCCTTTCCAGAGGAAAGTGGAGTCTCTAAAGGCTTGTGTGTCTTCTATCTGCTGTCTTCTATCATATTTGGCCATTACCAGTCCTGATAGAAGTTCACACTAGATTAAATGCTTTAAGTTTTTTTGCAACTTTTGTTTTTGCTGTTAAGCAAGTTGTCCAAGGGGATGGATGGATGGATGGATGATAGATAGATAGATAGATAGATAGATAGATAGATAGATAGATAGATAGATAGATAGATAGATAGATAATTTGCTCAACTGTGTGTGTTTCAGCTCTTCTGGTGAATAAATGGTTTCAATTATTGTTCTGCAAGTCAAAAATGTTGTCTGAGTTTTTATAGACTGAATATTCATAGGAGGTGAACATTTTAGCTGTTTGCTGAGTGAATACAAATGCAAACATTAACATCACAGAATCACATCTGCTAGAAATCTCTGGCAAAAGGAAGAGAGATTTGAAGTGACAACACTTTCCCACTTCACAGGAGATGAAAAGCAATGACTTAATTATAATATTTAAAACACCAACAATTAATACTCTGATCAGAATTTCTTTCAGAATTTTAAATTAACGTGTACATGTGGGATGTGGACAGCTCACTGCTGGTCACCCACATGCTGTCTTCATCCTTGCTGTAGTTCTGCCATTTTTTCCTCCTGGGAGTTTAATACTGAAGCAACTGAATGCCTCCAAGTTACCGTAGTCATTCACAGTAAGTTTAAATCTGCCAGAGAAAATGGAAATTTAAGGCAAGGACTAAAAAAGAACATCTTCAAGTTTGGCTTTAATTCTTAAGTTTATTTTCTGCTGCAGGTACGTTTGTCACGGTGATGTTTTATTGAACAAAATATGGTGGCATTGCTGCTTGACAATTATTTTGGGGGAAAGAATGGAATCTGTAGGATATTTTTTAAAATATTCCATTTAATACTTTTGTCTTGAGGCTCCCTTGAAATAGTTTCATTCTTGTAGGTTATGATTTTGGTGGTAAGAAGCATGGTTTTAAACTTCACTAGACTATTTATTGCAATAAATCAGGTCTCCTAGAATTGCAGAATTGTCATTTATGATGTTGTGATTTTTACACCAAAGACAAGGAAATGAAGGGAGGTACTGGAGACAAGAAGAAAGGAGGGAAACTGTGGTTGGACCCAAGTATACACGGGTTCTGATTCTGGCTTGGATTTTGTACTGTTGCAATCCTTTTCTTTTGTTCACTGATTTTCATTTGGAAACACACACTTGATTTTAAATGTCTCGATTAGTTCCATGCTTTGAGGATGAAGACCTGATTTTTCCCAGCTGTCCTGGCTAAAGGGTGACAAGCGTGGAGCATTTCTGATGTTGCCTGCACTGCTTTGTCTTCAGGCCACCTAAAAGCCATTAATAGCACCATGTTTCAAACGCCTAGACAAGCAGATCTCCCTTCTCTACTGCCTACAAATGCCTGTCATGCCTGAAACTGCCAATAGTTAATTTGCTGGAGTGCCAGAATTATTCGTTATTGCCTGGACCGACATCCTCTCATCTCAGCACTATTTCTTGACGTATTTGAGGACAGGAACTCTCTTTGCGCTTTGTGTTGGCACAGTTCCTGGTGAAACAACCATCTGGTGTGGGGCTTCTCAGCATGTTAGTGGTGCAGATGGGAAGAAACACTGGATCAAAGCTATGCATGTTTTTTCATTGCTGTAAAGATGTTTAATGTAAGGAAAAATGGGTTCCCCTGCAAGGCATGGCTGGCTGGCTGCACAGAGGACCGAAGAACCCTGCCAAGCTCTTCTTTGGTGTCTTGTAGGGTAACATAGGAGCCAGTTGGGTTCCTCACCCTGTATTTGAAGATAGGGGTGTCACAGCTTGCAAGAGCACAGAGGGACTCTGGCAAGGAGGTAGTGAGAGGGCTGGAGACAGGGGCTAACAGCCAACCTGCTACACAGTGCCTGGGAACTCCAACTCACCCCAAGTCTCTTCTACAGGACAGAAAGCAGCCAGGTTAGCATGTAGGGAATATCCAGGTGGAGGTAAAGTCTTTTTTCTCCCTACTATACCCATCTGCTGTTGTAGGATTACTATGAAACGTGGCACTTTGAATTCGGATGGTTATTTTGGGTAGCCTGGGTCTCAGGCAATGACCCAGGCAGAAAAAAACAGGTTAGTGTTTCTCTCCCAAAGCCTGTGGGCCTTACAACCTCAGCCACACACAGACTGCATAATTTTTGATTATTTCCTCATCTAACTACTGGCATTTTTTCCCCTGTTTGGTAGGACATACACTAAACATCTAACCCTCTGGGTAGGACTCTGTCAGAAACTCTCCCTTCGATCCATCAGTTACCTCTCTCAGCTATTACCAGTACTCAGGATCTGGGACAGAGTCAAATATGGTTACAAAGAAAGAGAGTAAATTCCAAACCCAAAGATCTTCAGCAATACCAAAGAAGATGAGAGAATATAGAAAATTCTTGGGGAAAAAAAAAATACTTATTGCATAGATATTGATGCTACTGGGGTGTTTTTATTTGCCCTAATGTGATAGTCCCTCTTGGAAGTAAAATTAGCAGTGGCATAGTACTTCTTGTTTAATCAACATGGAAACTACAAATGAAAGGGCAGCTAGATAAAAAGAAAGTAATTATGTAATCTGAAGGAAAGAGCAGCAGTAATTAACTGAAGAGTTTTATGGCTTTGGACTCAGATAGGAAATGAAAATACATGAAGTGCAAAACTTATTTCTAAAATAGTAGACAGATGGGGTGAAATGCCACAACATTATATTGTTGGTGTGACTTGGAAGAAAGACAGGGGGGTATACTTCTAATGGATAAAGAGCTCTTTTCTGAGAAAACACAATAAGTCAGATGTGTGTAGTGTAACACATCTGTTAAAGAAGTGTAACTGTTTTATTCAATTTCAAATTTGATGCTAGTTGAGAGAAAAACTGATGCCAGTGGAGGCAACAATACGTTCTGGGTGGCCAATTATAACCACTGAATTAAAGGTATAAATTATTCTGGTGAAGAAAGGGAATGATCTCTACTCGTATCCTTGTGACTTAGTTTAGCATTGAGCAGATACGCACACAGTACAACAACCTAAGGAAATGTTTCTAGAGCTCGTTTGATCCAGCTGAGGCTGGAAAGCAATAAATCAAAGCATCTCCAGCAGATGGCAACTATTCAAATTTCTGCTTTCTTTCCAGCATATAATGCAGGATGAATTGCTCATACATTTCATCCACCAGAAGCAAGTAAAGAGGGAAACACAAAATCTAGCTATTAGGGCCTGAAGTCTACAGTGGCAAAGAGAGCACCTGGCTTCTCGTCTCAGTGCTGACAAAGATGAGTTATGTGATCCTGAGAAAGTAATTTAACTACTCCATGAACTGTGAAGATATAATAAACTCAGCACATAAGACAGAAGTGGGTAAAAGTCTCATTGTGCCAGCACCGAGCAGTGGTAGGAGCACTAGATAAAGTGTCTAGAAGTACTGAGCATTGGCTTTGCAGTATCATAATTTTTTTGATTATTTTTGAGCAGCTCAGTCTATTTAAATATAAGTAAATTCCCTGACCAATCAGACTTCATAAAATTGTCCATCCAGGCTTTGTGCTGTGGAGAAGGTTGCTATTCATAAATGGCAAATTTATCTATCCAAGTCTTGTGTGTGTTTTGGATTGCCTGCATTCAACTTGCACCACCTGCAGCAGACCAAACCTGTTCCTGCTGCCTCTGTCCACTAACAAATGCTTCACAAGGGTCTGTTTGCTGGGCTTGGTCAAAAACCACCAGGAAGTCCTTAGTGTTGGCTTGCTCTGTACCACATCCTTACGTGACTGCCACTGCCTCTTTTGTACACCCCATGTGTGTGCTTTGAAAGACCAGCACTAGTCACAGCAGGTAGAGAGTCTTCTGGAGCATCTGCTCCTTCACTGTCTCTGCTTTGTTACATCTTCTGCATGGTACTATGTGTCTCAGCTCAAAGCACTCACAGAGGCTCCACTGGCATTCCTCCAAAACCCATGGGTGACACCAGCTGACTGTGGCTGGAAGGAACTTGCTTAATATTGGCACCTCAGAAGTAAGCAAACCTACTTCTTCAGACTGCCCATGACTGAATTCAGTTACTCTTGCTCTGTTAAACCCTTTGTTGTGGCTATTCACTAAAAATGGATGACATGAAATGCTTTGGTCTTCATCAATTCACATTCCTGCAAAGAGAGAAACCATTTGTAAAGCAGCCACTTGTTTTTGAGCCTGCTCCAGGTGTGGGACAGTGTCCTTGGAGCATCCTGGGCTGGTGCAGAGGGAAGCATTAATTCATAGCAGGTGTACTGTATGATTGGCTGATCCTTGATTAGGAATGGGTTAGCTATCCCTATGAAATGATTCTACTGTATTTTTCTGTGTTCCAGCAGTAGAGTAGCTATTTAACTGCACTGCTTAATTCTGCTGAAAATACTGATGTCTTCATGTGTTATGAAATCTTGAGAGACTGAGTGAACTGTATCTGTATGCAGGAAAATGAGGTTCTTTAGCCCTGAAGGATCATGTTTGATCAAGGTCTTCTAATGCTTTTTCCATTATAATAATTTTGCAGTATCATTCAAAGAAAGCTGGAAAGATCATTTTATGAACTATTAGTTGGCTCATTTGTTCTTTTGCCTTTAAAATCTGAATACCTTTATACTAATAAAAACTTTTCCTCAGGGGCATAAATAACTAGATGCTGAATGATGGTAACTTAATTTTGAAAATGTACAAATTAGCCACAGAGTTTCCAGAACCAAATTGCATTACTGCATGTTTTCACACAGGTCACTTTAGTAAATTCTGTATGAGAGCTCAGAAATAGCAGCTTTAGCAGCACTCACAGGCAGCAAGATCTGTGTAAACTGACTTCTTAAGTGACCTCCCTGTGGTGAGGTCTGACTTTCAGAGCTATATTCTGCTCACGTAACCATAACTCCAGGAAACTGGTATTGATTAACTTTGCTTGCACAGAAAAACACCTTTTATTGCTTTCCAATAATGACCCAAACTAAGTTTTCTGCTCAAATTTTTTGCTATGTTGGGAGGGAAGCTGTGATAACACCTCCTGTGTAAAAATTCCACTAAAGCCTTTGGACCACAGCCGTTGAGTTCCCCCATATATTTGCTATGTGTTGAAGCTCAAGTAAGATAACTGCATCAACATAGAGAAATACTAAATAAACACTAAAAGATGGTGTCTTATTAACTTTACACAAGAATAACGAGGATAAGTGAGCAAGAATCCCAGAGACTTTGTGAGCAGACAGTGCTCCAGAAAGTCTTGGTTTCCTGTCCCTTTCCTCATCCAACCCACTGGGCTTAGGGCAGTCCCAGCACCTGTCTCAAAAGCTGTCTCTCAGCAACGGCGTTTTCCAGCCACTGGTTCTTTTAACCTTTACCCCAGATGGCACCTTGCCCCCAGTACTCAAAAACATCAAAGCACAAATATCATGTTCAATGAAACGTGAAGCAATTGGAGAATCCAAATCCATCCTTATCATGGCACTTTGATATTTGCTGCTTCTGGTCATGAGGTTTCTAGATGCCTTGCCAGCACTCTGCCCCCAGCTATCCCCCGTCTCCTTACCTCTCAGAGCACTGCTGATGATTATTTTACTCAGATATTTACGTAAATGTGACACACTGAGAGTCTGAGCTTAGTGCCTTTGCTTTCGATTAATCTCGTTTGGAGGATAATTGCTAAGCTCCTGTTCAGCGAGCTGATGAGGTTCCTGTTTGTGGGTACAGAAGGAGTTTCCCAAACACTAGTCTTTTTATTAACATGAAGATGATCTGTTTGGGGTTAGAGAAGGAAAGTGGTTTGTGAAAGGACTATCAAGCAGCACAGGGATGTCCAGTCCATGCGGTTTCTGGACAAGGCAGAAACAGCCCTAACCCTGAGCTTAGCACACACACAGACTAAATCAGTGTTCTGAATATTGCATCAGTAAGTGAAACAGTATGTCCTGCATAACTTTCTTCTCAAATTTCTTTACTTTCACGTTCTTTTTCTGTTTCCTCATTTTCTCAATATCACTGCTGAGGTGGTATCTGCTGAGGTGACATACATTGCCCATGGACCTGCCATGATCGTGTTCTTCTGGCCCTCCTGTGTCAGCAGTGCCTTGGCACCACACTGTCATCCTCCCTCTCCAGGGACTTTCCTGCCAGCCAGGATGGAACAGAGATGGGATAGCAGTCAGTATTGTGGTCATTACCTGCCTCTTGCTCCGGGTGCCAGGGGCAAAGTGTAGGACTATGGGCAAGGTCATGTGGATCAGATGGTTACTCCCCCCCTTCAGCCCAGGAAACACCTCAAATAACTTATAGAAAAATATTTTCTTCTCCTAGTAGAGTGTCTGGGATTAAATACACATTAATTCTCCTCTGCCCTCATCCCTATTTGATCTCCATGGCTACCTTGCTAGCCTAAAGCCTTCATCCTGATCTACTGTGACAGTTCAGAACAGTTTGTGCTATTTAGGGAATGTGCACTGGGCCCCTCTCCCACCTTTGTCATTTAATTTGGCCCTGAAACCATTGGGTCAGATGATTAAATCAGCTCTGGAATTATGAAGGGGTTGGGATTGGCAGTTAAACACGTAATTTTTTTGTGGGTATTGATGCCATGCTTGTGTGCCTTCATGGACCAGTCAAGAAAACCCTGGTGTTCTTCTTGGCTGCGGAAAGTGGCAGCAAAACTGTGTGACTCAGAGTTCCTCCAGAGCTGTTCTGATAGAAGCATCCCTGTGTTTCACAGCAAGGAAAGTCATCAAGAGTGGTTGGACTGTTTCTCATGCCCATATTTCCTAAAGAGGAAATTTTCCTGCAGGGAGAAAAGGAAGGTCTGTGTGCCCTCCTGACATTTGCCTCCTGAGACAATACACACTGGCTGGAGGGTGCTGAAATCTGAATGGGACAAAAAAACATCACTCAACAAGTGCTCTTTATGTGAAGTCTAAGAATGTCCAAGTGCATGAGAGATCGGAAAGGTTTAAGATTTTGATTTTCTAATTCAAGATATCCAATGTGCTTTAATGAAGGAGGTCAGGAAGAATGTAGTTTAAGGAAGGAGGGAGGAAGAGGAGAAATGCCAAACCAGAACAGGGGCTGTAGAAATAGCTGTCTCAAAAATCACTGTGCTTTCCTGAGTGGCCACACTTTTTAAAACTGCTTTTTTACCCTGTTCAATTATCTGTATATATTTGTGTATAAATGTATATAAAATGTATGTATATTATATAGAATATATATATATTATCTACATATAATATATATATTAATTGTAGATAAAATGCATACAATGTATATATTTTAAATTCTGTTAGATCTCAGCAATTTCATTAGCCAGAAACATCTGTTTTGGCCCCAGAGGGGAAGGCAGGGAGGTGAGCATATCCAGTCTCAGCTGTGAGAGGCTGACTTTCCTACTCTGACTCAGCTGCTTTAATACTGAAAAAGTTTTTTTGCAGTTTCTCTTATTTAGGCTACTACCTCAGTAGACATAGACAATTGAGACTCCGCTCCAGCTATTTTTCATGTTGTGTCAGAGAGTGACATTACTTTTCCACTGCAAGATAATGGGTGCAGAGGTGAATATTGGCCCACTAGTTTGCATGTGGGAAGGCTTTGATAATGAGTCTGGGAAGGGGCCATGTGGGAGGGCTCTCCTTCTGTCAAGAGAAGTGGCACCTGCCATCCTGCTGTGCTTCAGCGCCACGGAGAGTTTGTCCCACGGCACGGTGTAAATACACGGTGTAAACTGAGTCATGGCAGGGACTGGGAGAAACCCTGGGTCTGGGGTTCTGTGTGCAAGAGCCAACAGAGCAGCAGAGGGAAAGCCGTCACAACATCTCATGATCCCATAAGTCTTTGCTTGTAGGCGAGGATTTCGGCGTTTCGGCATGTTGTAGCAGTGGACTTGTCATTACAGGGCAGAACTCTGCTACCCCACAGGTATCACAGGAGAGGCTATGACTCAGGTTATCCAGAGAGGTTCTGCCACCTCCATCCTTGGAGGCTGTCAGGACCTCACCAGCTAAAGCCCTGAGGCACCTGGAGTGGTCCATGGTTGACCATGATTTGGGCAGGAGGCTGCACTGGATGTCCCCTGGTAGTCCCTTCCTACCTCCCAGGATTCCATGATGCTGTGACCTGAGCAGGCAGTGCTCTCTGTACTGCCTGAGCCAGTGAGCAAATTGCAATGTAATTACATTTCATCTACTTTGCCAGTCTTATATATATGGGATGAAACACATGCCAATTTACTGTCATTTCTCCTGGCTCTTCATGCTTCCCTAAAGCCATTTCCACTTCAGGTGTGGAAGAGAAAAAACAGGAATACATGTTTTCAACAGAGATGGAGATGTGGTAACTTAACTTTGAAAATAAGCAGATTCACATTAGAAACAGAAGGGGCAATAGTGGGGGGGAAAAAGACTCAGAAAAGCATATACAGAGACTGAGAGATTTTATAAATTCAGTATTTTCAATCTTTTTCTTGTGGTCCACGTCTACTAAAAGAAACTTCCCTTGGCAATCTCCAGAAATATCACAAAAAACAACATTCCAGTACTTGAGCAAGAGATGTTATTTGCATCAATTTAATCCAAGTAAGAATTTAAATATAAATCACCTCTCTCAACAGTAATGCTGCAATTTGGGCTAGCACAGATCGATAATCTGTACCTGATGTGGCATAATCTGCAACAAAGTCCATCTCTTAACCCCAAAACAATATTTTGGAATTATTTCTTCAATCATTTTAATGTTTCTCTGGTGTAGGGAACTTCTGCTGTGCAGAATTACCAGTACAGCGAGGAGGGGAACATCTTGAGCACACTATCAGAAGTGAATTTTATCAATTTTTTTTTTTTTTGGTTCGGGAGCTGCAAGGACATTTGCAAATGAAAAATGAAAATATATTTGCATTTTATCTACACTGGGATGTCTATTTGCACCTAACCCAGACCTGGAGTATGAATTTGCAAACAGGGAAAGTCCTTCGTCGCCAGTTTCGGAGGGAAAGGTGAGTTACAAGATGCAGAGTGGTGGGGTTTCTGAGGTGCCACTGGGCTGCTCCCTCCAAGCTTTGACAGAGCTGAGTGGCAGATGCAGCTGAGACTCCCCCCAGGCACTGTGCCTCTTTCAGCTGTTTTTTTAATACTTAAACTAGTTATCAGGATGCAAGGATGTGCTTCAGAGATGTGCAGGAGGGATTTTTGTGCCTGAGAGTGCTGGGGGACTGGCTGTGCCAACCACTACTTAAATTGGCACACAGGACTGCCAATAATTGCAGAGGGTCAGAGGCAATGATCCTCCAGTTCTCTGTCCCCCTTTTCAGCAGGTGAAACATGGATCCTGACTTAACATTTTCTGTACACATCCAGCCCTAGAGACAAATGGGTTTGGAACAGCACCAGCAGGGTGCCTGCTGGGATAACACTGAGCACTTCTATCTTTGATGGGTGCTTATAAGCAGGGCTCTTTCATTCTAGTTCTCTTAACATTGTCTTTTCTGCCTTTTTAAAAAAATTAATTCTTGAGTAAATGAGAAATATTTTTACTGCCTCTTTCATTTCTTGTTAATATTTTTGAACTTTCACCTCTCTGAGAAAGGATTCAAGGATTTTTTTTTTTTTTTTTT
>VWZN01002519.1:79909-97013 GCA_013396955.1 Regulus satrapa | reverse complement strand
TTTTTTTTTTTTTTTTTTTTTTTTTTTTGTGGTATTACAGCCTTTTAATATAAGAAAAACGTGAATACCTCTATCTCCTTTAGCTTCAAAGAGCAGCTTTGTTCTGGCAGCTTTGTAGCTGGTTGCAGAGCTGAGCAGCTTCAGGGAAAGGAAAAGAGAGAGAAGAGACCACAAGGTGCGCGAATACCAAGGAAGAAGGTAGCTGTGTGGGAGGGATTACCATATTAAAAGTGAAAACCAATAGGTGAAACCCAGGTCAAGCTCAACTCTGAAATTTGGATGCAACTGAGAGTCTTTTCCTGAAATGGAAGTAGGAAAGAAAAGTGTCGTTCTGTGTCCAGCAAAACACACCATCTTCCCAGAAAGCAGCTGTTTGCTTTCAGGCATCTGATATCAAAGCAAAGGAAGTAAAATACTTGATTTGCAGAACTGCTCATGAGTAGCCCAAGGCTTTGTGCATGCATCCAGGGGTTCTGGAAATCAACATTTTACTCCTATCGACGCTTTAGGAAAAATAGACCTCAGAATTTGGTAAACTTACGAGACTCACTTTTCAGAAAAAAAAAGCCTTTGGATATATTTGTTATTCATTCATCTGTCCCTTATACTGTGGGCCACCATAAAAGTCAAGCAAGCTGTTATTCTTGTGGTACCTTAGGGTTTAGAGAACAAAATTAGGTGATATCTTTGGAAATGAGAATAGGAAGGTGGAGAAACAAGAAACATTTCTTTGTGTAGCGGTGGGTTCCTAAAAGCCCAGAAAGAAAGGCTGGAGATCCCAGAACCATAACTTCTACTAGACAGACACAAGTGAAAACATAGTTTCTGTGTCTTAATTTGCTGTGCAAAAGCCACAGAAGCAGAGAAACTGACTAAGGATTAGCTTCGCTGTTTGAATTTCAGTGGGGAATCATTAGAAAAGCTGTTTATCTTGATCCTTGAGGGAAAAACCAGAATGGTATTGTCCAAAATCACTGCCTAAGCAGTGATGATTTTTTAACTGTTAGCACAGCTTGAGAAAAGACATATTTCATGCAATGCTGGAAGCTGATTATTGCTATGTTGGGAGATGAACTGGAAATTAAGAGTAATATGTGTTAAAATTGGAACTTAAGAGCCATTTGTGTTAAATTAGAAAAAGCACTAAGCCTTAAAAGTATTGAATTGGCTAATCTCTATGTTTATTATCTTTGGGCTCAAACAATAAAAATGTCTGCTCTACTCTTGCTCTCTAATTGTAGGGATAATGGACTGAAAATGGACTGAAAGGGCAGCAATGCTGCTGTTTTCCTGTAGTTACCTCCTTTGTAGCCTTGGAGGAGCAGGCAGCACAAAGACCAGCCAGGCAACGTGGTTAGCCCATGGAGCGAACAGCAGCTGTGTCCCCACATGCTGATCTACTGCCCTGTAGGGCCTGTCCAGTTGGGACTTTCGGGTCTGCACTGTAGGTCTGGTTGCTGTAGGTCCTTTCTGACACAGGACGTGCTCCCTTTATGCTGGTGCCAAGCAAGGATGTTCTCTCCTGGTCACAGGCATGCTGGAGGGATCTCAGGAGATGTAGCTGCAGTGAGCTCTCTATATAGTTACCCACACGCTTTCATCAGCTCTACCATGAATGCTTGTGGGAAACACTCAAGTGACACTTGAGCTTGGAGAGTTTTTCCATTAAGAAAAAAAAAAAATCACTTGGTTTTTTTTGTGTGTTGAATCACTAGTTTGATAAATTTCTGTTAGTCAGCAGGCTGGTCCTGCAATTAGCTTATCTGTGAGCTTTTGCAAGGGATACTTGAAAAAGTAATGAACCAGTTTGCACCAGCTACTCTCAGGTTTTGATTGTGCCATCCATTCATATTGTTCTGCCAGACATATGTACAATCCAGCCCTGTTATCTGGAGCCCCAAAAGAGTGGCTGCACTGCATTTCCACAGCATATGCCATCCCAGAGCTACTGTGTTACTATCCGCCAAACCCCAGACTTCATTTCTCCCCATGCCAAGTCAGATAGAAAAGTCAGGAAAGGAAAAGGTCGTCCATACAGAAGACGTGACCTTTATAAAAATGGACAGGTTTGAAGAGAATTTGCTACTTAAGATAGACACAATTAGAGTAGCCTTGCCCCTCCAGGCTCAAGTGAGTGTGACAAATGGATGTAGGGACAGCGAGTCTGGGCACGGTAGAACCTGCCCTCTTTCCCAGTGCTGTAAAAGTTTACACCACTGGTTTGCAGTCCATTTCATGTGTTGTTCCAGTAACACTTGGAAGACTCATTGGAAAACTAAGTGGTTCCAGGTAATGCAGCGAAGCAAAACCAGTTTCTCTTAAACACAGCTGGTGAAGGAAGCATCGCAACAGAGCAAATCTCTGGACGTGTTTAATGGAAAGCACTTGGTGCTCCAGAATCCTACCAAGAGCAGCATTCAGCATGTGACTGTAAGAGTGTAGGTGTGTGAGAGACAGGAAAAAGATTGTGAGGGACCAGTGGAAGCAGATACTGCTTTTCTTCCAATTATTATTTTGGATCCATCTGGTGTTTAAACCAGTCTTGCCAAGTCATAAGAAAAAGATCTGCTCTGCAGCAGTATTGCTGTGAGTCCCAGCTGATTTCTGTTCATGGATCATTAGGAAAGTATCTGGAGAGGAAAAAGCCCTTCCAGGACCAGGAAGGCCTCACAACTTTACCCTTCCTATGCTAGGTGAAAAATAATCCTAGTTTATAGAGTCAATCACCTGCTCTGACTGCGCTGTTACTAAAAGGAACCGAGAATATAATTTTCTTACACTGTTGTATTACTAAAGGTGATCAGATGTCAGTAGGGTTAGGAAAATCTAAAAAGTTCAACATAGATAAAATACAAGTTCTAAATATAATATATATAATTAAGTATATGCCTAATGTTTACTTTTGGCCACATCAAAATTTTGTCTAAGCTGGCACGTATATATCAGCCTGTCCCAGGAACATATTTTGTTATACAGTGTGGAAATTCAGGCTTGAGCAAATGGTGGTATTTTATATAAATCCATGACTTGAAATTTAATTTTCTCAAAAATAATTGCCTGCTTCTGATGACTATTATAGCAATTATCTGGGGGCAGTTTTTACTTTGTCCAAGGACTTTTTTCAGAATTTTATAAGCAGTCATTACTGAAGAACTGTATCAAATCTGTGGGGAGGCATAATTAAATGATACAAAAATTAGTGGAAACGTCCATCTTTAAAGACTGAATATTTCAAAACTTCTAAGTTGCCCATCTGACTAAAAGTCAGCTTCAGAAGAGTTTTTTATCTCATCTTTTAATAAATATTTCTCACGTATTTTTAAATTCTAGGAATTACTAGAACAAACTAGAAAAGGGAAACTACTCAGTGGTTTAGTCTTTTCTGTGCTTCTCTTTCCCAGACCTACAGTCTGGCTTTCCTTTTCCTGTCTCCTAGTGTGTGTTTTAATATCTTCATCCGCTGTGTGTAAGTTTATATCAATGTGAGATTTCAGGAGATTATCTGTGACCAGTGATTTCACTATTCCTTCATTAAAGATTCCAGGTTAAAAATTTTATTTGGAGCATTTTTTTCCAAATATTCCATATATTCCAAAGGGAATATAACTTTAGATTTTTCACAGGTAGTTTTTGAGTTTGAAATGGTGCAAAATACAAGCCATGGTCCCCCAAGGGCCGGTTCTGACCATGGTAGCTCACTTCCTCTTCCAGAGGGGCCAGGGTGGCTGTTGCAGGTAGAGCCAGTGCAAGTCTGAGACAAGGACAAGGATGTGTTTCATGCACACACAGAACACTGTGGTGCTTTAGAGGATGCTGCATGAGCCAGCAAAGCTCAGCCTAAATCAAAACCTCTGGATATGGGGCCAAAATCTTCCGTTCTTCGGGCACCCCCATCCCTAAACAGCCTGGAACAGTAAAGGTGGAAGGACTGAGCACACTTTGGTGCAGCATCTCCCACTGGGCAGGCAATGAGCTTTACCTACATTCCTCAGAGCTGTGAGTCTGCTCCATGCCATATAGGATTGTCACTTAGGGTAGCAGCAACACCTTGGTTTGGGAATGAGCTTCCTCTGGGTTTCTGTGTGCCCAGAGCAATCCTAGGTGATAAAGATGCTCCCTGCCCCCTCAAGTATTGGCACAAGGCTGTTTTTTATTTTTCCCTAGAGCTATTTTGCATGCATGTTTTAGAGAGTGCAGACATATCTGTTTAATCTAGATGATTTAAGACAGGTTGCATTTCCAAGAACATGCTTAGTCTCACCTCATGCATAACATCCGTATGACAAAATTTGCCTGTGTATCCTTACAAACATTGCTCCAGGATAAATGCAGAGGTGGAGGTCTCAGAGGAGAGGCTGTTTCCCTGTGTGGGGATCACTCCTCAGGACATTTTGGCTAAAAAATTTAAGTGCTGGAAAATACTTGGTTCCTTACAGGGATGGAGAGAAGTAGGTGAGAAGATCTTGCTTTGGGACCAAAGGGACCAAAAAAGAGGACCTTAAGAGGAACAGAGGGGAACAGCGCAGTCAGCAATGTGATCAGAGAGATACTGTACCCTACACTGTGGGACTAAAAATCTCCTGCTAAGAGAAAGGTCTCTGCTTAGATTGAATCTGTCACAACTGAGCAAGCAGCAGACTGACACTCTTGGAAGAAAAATATAACCTGTGGGTGGTTAAGCTCTTCTGAAGGAGTGAAGGAAAGAACAGAAAATTTATAAAGGTTTTACTTGGGAGAGAGGTAAAAGGGAAGTGTATTCCTGCAGCAAAAATAAACTTCATAATAGATTAAAATGGGAATTTGTTGTCAAAATTTTAGTGTAAGTATGATCACTAATATTTGGGTATCAAAATGCCTGTGATAGCAAGAAGTTTATCAAGGATTAATGAAAAGAGCCAAATGTAGCTAGTAAAAAACATTACGTTGAAGGTATTTAAGCCAGGAGTGTTGCTAGAAAAAGGTTTCTGTTCTTAGTGCTCATGTAAATAGATAAATAACACTGGCTCCTGCCAGATATTAGGGAATTTTTTTTCACTATTCCAGATTCATTGAAGTACTGGCTTGTAATGTGCAATGCCACTATTTGTTCTGGATACTAAATGACTATGATCTTTGTTCCCAGCTGTAGTTTGAAGTTTCCAGAATTTCAAGGAATCCCTGCCCTATTAGAACAGAATTTGGAGCTTTTTGGTTCTTTTTTTTTTTTTTTTTTTTTTGTAGCTGGGGGTGGGGGAAGCTTTCTCCTATAGTTAGTGCAAACATATCTTGAGTATATTTGTGCATGCCCTGAAAAGATCTATAGAAATAAATTTTTTTCTGCTCACTAATAATGGGGATATTTAATTTCCTGTTCTGGATGTCATCTTTTGTTCTCCAGCACACCAAGATGAAATTCCTTTCTAGGAATGAAGCAGACGAGGGAACTTCCTTTGTTTCTTATGGGACTATGTGAAATGCAAAAGTAGAAAACATCTCTTCACACTTAAGACAGATCAATTCCACTGATACCCCGGTCTTACCCATGGGTAGGAATCACGTCTGCTATGTGTTATACTTCAGAAAAGTAATATAAACGTCTGAATCTGTTAAAAACCCCTCAGATCTGGGGCTGGTTGTGGTGTGTAGGTAAGTAAACATCAGTAAATTGTTGCAGGGCTTCAAAAGTCTCAGGAGGAATACTGCTGCTGGTCTCCCCAGTGCATGTGCTGGTGGGAGTATCTCAGTAAACCAGCTCTTATTTTGTAGATTAAGGTGCTGAAAACAAAAATTCGCTTTACAGTTTACTCTACCAATGATTGTGATGAATTACTAAGTCCAGTGTGTATTTTTAAAGTGAAATTCCTGGGTGTATTTCACATTTTTAGTATGCATTATTTTAGTACTTGATAACTGGATAATTTTTCATTTTTCACTGATATATTTTCCCTGCAAAGTAAGTATTTAAATATAATGCTATTGAATTCCTATCACAACGGTTGTCTCTGCCTTAATGCTGATAAGAAATTTAATTTGCTTCGTACAATCTTCTACTAACCATGATAAAAACTTATTTAAATAAAGTGGATATCATCACCTTAGAATAGCCAATGACTTCTTGGTAGGCAGAGCTGGGTATGTAATTTCTTTTCAGCCATCTTTAGAGGCAATAGGAAGAACTTTCAATTAATTGCAACTGCCTTGGCAAATCTGATCTTTCTAGTCAAGCAAGACTATGCAATAGTCTGCGCTAAAGCTGCTGCTGAAGAAAATTGCAGACAAAGCATATAAATTGGTTGTTAATTGTGTGCTTGATTGGTTAAAGTGTTTGTGATATTGTGCACAGTTCCTATTATTTTAGAGGAATGGGGAAAAAACACAAGACTCGTGTGCATTTACAGGAAGCTTAAAGGGATGACTTGAAAGGGGAAAAGCCCATCCAAACATGAACAAACCCCTGCTGTGTTTCCAGTTTTAATCTGTCATACATACGTCAAAACAATTCACAGTAACTGATGCGTTAATTTTTCTAATGCAAATAATTCAGGAAACTGTGCAAATGATAAAAGAAAAAGGTATATGACTTTTTTGCAGTGTTGGATTAGCTGATTATATAATGATTTCAAACCATGAAATGCTTGTATTTTGACAGTTACCTAGCAGTGTGTCTTGCTATCCTACGTAAACACATACAGTAAATCATTGGTGACCCTACCAGAATTCAGTGTCTACAGAAGCTGCATGTGGGAGAAAGAAAGAAACTACTAGTCCATCTTTTTGTACCCTTTGCAGCACATCTATTTTTAAAACCTCATTGAGGACTTTGCCCCTGTCCTCTTCAGGGCACATACATGTCAGCGTTGCTTGTCACTTTTATTTTCCTCTGACTAGAGTAACTTGTAGAGGGAATTCAAGAAGTAAGCAGACAGCCAACATGATATGAGCACTGTCAGGCAGCGATGGCAAGCAGCTTTAAGCCATGCTTGAAAATGGGATCAGTTTTATTTCCTCTTCCCTCTTCTAGTTTGCCTCTTTTACTTCAGGACTTTGAAATTCTGCTCGGCATTTTGTTAGGGAAATTTCAAAAATCAAGATGTCCTGGAGAAAGCCAAGAGACAAGAAGCAGAAGCAAACTGAAACTGCTGAAAAGATGAGGTAGAGTCTAGCCCAGTGAGATATGAAAGGTCTGGCCCCCAAAAGGTGGCTTTGAGGCAGCACCTGCTCTGCAGCCTGAGAGCATGGCAAGGAATAACACTGTTGGATGCCTGTGTAGATGCCATTGAACCCCACAGTGGAATTGGAATAGGAATAGCACCCGAATGAACTTCCAGGCTGAGATGTGCAGTGCAAACATTTGGCATGAGCTAGTCAATGATGGGTGCACTGGGTGAGAGGACATGGGTCCTTCCCAGCCATTGAAAGTCATAGAGGGTGGAGTAAAATATCTGTAATTGTATGGAGACAAATGAGCAGCTGGCAGCTGAGCAGGAATCTCTAGACACAGTTTACTGTGTAGCAGGGATATTTCTCTGGACCTCTTAGAGCCATGAACACAGTTCCTGCTCCCCTGGTTTAGCAGCATGTGTCTCCTCACTCCCATAGACATTCTGAGCATGTCTCTTCCTGGTTGCAGAGCATCCCTTCCCTGGGCACAGCCAGCTCCAGTGGCATTTCCTTTATCTTCTCTCACCTGGCTCCTGATTAGACTCACTGTGTGTGCATGCACCCAGGGCAGGGGGTGTAATTGCTGTGCAGATAGTGCCCAGTTGCTCTATTTAAGCACTGTGGGGCACAGCCACCAGCTTTACCACAGCTGCTTCTGAGAAATCAAAGCCTTGTCCTGCCTGAGTGGGTAAAGAATAATTTGGCGCACCCTGATATCCTACTCATCTCTCTTATCCTGTCTCATGGCAAACCCACATCTGCTCCTTGAAGACCATTTCCTCTTCAGAGAAACTGCTTTGTTTGGGGGGATCTGGGAAGAAGCAGTCCCTGCTCCTCCTGCTTTCTTGCCCACTCATTTCACACTAGCATGCAGAGATGGACAACGTGAGATCAAATGTATTTAAGGGAGTGGGAAGCTGAATGCCACCTGGATACTTTATTAGGACATGTCACTGTCTTCATCAAACCAAGGAGTAAGAAGGAATGCAGAGGTCTATAATGCTTTTCAGGGAAACTGAATTTAACTGAACCCAGCCCACCTGCTTACACTTCACCATACAGTTGGGAGGTATGGTTCTGCCAGGCTGAGGCCAAGAGGGTGTGGTGCTTGCACCCTCAGGATTAATAAATTGTCATTAATGCAACAACAGAACCTTTGATTTGAGTATGCAAAGCCTGGACTATAAAATCCCCCAGCTCTTTAGCACAGCCCCAGCCTGTGCTTGCCTCCTTTGCTCGCCTGGAGGAAGGCTGCACACCCAGCCTGGCTGCAGAGGGCTAAGCCCCAGGTGCCAGGGTTAGCAGGTTGTGATAGCTCTGAGTAGCTTCCTCTGAGTGGGAGCAGCCCAAGCTGGCTGGGGAGAACAGATGAGGCTGGGTGGCTGCAAGAATCTGGGTTTTGCAGGCTTGTGTATCCCGGTGTGGGCTGACCTGCCTCACACCTGCCTCAGTATCAATCGTGCAAGACAAGAATCTAACCTAAAGACATCATCATCCATACCTTGGGTTGCTCTTGTCTTTGTAGAGACCTGAAAGATCCATAAATGAGAATGTATGCAATATTGCCATTAAGATGTGCTCTGTAACTATGTAATTCTATTGCTCATGTGGTACTTCCAGACAATTTATTTCTTTTCCTTGGCCACATGGATTTAGCATTAACTCATTTTTCTTTTTTTTTCCTGCCTTGCATCTCTTTTCCAAATTGTGAGTAGCTTTAAACACTTGCTTAGCCATCCTTGACACTGAAAAAGTCTTCTCTCTTCTCTTTTGCTGTCTTTTCTCCTCTGACAGCAAGGTTATATACTCTCTCACACTGTCAAGTATATGATCCTCTGAACTCCTCAGCAAACATTCCTTATTGTCATCAAGACTAATGGTGCTTACAAGCTGAGTTTTTTACATTTAATTTTAGTAATCTCCCCCATTTCTCCACTCAAAGCTGCACACTGCCAAGCTGTGATGGGGGAAAAAATGCCATTAATTTTATAGGCCCTGAATAACCAGGTTTGCTGAGGTTGTACGTGTCAAATCTAAACAACCTTCAGTGAAGAAATTAATCTGGGCTCACAAACAGCTCTATGACAGATCTTGACTTGGAAACTTCTCTGTGTCTTTTTTCCATCTGGTCCAATTGATTGTGCAAATGCAGTAGATTCCCGCTCCAGGAATAAAAACCTGAGCATCCTGGTGCTGTGACATGGCCACTTGCAGCAGCTGCCCTGGGAGCCTCAGCTTTGGGAGAGCTCAGCCTTGAAGGAGATCAGGCTTTCTTCCTGTGGCTGAAGGAACCCAGTAACACAAGCCTCCATCAGCAGCAAACAGTGAGGTAAAAACTTGTCGATGAGTCATGCTGAAAATCAATATTTCCTCTGCAGTTTAAATCATGAGGAAGATGGATATCCAGGGTGTGTTGATCTGAGCATAATCCATGCTGACACACTCACTGCATTCCATGGGAATACATGGTGGCCTAATCCAGGGAGTATGCAAGTGGACTTCAGTGTTGGCACATTAACCTGTGTCCTGGCACTGTAGTTTAAAGGACACTTCTCAGGACCAAAGATAAACCAGGGACAGTGCGATTGGGTCCTTTGGAAGGAGAACATGGCAAATGTGGTAAATTAAATTAAGGCTATATTAAGGAAAACCTGAATGTGCCAGAACTGTGATCAGGCTATTATTCATTCTCTCATTAAGACAACTGAAGTGCAAGTTGCTGGATTAAAAAACAAAAACAAAAACAAAAACAAAAACAAAAACAAAAACAACAACCATTTTGAAGGCATTTTTTGGCCAGACACATTCCTTGAGCTAGCTTGCTATGTGAGTGCCCAAGGAGAGAAAAGCATGACTGAGGAGGAACAGAATGGCAATGTCATTTGAACATAGCCTCCCTGCAAACTGGCTTCTCTAGAGTAAGGCATACCCAGCCTCAAAGAATTGAGGCTATTCTTACCATTACAATGTTTAAAATGGCAATTGTCTCATCTTTTCCCATTCATGTGTTCCATTTTGCTCAACAAAGAGCAAACTTCAAACAGCAATTCCCTCAGCACTTGAATGAGGTTCAAGGTGATGTATAAATCATGGATTTGTGATTTATTCTCATGCTATCACATGACTATTCAAGCTCAAATCCCTACAGAGAGGAGGTATTTTAAGAAGAAATAGCATAAATGTGGCCAGACCATTGAAGATGTTGTCCTTATCAATGGACTTCAGGGGCATGCAATTCATGACAACTGCAGAGGATGAACTCCAGAGGCATCATGCTTTCTTTGCTGTACTGCCAACACAAAGGTCAGATTTTCATACAAAAAGTCTTGACATTTCCCGTAAGAAACATTCTGTTTCAGACCAGTAGAGGGAGAAATCAGGCCAAAGACGTGAATTAGTTTTCTTCATGAAGATTTATGGAGGGGGAAAAATGTCTAATTTATTTCTATAGTTAGAGTGCAAGAACAGTTGTCTGGGTTGCTGCTGGGTTCTTTGCTGGTCCCTTCTATTATTCCAGTCAATAAAAAGCTAAGGAATAGTAAGTTCATGTTATATTTTCCTGATTGGGAAAATAATTGACAATTTAATTTGAGGAGTAAAGTTTTATTAGTCAGTAGCTCAAAAATACACTAGAATATTTCACAAGGTAAGAAGAAAGTATTTGCACATATGAAACACTTGCTGCAACTCAAAAAAGTTAATCTTCTGAAGAGTGTGTAAGGTGTAATGTGCTAGAAGACATCTGGATCTTTGAAACAATAGAACACAGTAATAAGCAAAATAATAAATATAGTCACATACAGATTTTGGGAAGTGATTGAAGTTACCACTCTCATCCATGATGGATTTGGTACAGCATAGGCAGAGAGGGGTAGAATAACTTTCACATTTAGACCCTAAAAACAAGAAGCAGGCATTTAGGAGAAGAACTGTCAAAGTAATCACACCTGGAGAGTAATGAGGTTATCTGAAACTCACCTTGTTGGTGCCACTGTTTCAAATGTAGTTGCTCTGATAGAGATTCAGATATCACTCTCCTCACACAATCTATTCTCATTTCCTAGTAGAAACAGATGTGTCTGTCATTTCTATTGCTGACTGTATTCTCTCTCTCTGTGTCCATAATATGTGCCTGCAAAGTGTCTGAATCTCTGTTTAGTTTAAAATGCAAATCATGTCAAACATAAAGAAAAATTTGAAGCAAGCAACATGATTTAATAGTAGAATGCAGGTGTCCATGTGGCTCTCTCAGGAATGGCTCCAAAGGTAAGCAATACCTTTGGGAAGCTCTGTCCCCTGCCAAGGCCATAACAGGCCTTAACATAGGAATAGTTGCCCTTGATTTCTATCCCAGAGCCCAGAGGGCCTTTTATATCCTACCCTGGGTCATGACAGACCTGGGAGAAAATAATGAGATGCTGTGGAACATGGTAATAATAGGGTTACATTGAGCTTTAAAGCTGCATTGCAGTGTCCTGGTGTTTTTGGAATTTCTATAACAAGGCCAGAATATTGTTTACTGATTTGGGGTGGAGCCTCTTAGTTAAAAAGAGATCCTGTGATTCTGGAGCGGAATGCAAGGGAGGAATTGGACTTTGGTCAAAAATGATGGTATGACCTCTCAAAAAATGATGTGTGACTCCTGTAAAATGAGAATTTGTTGCTGCTGAGAGCTCTTGGAAATGTTTTTAGGGATTTTTTTCCCCCATGCATCTTTACAATTTTGTCTTTCCTGAGTTCAGCTTTTGATGGATGAACTGGTCTCAACAAGAACCTTGGCTTTTTCACTGTTGCTTTTTTCTTTTATTGCTGAAACCAACCTTTCACATAACTTTTACTTGAAATATTAAATTTAAGTAGTCCCATATGTGAGCACTAGTCCTGCAGAGTAAGACACAAGTTATGTCATAACATGGTCACACAAGGGAAGTTGGAAAGGTGTGAGTTTATTTTCTGTCTGCAGGAATCACTGACTGTAGTCTCTCTCGTCGCTTATTATTACAGTACCACCTCTCATAACATACCAAGCATAGTGTAAACAGAGATGGGAAAATTGCAGATTATGTGATTTTTATCTCTTCATCTAGTGACTTTAAAGAGACACTGAATAAGCCTGGAAAGACAATTTGTGTGTGTGTATCCATACACGAGGACTCTCTTGGTTAAGATGCCATATTAGCTACAACCTATTGGGAAAAAAATTTAGAAGTTTTAGAAGATTTCCTGCAATCTAAAGACCTTTCTTTATCTGAATGGCAGGATCTGTGGTCTGAAGTTACTTAATGCTCCAGTGAAGATTAGCAGGATAGATTCCCCCATTAACAACTGAACACAGTCCACAGATGTACCTAATTTGTACTTCATTTATAATTACTGTTTTGCCTTTCCCTGAGTTCCTGAGATTTGAGGTGTCAGCTTCCATGAGTGTGTGCATCTGGCTCCCAGATATAATTTTCTCAGTAAGTAGAAATGAATGTTGAGGTCCTAGAGCTGACCACCAAACCTGGTGCTCATGTCCTGCTCCTGAACTGCACTTGGTCAACACACTGAAATAATTTTATTATTCATATAGCTGGTAAAACCCTATGTATTTCTGTCTTCTTATCAATATTTCATCCTTATACTCCCCATTTTCTGTTCAGAGAATCTCACCTCACAGATAAAGCTGTGTCTGGGGCCTACAGGGATCCTAAATTTTCTCTTCTTATCCCTCTGCATTCCCCTTCACTTTTCCACTGGCAAAATATTGCCTTCCACCAAGTGAAGAACCTTGATAATGCCTTTGAGAGTAGAGTAATTTAAAACTCTTTGAGACTTCATATGGAGATGCTTAAAAGTGTTTATGCATGCCGTAGAGGTAAGACTAAGTTGCAAGAAAGGGCAATAGAGCTGCAAGTGAAACAAATGAACCTCAGATATAAAAGCTGAAGTCTTTCAGCAACACTGTAGAGCAAGAGCAACACTGTACAGCAATTTATTTGCTATTTTGTTTGAGGGTTTGCCTAGGGGATTTTGTTTGTTTGTTTTTTTGTTGAAAGAGCTATAACTTGTGGTAAAGCTATTTGCACCAAGTACATCAACAGGGTATTAAAAGTGTAACTGAAACTATTTCTGTTAATGCCATTCAATATAGCTTATCAAATAGTTTAGAAGTAATGAAGTCTCATAATGCTCATGGTGCATGCTGGGTCACTACTAATAGTTGTGGTCTCTTCTACCACAGCAGAACACAACACATAATTGCACATAATTATAGCAGGTTTATTTTTACAAGGGTTGCATTCCAGACCATTTCAGAGAAAAGGAAACATTGATGACCTTCACCAAAGATAGTTTCATTAAAGGAAAGCAAATTTCTCACTTTTCTGCAACAGGTGTGGTAATAGGAGTGAGGCTGCATTTCAGATGCTGCTTCAGGACCACTCCAGCTTTGCTGTTCAGGCACAAGGAGATAAAGCTACAGAACAGGAGCACTTGAAATAAAACCGGCTGAAATCTCCAGTTAGAGATATGGGCCATCTGCTCTTCCAGAAATCAAGCCATCAAGCAGTGATAGCTGTAACAGCTTAATTGCTCATTGATGGAGGCCTGCTCTAAATGGGTTTGTCTACAGGGAGGGTCCAAACAATGCCAACTTGCTACAGGGAGCGTGGTAGCACATGTGCAGCACACTGGTACCAACCAACATATAGAAAACTCACCTGCCCAGGAAGGCTATTGATGGCCATGCTCTTCCTAGGTGTATTTAAAGAAAAACATTAGTCCACAACTTCATATTTACAGTTAAGGACTAATGCTTGCCTACCTGGGCAACCATCTTGTTAGCCTTCCCAAGTCCTGCTGTGAGGGCCACAGGCATCTTTCGTGACACAAAGATGCTTGTCAGCAAAAAGCCAGTGCATCAAAATAATTCCTTATAAGAATGACCACAAGAAAGCAACTGAGGGCTTTCAAAGTGAATTTAAAAGGGTTTCTTTAATCAAAAAAGGTGTTGGATTAAGATTTGGCTGCAGAGCTTTCTGTTCCTGGTATCACAGATGGCCTGGGCCCAATAAGACTAACTATTCTCTGTGCTAGACCCTATTTCAGTAAAGATTATCTATAATTCTTGTAATGACTTTGTTAATGATTCACAGATATTTTATATGCACTATTTACTCATCTGTCTTCATTGCCCCAAGGCCTAAAGTGGAGATGCTGCCGAGGAGAACAACAATAATTGGTTCCCATAGGAAAATGAACAATTCAAGCTCTGCAATGAGAGACTTGTCTCTCCCCTAAACACTTAATGAATAGATGTGGGTACTCTAGAGTTTAAAATTCCAGTGACTGTATTTTTATACATTCACCAGGAACATGCATAAGGAAATGAAGCTCATATATAAATATTTGCCTGGAGTGACACACCCTTATTGGTCTGAGAGCTGACAGTTTCAGAGCTGAGCAGGGAAAGAGGACATATGTCATCTGGGTCTGGGTCTGTTGGAGGACTGGTGTATGCCAGATTGCACACTGGACAGGTGGTTTTGATAGGAATTATAAAAATGAGAAATTACTGAAGTCTAGCTGTTGTTAATTTGGGCCAAGTGGAAGGAGTTAAAGAATAAGTCTTGCAGGGCTGATGCTGGTCTTGCAGAAGAAGAGTGCATCTGTGCAGAGCCTGCAGCCCTCTGCAAGGACAATGCAAGGTGAAGTGACATGGTCCTGTCAGACACAATACCTTTAAAACAAGATGGAAAAATAAAACAGCTGATCTGAGGTCCCAAGACAGATATAGAAAAAAGAAACGTGTGTGTATTTGGGAAAATCCCTGGGGGATTTGACTTGAATAAAACCACACAGTCATTTCTGCAGCTTGTGACAGATATAATCCTGCTCCGGTATATCCCATACTCTTTTGGGGGTAAACTAAATGAGAAGAATTTTACTTTGTGTGTGAGAAAACACCAAGTAACAAACTGATTATAGAAAATCCAGGGAGAGGAATTAAAGCATTCATGGGGTAAGCTCTTTGAAACAAGCACAATGTATTTTCTGTGCACTTGTACAGAACAAGCTCAAAGGGTACTGAGCATAATCAAGGCATGTGAGAGGTTGTGCAAGAATATGTCAAACAGTAACATGATTGGATGTGCCAGCATCCGATACATCTACTTTCACAATACTTTGACTCAGTCCTTTTCTGGAATGAGGTGCAGGTAGGCAACATTCTTTTAATTGCTTTGACTGTTGCTGCTATGCATTTGTCACTAAGCTTTGGGTTTGGGAAAAGAGAAATTCTCTTTCTGAAAGAGTCATCATGGAAATAGCTTTTGCTTGGTAATTTTTATTTAAATTACCATCTCTGCTAGATGTATCATGGAGAAAAAATTATCAGAATATCTGTTTCTACTGCTCCTGGGTAAACCTTACCAGCCAGTGTTCGCAACATCCATTTTTTACCTCAGCCACGTGCTCCAATTCTAAGCAGATGAATATCACAGAAGAAAGGACCTCGATGTAAGATGGCTGCGTAAAAGTTTTGTAAATGTGGATGAAATTGTACCTATTTCCATCCAATGGTCTAATGGGAAGGGGGAAAAAGTGTGCAAACTTTTTCTCTTTGAAAAGATGAATTTTCTCTTTGACTCAGAAATGGTTAAATCCTATATCCCCAAATAATTGGTTGGAAAATTCTGCTGATCTGGTTTTGTTGACCTCATTTCCATGTGGAAATTACCGTAAGGATTAGGGTTTCTTAAAAAAAAAAAAACAAAAAACAAAAAAAAACCAAAAAAACAAAAACCCAACACCAACCAAAAAACCCAAAACGACTTTATTCAGGATGTACTAAAATATAAGAAGTTAATATAAAGTATTTTAATTTTGACTAATCTTCCTTAAAGGAATTCACTGGTTTTGTATTGCCTAGGATTTTTAAGACTCTGTTCATGAAGATTTGTTACATTATTGCCGTGGTTTTGCTTGTAAAATATAAGCATAGAATTATATAATGTATACTCTATGCATCTGAGGATAGTTTTTTCTGTATAGAGTTATAATAAGGGATAGAAAAACATTTAACACTATCATCTTCATTTGTCAGTTTTAGCCAAAGGCAGTTGAGTTGATGACAACTTAGATTTTAATAATTTCAAATAACAAAAAGCATCCATTTATTTGAATAAGAAAAGCATTTAATAGGTCTTTTTATGAAAAACAACCTTCCAGAGTGTATTCTTGTAGTCTGGCTCTAGGTATCAGAGGTATTAAGTAAAATAAAAAATTCCTGATTGTGCTAAAGAATTGAAGCAATGAACCCAAAAGAGAGCTTCAGGCATAATAGTTTCAGATGGGTTTGTTTTAAACCCAAAATTTCACAGCTGTCTGTTGAATCTGGTACAAAGAAATCAAATGAAGCTGAAAGAAAATACCACTAAACACAAGAGATCAAGAGCTAAACCAACACTCGCTCCTGTTTGTTCAGTGCTTGAGTGTGTGAAGTCAAATCTGCCTTAATATGAGCATTTTCCCATTTAGTTGGAGACTTGCACGTTTTTTTCTTATTCTTCCCCTGGGCACCACAGAGCTTTTTCTCATTTTAAAAAAATTGTTTAAAAGAGAGCAGAGCTGAGCCATACTAAAGATGCTACCACATCCTCAGTGCCACTTTGCCCAGGACTCAAATGCCACTCTAAAGAAAAGCATTGGTGGACCACATCCCTCCTGCTGCTTGTTTCTCCTTGGACTGATGGCTAAGAAGGACTTGTTGCATGAAAGATGGGGCTAAGTGGAGAAAAGTCTTATATATTTAAAACCAACCAACCAAACAAACAAACAAAAAACCCCCAAAGAAACAAAGAAACACCAAACACCCACTGAAAATGAAGGACATTTGTTTCATGTGTTTCAGCCACTGCCAAAAATTTAAATCCATTCTTCAGGAAAATTGAAGAAGTCACCACACTTTTTCAAGATTTTTTTT
>VWZN01002519.1:55834-75434 GCA_013396955.1 Regulus satrapa | reverse complement strand
GGTCGGGCGGGCCGGGGGTCGGGGTGCGCCCGAGGCCGAGGGGCCGCCGCCCTCGGCGGCGTTCGGGGGCGAGGCGAGCCGCTCCTCCGCGGCAGCGCGGCGTAAGGCTGTGCTTTAATTGCCGGACAGATGTCTGAGCAGCTTCGTGGTGTTCTGCTGACCGCGTGGCTGTTCGAGCGCTGTCACTGCAGTGCATCATCATCATTATCATTGGAGTGTTTTACTCTTGATCAACTTCCCCGGGAGCCCGGGGAGGGTTTCAGCGTGGTGCTGCCGCTGTCCCCGTTTCTTGGGAGCATCCCGCCACGCTGCGCTTGTAATTTATGCCTCAGACAGAAGCAGCGTGCGTTTTCCTAGTATCAAGGTCAGTTTATCGTAACTGCTGAGGAAAATACCATATGGCTCAGACTGACTTTTCTTAGGGAATCTAATTAAGTAGGAGCCTGTGTTGTGCTGGGATTTGTGTTATGTTTCAGGCAAGCGTAACCGAATTAGATTGTAAAATGCCTTATAGCGTGTGTGTGTGTCCCTCCTCAAGCGTGTTTGCGGGGACATTAACTGTAACTAGCAATCTCTTTTGGAAAATTATGCTTTTTGTCTCATACCTACCATTTTACTATTTCCTATATTTCTGAAAATGCGGGTAGCTGCCTTGCTATGGAGCCAGGAGGTTTTTTTTTTTAGAATAGACACAGCAAAGATTTTAGCAATAAAGGCTTTTACTCATTCCTCTTTTAAGCCTTTTCTGGAAGGTTAGAGAGAGAGAATGGAGGGATAGTTAGTCTTGTTCACATATTACCAGACGTCTTTCTGATTTTGATGGACCTGTCATCAAACTAGATAGGTTTTTCAGTTGCTTATTTATGGTGATTGCTGTTCTCCATAAACTACATTGAGCCCACTGACTAAGCCCCTGCTGTTAAATGTCAAACAGTAGCGTTAGCCACTTAATTCTACCTCTAGAAAGTGAACAGAGCTGTGTAAAAAGCAGAAGATGCTGTATCTTGTAGGCAGCCCCTCAGGCTGCTGCCTTACCCATCATTACTCAGGTATCCGATTGTATCAGAGCGTATTTACTGTTGCCGTATGCTCAAGCATCTAAAAAGCTACCTGGCTCTTGTGTAGCCTTCACAGTGAGTTTGTCAGGTAACTTAGTAAAATGCAGTTAGAAACGGGGAGGAGTAGCATTTTCAATGCCTGTGATACATTAATTGCCAGCGGTGAGAATGCACACAAGCCAATTCCGCGCTGGTAGCCCTCGTGGGGGTGAGCCATACTTAAAGCACTACACTCTGTAACAGGATTTGCCTCTTGGACCTGCTGCCTATTCAAATGACACAATATTGTCCTTTGAGGCAGGGTAATGCTTTTTTTTGTCTTCATCTGAATTAGTGCTGTCTAGATCTAGAAAACTGAGTCAGAACTTCCATTTATTTTCCTGAGTTGGTTTCTTGCTTCCACGCTAACCTGATGAATACATCCGAGTGCACTACGTACATAGAGTGTGCCCAAGTGTATCACCACAGTAGGAATTCACCTTTCTCACTTCATACTTGCAGTAAACAGAACACTTGAATGGCTTGTATTTAAATAAAGAAAAAAAAAATCGCCAAATTATGCATGGGTGATGATGAAGAAAGGCTGTATGTACCAAGTGCACTATTGTTCATAAACAGTAGAATGGTATGAAAATGCGACTCCTTTGTATTGCTGCCAACATTAACATGCCCTATTGTTATAAGACTGGAAACTGTGGTTTGGCAGTGTAAACCACCTTATCTTGCCCTTGGAAAGCTGGACAAGTTGAAAGAAACCAGCTGAATATAATGCCATGAAAACCACAGGGACAGCTTCTCTCATTGAGAAAACCCACTGAATTGTTTGAGTGGATTAATGCTGCCTTCCCGTGGAATGCTTTATTCACCTTCCTTTTGGATTTGGGTAGGTTATTTTTTATTTTTTTATTTTTTTAGATAGATTCTTAGAGATAATAAAAGCTTCTGGCTTACCTGTGAACCACTGACAGCCAGAGAATGAAACAGCTCCAAGTTTCTTATGCTCAGAGATTTATAGCAGCTTACCTTCAGAAGAAGCTTTTAGGGCTTAAGGGATGAGGAAGATGACTGCTATATTTTGGTGTGAAGTGAAGCACACCACACTGTTCCTCAATTTACCAAAGAAACATTACCTTTATGATAAAACCAGGCAATTTTATAGAAGGGCTAAATACAGTGTAATCTGATAAGATTTCAAGCTGTGGTCTAGTTTTGCCTATCTCTTTGTGAGATTGGTCAAAGATGCCTGTATCTGAAATTTTATGAATTTACAGAAACCTAAGAGGAAAACCTCCCATACATAAGTGAGTTCTGTCACTCACATGGGAGGCTAGTGATTATGATGTGCTTGCTGTTTAACTTTCAGTTAAAATATGCCAACCTTTTAATTTTTTTTTTATCTTATAGAAAAATGCCACATTGTATTTTTTATAACTTCATTTTCAGTAAATAAACATTATGCTTGGCATTCTGTGTCCCGAAAATAAATAAATAAAGCACACTGTGGTGGAAAACAGTTTAATGAATCACCTTTGCAGCTTTATCATAGATGAAGAGGGTATAAAAACTGCAGTGGCTTGACTGGTCAAAAGCTAATATCAGCATTATTGCAATAATGACAGATTTTTAGATCTTATGCATACTATTCAGGGAATAGGAACACAATAAATTTCCAGGCCAATATGCATTTCATTTTAACAGTACAGCAATATATATATATATATATATTCTTTTTTAATATACTTTTTAAAGAGTGCTCTTCTAGTAAAATGCCTCATCTATCAAGTTTTTACTGACCAGTTAGGCCCTGAACTGGGTAAAAGAAACAAAATCTCTTGTTACATTTTATTACCTTTATGCTTCATTTACCTTTTGATCCATCGATGATCATAAAAGGAAAAACTAATATTGGTGTTTGGTATTCAGATTATTTGAGGTCTTAATATCTACTGGTTCTTTCATGATATAAAACATTACCACAGGAAGTGAAATACACAGTCTTCAAGGCAAAGTATACCTCCAACTAAAGCATCACCCATTGGGGTGGAGCTGACTCCTGTGGAGGTTAATGTTGATGAGACACTTCCAATGGCATTGTCCCCATTGGCACACAGTAATCAATTAAGTAGTTTTCTTGTGTTTTGCTGGCATTGGCTAGGAAACTCTGTCCTGTCCTCTCGCTGAACACCCAAGCTCAGGTTTTGCTATGTAGCAGTTTCAAGAAGCTCTTTCTGGACTCCTCTTTGCAAAACGTGCTGCTTATTGATGGAGAAGAACAAATGGGGTGGCCACAGTTTCTGGATGAAGTCTGTTTCAAGGGTGCTGAGGCAATTTTCTGTGGAAGTGAAATGTAGTATCTTCTTGTGATAGCAATATGAAGCGTAGTCTCGTTCAAAGGCTATTAAAGTTCATGGCATTCCCACTGTGATTAATGCGTCTTGAAGCCAGGCAACAGCTGAAATCTTTGGATTTTTTTAATAACAAACCAATCCCTTTCCCAGGACCCTCCACCTGTCTCCATGCAGAATAATAGGTGGTTCTTCTGTTGTAAACCAGCTTTCTGCTCTTGGAGGAAGACACTACATAATCTGTTGCTTTCTTTCTCGAAAGCAAAATACATTTATGACTAGTGGAATAAACTTTCTGTTCTGCTCTTGTGATGAGTTTTATCTCTTCTGAAAATAATAGAAGAGCTTCTTTGCCTACTAGGCATTACTTGCGGGACAGAAGATGTTTTTAATGGGGTTTTCTTCTGGCCCTTTTGAGCTGTATAAACAGGATTTTGTGTCCCAGGGTAATCCAAAAAGAAAAGTGCTGGCTTGTGCCATTATGATTAATTGCTACAGTGTGGATATGCAATGTATGATTTAAGTGCTGTTGACAGAGATGCAACTAGTGCTGACCTGAAATACTTCAAATTTGGAGATGTACCTGTTTTTCTTGTTAATCTTGCAAGAAATTGATTCCTTTTTTTCCCCTTATGAGGACTGATCCTTTTGCCCCTCAGAGATCATTCCCAGGAGTGCTTGGTGTACCTTTCTGGAAGTTATCTCAGCGCTTGAGTCTAGCTGTCATAAGTGCTTTGATATTTGTTTGACAGACCGTGACTTGGATTCAAGTTAAATCCCAGTACGTGAATTGGAGCACCATCAGGTTTTTAAAACAATTGAAAGAGCTTTGGGGAGGATTCAAAAATGTGATGTTTTTCATTATCTCAGCTGGTCTTGATCTAGGAGTCAGTGTCAGAAATTGTCCATGTGCTAATGGCTGCAAGCACAGAAACCATGGGTTGAGTTCCAAAGGAGAAGAAAGCAGTTCACCTCTAGAGGAGAAAAAGCCTGATTATCCATCTCCCACACTTTTTTTTAATGTTTAATGATGAGGTTTCATTCATAGTCCTTACTCCAAGGTAGTGTCTTGGGTCAAAAAGACACTATCACTGGAAATTCTGTGGACTTGTGTTCCACAGATGATTGAGTGAAGAACCCTAGTCAGTTCCTAAAGGGGGTGTCTTAATTTGATTATGCTGTTCAAATAAAAAGTTCCCTGAGACTCAAAAAGGTGTCTGTGCTAGCTGAATGATTTCCTGAACCTGTAAAAGGATGAACTGGTTCTGTAGTTTAAACTAAAGGAGCAGTGACACTGCTCCAGTTTGGATCCAAATATTGGTGAAGCAGCAGTCAAAACCTGACACTGAAGTTGGCCTTTGAACTCCAGAAAGTGACTGACCATGTATTATGCTTGAATATAAATGTTCTTTATTTGTATAAACTTATGATCCAGTACTTCAGATGTGTATTTAGTGACCTAGGCTCAGGTTATCTCCATGTTTTGCAGTGTCAATATAAAAAAAAAAAAAATCAGCTGAACACTGGTCCAAAGCAGAGCCTCTTCCAAGCACAGTGTGGAATAGGTCCCAGTGTCAATAAACGAATCCATTAACTCCCCCACCTGACACATTAATCCAGCTCCTTTGGTTTTCAGAAGCTTTCTGCAGCTTTGGCTCTATTTTACTCTTTTTTTTTATGCCACTTGACAAATGGTTATCTAAACAAACCAAAGATGACCTGCTACTGAAACACTTTTTACAGTGTACAGGGCATACATTGTGTGTCAGCCAATTACAGCTCATCACAAAGCCTCAGTGAAATGGGACATGTGGTTTTATACAAGTCACTTCATTGTTGTATCTCTTATGTTTCTTGCTTCTTTGAGGATAAATCAGGGTTAGAAGCATTTTGTAGGTGTCACAGTGAATGTGGAAGGCATAGTCCTAGGAATTCATTTTAGCTTTTTATTTTGTTCATTTATTTGCTAATCTCTAAAATTCAGTAATTTGCAGTGGGGTTTCCTGTCAGTGGTTTGAATTAACAGTGATTTACTGTATTAAATTTGTTTCCACATCTGGCAGCACTAGAGAATACTGTCTCATTGTGGCAATTGCAGTTGGAAGCATTTTCTTACCTCTAAAAATAGAACTTTTGTCCTTCTTCTAGTCCTGCAGGAAGATTCTCTCAGTGAAGGTTTAGTTTTTGGATAAATCTTAATTATATGTTCATGGGTGATATTTCATAAGAAGATGAGGGATATCAATTAGTGCAACAGATGTTGTAGGAAAACAAACCCATTTTACTGTGGAGGATATTTTAAGCATGCCTGTGGTATGTTTGCATATTGGTTGGATTTTACGTTATGGATGTTTTAGTAGCAGTCAAGCAATCCACACTTAATTGTTTACTTTCATAGTTTGCATGGATTAATCACAATATGGCTTTCAAGTTATGATGAGTTTCTTAATTTATCATAACTCCTTTGCCTCTGGTATTGAAATGCAGAGTTAAATGCGGATGCAAAATTAGAGCTTCCAGAGCTGTTTGACTTTTTACAAAAATTCACCTTTTCTCTCAGTGGTTTATTTCCCCTCCCCCCCCTCCCCCCATATTAAAGATGTAAATAACTCAGATGAGAAGCCTTATCACCACTTATCTCAAAAGTCATGCTTCGGCATTTTGAAGTTGAAAAACTTACCTCAGTGGATCTATTTTCTTGGTTAGTTTATTGAATGTTTTCTGTAGGAGCCTCCTCTCTAATTTCCTAATGAATAGTGACTGCTGTGGTACTGGGGAAAGCATGTAACTTTGATACACACACTTGACATGTGCTGCTCCACAGCTTGTATGGTAGGGGACCTTCTCTATCATTCAGTTGCTTCAGGTGATACAGGAAAGCAGGATGCTGGCATCTGAAACAGGGATCTGCACAGAAATTCCAGAATGGGTTAAATTGGCAGGACTATCTGGTCCAACCTCCCTGCTCAAGCTGGGCATCCTAAAGCACATGGCACAGGATTGCATCCAGGTTGTTTTTGAGTATTCCTGGTGAGGGAGATGCCAAAATGCGTCTGAGCAACCTGTTCTAGTATGTGGTCACCTGCTTGAAGAACTTCTTCCTCAGGTTCAGGTGGAACTTCCTGTGTATCAGTTTCTGCCCTTTGCCTAGTGTCCTATTGTTTGGCACCGCCAAAAAGAGCCTGGAAGCATCTTCTTGGCACTCCCTCCCCACTTCAGGTATTTAGAGGCATTGATGAGGTCTCCTCTCAGTTGTCATCTACAAGGAGGGAGATAAATAATTGAGCCTTCCCAGACTTAATATGATGTTGAACCTGAGTTTTTCCATGTGCAAGTACGAAGAGTGGTATTTCATATATTTACACTGGCAAAGTGGTTGCTCACTTCTCTGCCTGCCTCTTAGAATGAAAGAGAAACCCAGCAATTCTTTGAAGGAACCAAGAAGTATTCACTGTTTCTTTCATCTCCCTTCAATCTGTGTGGCTCATTTGAGGGCCATTGATTGTGAAATGCTGGGACCACAGATGTCTCATGAGAAGGTTGTGGCATGTGTAACACAGCCCTCACTCTTAAGCTAATGCTGAGGGGAGAGGCTGGAGTACAAATGAGCTTTTTGTTTAGTATTCTCTTCATGCTGGCTCAAGCTTAGGAAGTACAGTGTGAAGCCTGATTTGCCAGGTGTGTTCTGGTTTGTGTTTTGATGCAAAGGTAGAAGAGGCATAACTCAGTTCAGTGGCAGCTGCTCTCTCTGTGCAGGGAGTCTGGGCACATATAATTAAGCTCTGAGCCCCACTTTGCAGGTTAGGTATTCAAAGGGAAGCTCCTGCAGTTTTGTGCTTACAGATGTGCAAATTTCTGATTGTGTTGGACTCGTTGGGATCAGTTGCATTCCCTAAGTGCACATGCTGGTTTTCTTGCTGGCCTGTGATGATTCACTCCGGAGTTGGTTGACAGTCCATTACAGTAATGAGCTGAATTTCATGCTTTGGATTGAAGGCACATGGAGAAGAAGCAAATCATCCAGGATACAATTGCGTGTCAGCACATTACTGCTCCAATTTTGTCTATTTCTCCAAGCTGTCTTCTTCTTTTCTGCAAGAGGGATAGTCAGGCTCCCACAGTCAGAATGCTGTCAGATCCATCATCTTTATGCACTCTTCCATAAGACATTTGCTACTAAATAGAGAAAATAGAGCCAAACATGATTTGCCTAAATTCAGCATAAACAATGGAAGAGGAGACTGAAGTAAAATGAGAACATAGATGAAGTAGAAATCCACTTGCCTATGAAATATGTGAAATCAGTTTATGCCAGATAACCTATGATTTTAAGCAACTGTGGGGACAAATTTATAATAAGACTTTAAGTTTTACCAGTGAGAAGATTTTTCTGATCCATCACTTTGGCTTTTATATCACATTTTGACTTCCCAAGGGGATTTTTCCTTGTGTATCAGTTGTGCCTGATATGTAAGTATAAAATGGTCATCAGTTGTTATATAGATTCTCTTTTTAACATTACTTTTTTGGAACCATCAGAGGTAGATTACAGAAATTAGGTCCTGCAGTGCAATCTTTAGTATTTTCTAAGTTGTTTTTTTGTTTTGTTTTGGGTTTTTTTTGTATTAAAATATAATAGGTTCTGCTTTTTTAGAAACACTTTTATATGCTGTATTCTGCCTTTAGGAGAGTGCTATCCTTAGATGAGAGATATTATTTTTTCTTGATTGGACTGTGACTTCACTAAGATTTTTAATTCTGTGTCATGGTTTAACCCCACAACACTGTACCAGCTACTAAGAAGAAGATAAACTCTGTTGTCACCAAGACATTCTGCTATTTAATATTCAGTACCTAAAATAATATAAAACATAACATAAAAAATAAAACAAAACATAAAATATAGAAGCAAGAAGACTGTGAAACTCCTGTTTATTTCCTAAATAGCTTAAAATTTAAAACTATGAAGTAATAACCTTTGACCTGTAAGGTTTACAGTTTCAACCATTATGGTATGTTCCAGCAATCTTTCAGACAAATATACATACAATTATTGTAATAACTGGCATTAATAAGGAAAATTTCTCCCTGAAGGAACTGAATTAATTGAATGAACTTCATGTTTTGTAAGACCTGCTACTTTACCCCTTAAACTTCCCAGTGAAACAAATATAACTTTGCTCAGGAGCTTGCCAGCTGTTTGCTTTGCTGCTTGCAAATGTCTCATAAGATTAGTCCAAGGCTGAAAGCAAGATAATTTTTTTTGCTTTGGTTATAGGCCGAGGAATATGTGCAGTAAAACTCAGTTAAAATCAGTGTGGGTACAAAGAATAACTTCCTCTTTGAGATCTTTATCTTACATCTCCATTTAAAATGTGATACACCAGATCCCATGTTGAAGTCAAGTGGGTTTTATTTAACTTTTCAATCAATGGGGTGGCCTTTTATTTCTGATGAGTGTTTTCCCTTTTCTTATTTTGAGGCATTTGTTCATTTTGAATGTAAAAACAAGAATACTCAGTGTTTTTTTACCCAATTTTCTAGACGTTCTTGGAGTTTAAAAAAGATTAACAAATCTGTGGCCAGTGTTAATTGTGCCTCATTTCAGACGTAATGATGTGCTAGCTGTAGTAGAAATTACGTTGGACAGTGATTTTTTTTTAAATGTTGGGTTATGGCTAAAGTCTGTTTTGTTCAAGTGTCTTGGCATAACTCAAAGCACTATTCAGACCTTATATTTGTCACCTTATGTTTGTCAAATTAAGTGTATGACATGATGTAATTTATATGTTAAATATNAAGTGTATGACATTATGTAATTTATATGTTAAATATTGTGACATTTGCATTAAAAAATTACCAAAATGACTTCATGTGAGCAATGTGGCAACTTCTTTTGAACAATTCATAAACAAAACTTTTTAAAATATGAGAGGTGATAAAGAAGATCTGTTGAGGACAAAGTGCTTGCCTTCCTCTTTGTCTTAGGAAGGTGACTATCTTGCTATATGATTTAAAAGGGAAAAATGTTCACCAGTAAGATTATACATGGAGTTTCTTATGGTACTAAAAGAATTCTGGAAAGAATGGCAAGAAGGATTGAGCAGTATTATTTGGGTCCTGACAGACTGCTGAAGGAAAGAAAAATGAGCTTGTTGGAGACAAAATCAAAGATATAATTACTAGTAGGTTACTTCTTCTTGACTTTCTACCTGGAAATTATAGAAGTAGTAGAGTAGCAGAACAGAGTATTAAAGCTCTGGTGAAGAGTTTAGTGACTCTAAAGCTGAGATTATGTGGGGGAAAGGTATTGTATATTAAATGTTTCAGTTGCAAATAAGGTTGTGTTGAAGGAATTTGTGGTCTTGGTTCCTCAGGTATTAAATTTCATCAATGCACATCAACAACATTTTAGAGAAAACTTATATTGGGCGGTGAAAACCAGTGAAATCTTGATTAAAAGTGTGCTCAGAAATGGAAAGAATTATAGGATATTTTGTCAGGAGAGCTCTCTTCCAGATACCCACTATATATAAACCCCCAGGCCTTCTCTTCTCCAGGCTGAGCAGTCCTGGTACTGCCTGGGAAAGATGCTCTAGTCCCTTAACCATCATTGTGGCCATAAATATCTTTCTTGTTTTGGGGAAGCCCAAACTGGACACAGGACTCCAGATGCAGCCTCAGCAGTGTTGATTGCTTTGCTACAGCATAAAACCAAGAAGTCTGTGTTCTACAGTATTCAGTGTGACCACTTGCATAATTAACTTTATAATGTGGTTCTTTGTCAAGCAGAGAATCTGTATTAAATATTAGTTGGCATTTAGCCCAAAAAAGTTATTATTTTCTCCCCATCTTCCCAGTAATGCTAATCATCTGCTGAGACTCCAAGTCCAAAGAGCTTAGCTGTCATATGGGTGAGTAGGAAATGCACTACTTGCCCTCGTTTCTTGTGCTGATGCCTTTGTCTGTGCTAAAACCGTGCATTGCTTGCAGTTATTGAAAAGCATTTAATTTGCTTGTTTTTTTCCTTTTGCTGGGGTTTGGTTTTGTTTTTCAGGTTAAACTCAAGAAAGGTTTTCAATGAAGAAGTTTTAATTAGATTTTAAAACAGACTGTGAGAAGTGTTAAGATTAGAGTATTACTCAAACAATACCCAATCGTGTTTTTTAAGCCTAGGCTTTCCTGCTACAGTGTTTTAATTTGTTGAGCAAATAGGGAGTGATACTATTACTTGTAAAGTCTGTGAGATCTTAGATTTTGTATTCAGTTTGAGATTGACCAAAGAAGTACTCATGAAGGCAATCATCTGAACAGCCTCATGTAAGTTATTTTAATTGAGGCCAGAAGTTATTTTAGGCTGAGAAGCTATTTTGTGTGCTTTAAGCTAGTTTTAAGTGTGACTTGTTATATTTCCTCTAGCGGATTTGCCATTGTGTATTTCCAAAATGCACAATCCAGATCTACCACAGAAAGGACATTCGAGAATTGTTTATAAATGTTCATAAATTGCTGTGATACTCCCAGATCAGAGGTGATTTAGTAATGTGATGAAAAATTGTTTTCTGGGAAAACACATGGAGTTCCTTAGAGGTTAATGTAATATTGGAATGCAGACTGAGAATACCATAGAGAACTAAACCACATGAAAGTCAAAAGTTAAAGTTGCTTGTGATTTTAAAGCATATATATCTGAAATGAAGTCTTTGCCAACCCCAGACAATCAGATGTGGTGGGGCTGCCCACTTATCCCCAAATTTAGGGGTAAATTTCCCTCTTCTAACACGTGTCACAATCTGCGTTGGTAGCTGAATCAAAGGGATATATTTTTTTTACTGATGGACCAGTTTGCATGTGAGGAAAAAACATTATTGATTTTTACATCCTTTTCAAAATGATTTTGAAAACCTAAAGGAGAACTTGTTATGAAAATGATAATTACAGTTGGTGCTCAAGATGCTAGGAGATCAAAGATGAAATTCCAGTTACCTTCATCATCTTGTATCTCAGAAGACTGTAGCCTTACCATGAAAGTGTCTCTACTGGCTCCGGGAATTGCTTAAAAAAGTTTCATCTCCTTTTACTGTGTATCCTGTATTTTCCCCTTGAGTGTATCGGTGTGAAAATAGTTACTTGGAAAAGTCCTGCTCACTTCCCCATGGATGGGGCCTTCCTGTAGGGAAGCACTTCCATGCTTTTAGGAAGTCAGAAGCGCCTTTGCACTCGAGTGCTTTGTGTGGGAAGAGCTGAGCAGATATCCCAAAGCCTGGAGGGAAGGATACGTCCCAGAGCATTTCATGCTCCATCTTCGAGCTGCAAAGTGTTACCTCAGCAAATTCTTTTCCTTGACAGTGCTCAGTGGGGTTTTGGTGTAAGGACTGTAGGTGAAAGGATAGAGGAAAATCTTGATATTCTGGTGAAAATTTAGAGATTTATGCACCTGTGTGACACTGAATAAAAATCTTGCCAGTTGCTTCTTGCTATGTTTTACCCAATCTTTGATTTTCACATATATTCTCAGTTTTACAAAGGATATTAATGAAGACTACATACAGTCCTTTGTTTCTTTGGCACTTTTCTTCTACACAAATCAGGGTAATTTTTCTTAGAAGTACATTTTTATAGCCTTTAGTAAATACTCATTGTCATCTTCCATAGTAGATTCAAAGTCAAGCCAGAACATTGTGACCATTTTTTTTTTAGCTGTATGGTGAGCATGTGTCTTGTTGGAGGGATCTTGTCATCTTGATTTCACCTAAGCTTTTATATCATCTGCTTGGTTTTGGTGAAGTGTTCTTTTCTTGAACAAGGAGTTTATTCTGAACTTCATGGATAGCCTAATGAAAACAGAAAAATAAGCAGTGCTCTCCTTCTGTGTGTGTTTTTCTTGTTTGAAGAATGGTAATCGGATGACTGTAGGAAGGTAAATATTGTATTTTAAAATCCCACCAAACTAACAAAAGAGCCCAAACAAAAACCAATCCAACCACATCCCATATCATTGTCTGAGTAGCAGATGAAATGTTTAGAAAATAAAGCTGATTTTTTTTTTCCCTATGCTTCTGGTTGCCAAAGCATTTGGCACAATTAATTGTATTTCATAGCAGTTTTCCTCAGAGGTGGGGTTTTCCGAGCCAGAACCAGCTTAGATGCTTTACATAGCCTCATTCACTCACCATGGCAAGTAATGGTTTCCTCTTCTGTATGATGTAGGAACTATAGTGTATTCATGGTTATTATATGCATTGCTGGGAGCTTGTAACAGATACAAGAACTGTCTCATGCTTCTGAAACCATAGTGCAGCGTGGAGATGGACACCTCTGTGATTGCCCAAATCATAAATCAAATGGCACAAGTTAATACTGAGAGCTGAATTTACTAGAATTCAATTAAATGAGTAAAAGTCATGAGAAAATAAATTAGAACAAATTTCATTAGTGAAACTTAATGGAGCAAGCTAGCGCAAACTTTATAGTACCTTCAATTCACACACAGTATTAACTACTACTTTTTCTCCTCCAAATATGGGAAATAAAGATATAGTGGTGATATCTGAATATAGATAGTGACATCTAAATCATTCCAGTCACTCTAGGAAATGCATTTAAAGTTTATATGCTTACATTTTAAATGGTGCTTTAAAATAATTCCTGATTTCTTGGAAGTATAAAAGATTTTTGAGTGTTTCAGCAGAATACGCTCTCTATTCATACACAGTGACAGGGATTGCACCACAAACACTTTTACAAAATATTAAGAAATGTCTAAACCTGATTGACCTGACTTAATTAAACATGTTCCTCTTTAAGAGCAACACTGAGATCTGTCCTCATCATCCCTTATTATCCCAAATAATTCAACTTTTAAATTTATTTTTAAAGGGGAGGGCGGGGGTGTGTGTGTGTGTGTGCAGGTGTGTGTGTGAGAGAGAGAGAGAGATTGCTTTCACTGCATGTAACCTGCAAAATAATTCTGAAATTATTCCTTCAAGTTGTACAAGGGAAGTTTAGGTTGGATTTTAGGAGCAGCTCCTTCTCTGAAAGGGTTGTAAAATATCGGAACAGGTTACCCGGGGAAGTAGTTGAATTGCCATTCTTGGAGGTATTTAAAATATTTGTAGGTGTGGCACTTAAGGACATGGTTTAGTGGTGGACTTGGAAGTAGTGGGTTAATGGCTGGACTCAGTGTAAATGGTGTTTTTCAGGCAAAATGATTCAACTGTTTTCTGATGTTTATGGAGGCAACTTTCTTTCTGTGCCTGTGATCTCCACTTGTGAAAACTACAAGTGCTTTCAATTTATTTTTCTATTTTATTTTCTGTTTCTGATTACAGATATTTCTTATAGTTTTTCGGATCCGGGACCAAGTGTATTATGGGGAGAAAACTGGACCTTTCTGGCTTGACTGATGAAGAAGCAGAGCATGTGCTCCAGGTTGTTCAACGAGATTTCAGCCTTCGTAAGAAAGAAGAAGAAAGGCTGAGGTAAGGATGAAAACAGGTCTAAAAAAATTGGTCTATTTTGATTATTACAAATTGACTTTGGAGGAAACCACAGAACACAGCTTTTTGCCTTTTTTTTTTTTTTTTTTTTTTTTTTTTTTTTGTTTTTTTTTTTNTTTTTTTTTTTTTTTTGTGGTGTTCTATGCATTAATAATCATTCATGTCACAGTGGCAAGAAATATTTAAACTCCTCCACATGAATTCAATTATTGAGTGGTAATTAATTTTTGCATTTAGTCTGTCCTAGATTAAACCACAGCAATGGTTTCTAAATCACCTGTGTATATCTTCTCAGGAGAGACTAAGTAGTGTTTGACACAGCAAAAGCAGAAGTTAATGTTAAGAGAATTTTTACCTGCTGCTTATCTTTTTTTTATTGAGAAACTTAATCTACATGCAAACATCTGAAAGTGAAGAAGTTCAACCCATCTCTTTCCCCTGAAACAGTCAATGGGATATGTTATATCCATTGTATTGAGATAACTTTTCTCTCAGTAGTCTGTGTACAAAATGATTGCAAGTAGAAATAATCCAGAAGAAAACAGATGGAACTTGTTGGTAAGGTAGATGAGGAAATTCAGTGTGTGACAAAGGGACTACAGAGAGAGACCTGAATTGGTAGATGAAATATTTTTCTTTCTGGGTTCAATAATATTTCCTTGAATTATTATGCCTGAATTTTTTATTGCCTTATTTGAACACATCATTATTTATTATCCAGAATGTTCTGAAGTCTCTATCTATGGTTGGCAAATGCACATTCTCTTACTGTGCTACTCATATCTCAGGCATCATCACATTCCTTTTTCATTTAGTATAAAGTTGAAGTCAACCAAGCAGGAAGATGACTGAAATCAACAGAAAACTAGGCATATATACTATGTGCAAATGAAACGGAGTAGGTGCAATTGAAATTGAGAGGAATCCTGTCTCACCTGGAACATTAGGAGCAAGAAATGTGTCTTGCAACATAGGCCTAATTCAATTTTAGCATGCTGTGCAAGTTTTTGCTTGGGTTGGTAGCGCAAGCTTGCAGCAGGGAGAAAAGACTTCATGAGGATGGCATACAATTTTTTTTTCTTTTTTAATGTTTTGACTATTTGTTGTACCATGGGTTGTTCTGATTACTTTGGTAATTTTTCACAATACAGCCAAGAGATTCTAGAAACAGCTGAAGGAGGGTGAGTGTTTGAGGGCTCTGGCTTTTTATACTGTGGTAGGTTGTATCTTACTGGATGGAGCAAGCATACCACACCTAAGAAGTGCCTGGGTCATCTTGTCTGTTCTATACAATAGATCCATAGTGGGAGGAGGAGGAGGGGAAAGGATGAAAGGAATGCACACAGAAAATTGACCAGAATGCCTACATAGATAAAATTTTTGCTGGTGTTTGTGTTTTGCCATTTTGCTTCTGAAGCTTTTCATGACTCCTAATTTCCATGACACTTAATTTCACAAGTAGAAAATTGATGTGACAAGACAGCTAAACACTGGAAAGGTAGGAGAAACACATGGATGCAACTCAGCTTATATATGAATATCTGTACTTCAAGTATGTATGACTTTTTTCTTCTTCTAAAGTGATGCCTTTTGCAAGTGTTAAGGTGTGTTAAAGTGGTGTGAATAATGAGCTGTACTGACATAGGAAAAAGTTCTGAAATTCAGCTGACGGTTAAGATATGAATTTAAGTAATTTTAATGCCGCTAAAAATTGCCTGTGCAGTTCAAAGTTTATTTCTGATTTAAAAGCTATGATTCTTTTAAAAAAATATTTTTAAGATCAGGCTATTTTGGTTGGTTTTGATTGCTTAGTTTGCAGAACATCTTTTTGTCTTACTATGTGATTGAAAATATATAAGAAAATTATATAATCTTGCTATAGATTAGATTTTTTCAACCTGTAAGAAAAGAGATTAGATCTGCTTTGATGTTCTTGGCTCTATTGTGTTTGTACTTAGAATGTTATCAACTGGCAAAGTTTACCGTGTAGTTTCACTTTAGAAGTGAAACTCTGTAAGGTTTTGTAATCTTTTCTAAGATAAAAAGGCTGGCATATACATATATTGTATGTTAGACTTTTAGACTTCTTCTAACAAATTCAAAACAAAGCTGTATCTGAAGCTACAGTTTTGCTTTTTTTTTTTTAATGCCTATAATTAATTTGTGGTAGCAGCATTAGACTTTAAATGGAACTGTTGAAGCTTTTGCATGTGATACTTTCTTAAAATAGGGTTTCTGTATAATCCTTCATATCATAAATAGTTTTATTTTTGGGTGTTTTCCCCCACCAAGATTCAAGCAGCTCTTTCACATATCTCTCTCTGTATTATTCCCACTGGTAACAATTATTTCTAAAGATCAAGAAATACCTAAGAGAATATATGATAAATTTCACTATATCAGGACAGTAAAAAAGCTAAAAAAACTGTGAGTGGCTGATAACCCAAGTTTTTCTGTTCTAGTGCGAGCTGAACAGTTAACTAGCAAGAAGTGAAGCTAATCTTTACTTCTAAAAAATGTTTTTAGGGTGGTAAAGTGAAATGACAAATGTTTTAGAGCTAACATTCTAATGTTTTTTATAATATTGCAGTTTTTACATGTTAATTTATTATATCCATTTTCTGTAAACAAAATGACATAATATATGGAGAAAAGCCATACTCGTGATCTGCATTTTCTACTGCAAAGCTGCTTTAAATTTCTCTGCAGTGAGGATTTTTTGCTGTGGTTCTCTAATTTAAGTCTTTCTCAGAACTTTATCTCCTACTGTTATCAGACAGCTTGGTCTTGTACATTTTGTGAAAAAAAAATTAGTTGGCTACGAGATAACAGTAAGATAAACGTGTGTACACGTTTAGTGAGTAGAGTGCTTGGTTTTTATGCCTTACTGCTTTTTATTGTTTTAGTTTCTTTTTTTCCTATGGCTTTTAACCTGATATAAGATTAGGAATATTTACTGTTCTTTGTCACTTGTTCATCCATTATCTTTCTATATTGGTTATGTGTTGGTTTTGGGTCCTTGGCAGTAATGTTGAGTTTTTATTTACCCCAATGTTAGTGTAGTCACCCAGAGCCATTGTGGCTGAAGTTATAGCACAGACTTGCAAGTGGATGAGCTGAGTTTACTGTGAATCAGCTGAAGCAAACCAACGAGGCAGATCTGGCATAACTAGGAAGGTGATTGGTTTGAGTTTCTTGGTGTGTATGCTCAGGACAGCCTTGTGTACATCCCTTCTGTCGCTGAATGGCTGCAGGCTGTCTCTGGGCTCCTGGGACAGTAAGAATCCTAGCTGGCTTTTTGAGGAAGTTGACTGGACATGCTAATGATTTGTTTCCTCATGTACAGGTTTATTAATCTTGAATTTCAGACTGCGTGCAGCTGCAGAATGTCAGCAGCAGAGAACGCTGGGCTGTGTTGGGGGTTAAACACCTAATATTTTGCTGTGCACAACATCTTTGTTATATCTGCAGTTTGTGAGGGACTGTGTCCTCTTTTTTTTTAATATTTAATTTTTCAAAAGAAATTACAGAGGAGAGCTAGTAAGAGCTTCCAAGCCCAAATGCTTTTTTGTGAGGTATGCTTTAATGCATAAACAAATGTGTAAAAGTGTTTGCTCTCTTTTATTTGTTGCCTGCTTATCTGGTTTTCAAGACTATCTAAATATGTCTCTGTTTGTTCTCATTCACTGTGGGTAAAATCAAGTCCCTCTTTGGTTTTGTTTTCATTTGTAAACATCTGTGTCCATTTGGTTTAAGTCAGTCATGCTGAGAAATCATGGTGTTTTGAATAAGTGAAATCATAATTTCACAGAAAATTTTTGATGGATCATCTTAGTTTGGTAGATGTTCCCGATCTGTTATGTTATAGCCATGTGGGCCGGTTAAAAAAAGGGCAGTTCTGATTCTGAATTTAACAGTCAGAGTGAGTGCAAAGGGAGGAAAATTAGAAGGGCAGAAGGATTCTGGCATGGAAAGGGCTCAGTGCTGATCAGCTGTAAACAGATCAGACTGCAAACGGAGCAGATGCTTTACCTGTCAGCAGCTACTTTACCTTAGGAGGCCATGGTTGGAGCGACTTAAGCTCTCTTTCTATAGTCATTGGCTAAGAAGGGTTTCCATCATCATAGTGAATGCTGGATCAGCCATTTGCATGTTGATATTTTAGTGGTAAAACTTGCACTGGGCAGGGATGAAAAATGCTTCTTTTCAGGCAGTATGGCTCTCTTTTGTTTAAACCACTGCTGTTAATCACCTGAGAAAACGTATTTACAAAGAAAAACTGACCTTCTGCTGCAACATGGATATGTGATCATAACACTTCAACAACTTAATATATTTATGTGGGGTGTGCTGGAACAGCACAAAGGAAGTGTTGAGAACTGACTGTTGCCCACAGGCAGAAACATCACCATGTCCTGCTTGATGTTGTATCTTTCACAGCTAGATTGCTGAATATCAGCTTTGCTACCTTTATTTATACAGTCACATTTTCATTTGTAGTAAAGACAAATGCAGTGATTTGTGATCAATTTTCCAGCAGTGTTTTATTTGCAGAAAGTGTGAGATGTCTGTGCTCACAGGAGGGCCCTCTCTACTCTAGTTGTTTTAATTACCTTTTTAGCCAAAGAATAAGTAAGGGATTAGAACAGAGCCTTGAGTAGAAGATTATGAAACTGTTTAAATTGCTTTTGCCTGCTTTCTTCCTTTTGCTCCTTTTTTAGCATATCCTAATGTAGTGTGAATAGGCCTGTGAAGAGGCTTCTGAAGAAACAAATACTCATACCTGACAAAAGCCAGAAACCAGTTTGACACTTTCTTGTCAAACTACAGTAGACTTCAGTGTTTTTGCAGTATGTGTCATGGGTCTTGTAGGGGATAAAATATTGAACTCCTTCCAAAGCTTGTTAATCAAAATATTGTCGGTGTGAGTCATATCAAACTGGCAAAATGCCAGGACAGACATTTATGTAGCTATCTGTTGATATCAGTCCTTGTTCCTCCTTCCTGTGGCAGGCTTGTACCAAATACCTTAAAGCAAACAAAAACCCAGCAAAAAACACCTCCTGTCTGTCTTCCCTGTTCTCCTCTCCTCCAGTCAAAGCCATTTTATAGCTGTTTTCTTGGTGAGGAAGGAGCAGGAGATTGGGTGTCATTGTGTCAAGCTTCAGAGTTTCAGCAGATGAACTTGTTGATCAATACCTTAATTGCTTGAAGTGATATCATAAGGTCAGCCTTCTTGCCCTTCATTCCAATGAACAGTGTGAGGGGAGCCCATTTTTCTGACTTTTATTTTATTTGAGCAGGTAGTCACTGTTCTGCTTCCTGGGTTGTCCTGACAGATATGTTTTCTCCCTGTGAGGAGGGACAAAAGGTCCTAGAGCAGTTTACTTCTCTGAGAAAGCTGCTTTTTGTGATTCCCATGTTTAAACAGCTGCACACTTCTCCACTGCAAGGTCCTGCTGAGCTGGAATGATTTTAGCACTCACATATCTAAAATTATTTTTGGGTGCAAGGAATGATTCATCAGAATCTTAGCTGCATTTAAATACATTATTTTGCTAGTTCTTTGACTTATAAAACAAGATTAAAACATACAGAGCACTACAGCTCTTTCCTGGAAGTATGGGTTTATTAACAAGATTAAGAGCAAGATGTCTTTTTTTTTTTTTTTTTTTTTTTTTTTTGTTTTTTTTTTTCC
>VWZN01002519.1:19400-36388 GCA_013396955.1 Regulus satrapa | reverse complement strand
CTCACCTGAGCAGAACACACAGAATCCCCTCCTTCTCCCCTGCTGCCCCCGCTGCATTTGATGCAGCCCAGGATTTGTTTGACAGTGAGTGCATGTTGCCAGGTCATGTCCAACTCTCATCTAGCAGCACCCCTAAGTCCTTCTCAGCAGGGCTGCTCTCAATTAATGCTTTGCCCAGCCTGTATTTGGGCTTGGGATTGTCCCAACAGTATTCAGGACCTTGCACTTGACCTTGAAGAAGTTTATTCTATTATTTAAAGGGGTTGTTTTGGCAACCTTAGCTGTAGAGGTGCACAACATAAAATTCTTTAAGGGGGGGGGGAGGGGGGAAGGATGAACAGCTTGAAATTTCTAGTAATCTTTATTAACTGAGGATAGGAATACTTTGCATTGCAAAGTCAGGTCCATTTTTTATCCNAATACTTTGCATTGCAAAGTCAGGTCCATTTTTAATCCTGAAGCTGTTGTGTTATAACCACACAATTATATTTAACTTGCATTTAGTGCAAGACTATGTCTTCACATTTATGTCAGTAGTTGAAAAGTGTCCCTGAGTTTTTAACCCTTTTTATTTCTTGGACTAGACCTTATGTACCTTTTGCCTGAATCTGAGGAACGATGGCTGTGGATATAGAAGCCTTTTATTCTTTGCAGAGCAATTTCTACAGCAGAGGTAGTGGCATGCTGTACCCTTGTTTCACTTTTACTTTGTCTAGTGTTTGGAGTTACAAAAANGCAAAACTAATAATTCTAAGATGAAAAGGAGAGGGTATAAATGGATAATGTGATTGCAGGAGAGTTAATTAAATTTTTTTTTAATGTAGTTATTGTCTACAAGAATGTCCACCCCATTGAAATATTAGATAGGAAGTTACAATATGTTGACACTTTTCCATTATGAAGAAAGATTCTTGTGAATCAAAAGCAACCATAAAAACTTCTGCTTTCAGTATTTATGCAGATGGGGTTAGACTTTGGTAAGTACTGAGCACTTTACGTGGTGAAGAAGAAAAAAAACTTAAAAACCTTAACCTTTAAATTAATAAGTCAGCTGTTGTCATTAAAGGACTTACTTCTTAGGAATTGTTTCCATACTCAGTGGTACTAGAATACCTAGAAGGAATCTAAAAGGATGTTGATATTAGACTAGTAAAGGAATAGAGGACAAATCAAAAAACTTGACTAGTTAAATGCATGCATTTCTACCACATCCACTTTTCAATATTATGTTCTTCCCTAATGTTATAGTTATCTTTAAAATATGACAGCATTAGTAATAGCAAGTAGTAGCAAATAAATCGCAAAGGTTATTATGCTTGATCAAAGATATAAAATATTTTGTCTGAGGACTAAAACTTCTCAGAAAAAAAGAAACAGCTGTGTGGGGATAGTTTAAACAGGTTTTCAAACCCCTGAGTGTAGTGAAGAGTGTGAATATAGACTTTGTTTTCTTCATTTTGCATTGGTAGCGTGAATTATAGTACATGGTTGAATAAGGAGGAAACAGATTATTTAAAAGGAGCAAATGAATGCCAATGGCTTTTCCTTGAAGACTTTAACCTGTTTATACTGTTAGTGCAGAAACAAAAGAAGATCTCTAGGAAGAGGTTATATCCTTCAATATACCAAAATTCACAGTCACTAAAATCAGACTAGCCTGAAAAAAGCCTTTTGTGTCCAAAATACATGTCTTCCTTCTTCACCTCTCCTACTGCATTAGCTTCTCAAATAACCAAGTTGTGGAAGTTTCCATGGATTAAATAAGTGTGTACATTATGTTTAAACTGTAGAGTTTAAACAAATCAAAACCATTTTTTTAAGAATACAGATTTTCTTGCATCTGTATGTTGTTCTTCAAATGACTCCTTGTCTCTCCATGACAGCATGAGCATTGCAAACTGATGTGTTTGTGTCAAAGGCTCAATTGTTTCACTCACTTTTAATCTTTTTGGCAGTTGTTATGCCAGTAATGCGTTTTACTGTAATCTTATTCTTAGGCCTTACATTTAAGTTTGACAAAGATTTAAACTGATTATGCCCATTTCCAAATATGTGGCCTAGTTATTGATGAAGTCTGCATGTTCTTAACGTGCCTAGTTTTGAAAAGCTGTACAACTTTGTACGGTGTGTACTGAATTATTAGATCCATATTTACAGCTAGCCATAGTCTAGAAAATGCACAGATGTGTTTTGTTTTGTTTGCATATTTTTCTTGAGACAAGCCAGGCTGTTCTAAAAGACAATCTAGTTGACATGCTTGCTAGATGGACAGAATTCCCTTTAGAAAGGGAATTAAAAGAGACCTGCTAGTAAGCAGGGATGTGTGTGAATCATCTAGTCTTTATACCAGATATAAAAACTGTTACTGTGTCAAATGGCAGCAGGTTCTACGCTCTCTTCACTGTATGTGAACATCTTGCAGTCAATCCTTTTTTTCTTGTCCCTAAGACTAAACTAACTTTCATTTTCATTCTGCAGTTCCCAAAACCTTCAATATATGACCTGTAATTTTACAGAGTTCCAAGTCTGGAAATGATAGCATTCTCCAGTGATAAATCTTTTAAAAATATAAATGCAGTGGTAGTATTTTAAGAATAATTTAAGTAGTCTTGTTTAATTAAACACCTTTAATTAATGGACTGTTTCAATAATCTTATTTATCAATATATAAAGACAAATAGTACATCTTGCTCATCCTAGCCTTTTGATGGCCTGTCAGGTTTCAATTCACTTAATTATTTTCTACTTTTTCTGCTTATATACATGTTCTTTCTAGTTGTTTCTGCTGCTCTTTTAGACTCTCAATGTTTTGGTTCCTTCTCCCCTTAATGTTTTCAGCTTTTTGACCTGTATGTGGTTTTCCTGGTTTTGAATTGTACTGTTCTTCTGCTTTACAAGAACAGCTTCTGGCTTCTGAAATGTCATGCTTAAGCCTTTCCTTCCTCCAATTGTTTCTTACCTCACTGAGAAATAAAGAAAATCTCAGCTAGGAAGTTGCTTGACCCTTTCACTCACTTGCAGATCATCACAGTTACCCGTACTTGTCAGGTTGGAAAATTGCACAGTGTTAATTCTTAATTCACAAAATACTTATAAAGTTACATGGAGTTAACAATAGAATTGTTCTGTTTGGAAAAATACATAGAACATTAAGTCAAAGAAGCAAACTTTTAATTTGAGAGAAGAAATTTAAGAATTTGACTCATTCTCTCCTTGCCCCTTAATCCTTCCTCAAGTGGGACAAACACCTCTGTGAGATGGGCACTGTCATGCTGGATGTGGACAGCTACCAAGCAGACGTAGTGTACCCAGCATCCTCATTTTCCTACTGCACCGTCCACAAGCTCACCTCACTATGTAGTTACAAACATGCCTTAATCTAATAGAAGCATTTATATCCTGTTAAGTGACAGAAGGAAGTTTTACTTTTACGTGCCCAACCTCCAGACGAGCTCCTGTTTCATGCTCTGTGGCCATGATGATATAGACAGAAGAATGCTTTGACTAAGGCCAATATGGATTCTACCAGTCACTGTAAAATAATGGGTCAACTACAAAAGAGAGGTTTATTTCAACTAAAACTTTCAATCGAGACATAGAACTTTTAGTGTCTTGCTTAGTTTTATTTGTTATTTACTTTTATTTCACTGTATCTGGTTCTTGGAGAGCTGAATGTACAATGAGACTTTAAAAATTCCCTGGGGTTGCTGCACCCTTTGAATAAATGTTTAGAGTAGGGACAGGATTAAAGATGTTTGCAAATGTGGGGTTTTCTCCCCAGCTCCCACTGTTGGTACATTGATTTCTTTCAGTAGTTGGTGCATTCAAGGTGTCCGGGTTATGTGTTACATCTCAAACGCCAGGGTCTGGATTGGATTCACATTTTACTGTGATAAACCCAAGGGGAAGGAGGTGAGTTTGTCACGTGTGTGTGAGAAATGCTCTGTGCCTTTTAAATAATGCAGAAGTTGTTCTTATGAGGATATGGAAAGGGAGAGGTGGTGGCCAGCAATGGTACAGGGAGAGAAAATGGATACCTGTGTGGAGAGGGCATTCGTATGAGCAAAGCATAAACCTGCTGATCTGTTGGCAGCTAGGAACAGCCTCAGAGCAGTCTTGTCCAGCAGAAAACTTGGTTCTGTATTGCTTCTCCTTGGCCGTTCTCTTTTGTGGCAGTAGTAGCTCTTAACTTGGAGCTCCAGAGGCAGCATTTGATTCAAAAAACCTTTCTGGACATAGGGAACCATATGTGTGGCAGTTCTCACAAAGTGTAATGGCAGACATCCCTATTCTGATAGTATAGCTGACAGGAAATACCCCTCACCAAAGAGAATTAAGTAGAAATATTGTCAAAATGGAGGGAGTAAGTACTAGGAGACACAAGCAGTTGGTATCAGCTGATTACACACACAATATTCAAATCTCTCCCTGGTTATCCTTTTCTTCCCCCAACTTTGGGGGCTCCCCTTTGCCTTCCTATTCTATATTCTTCTTGGAGACCCCTGGATGGGTCAGCCCCCAGTGGACCAAAACTGAAACTCCTATTCAGCACCAGTCAGCATCAGCATCCTCAATTAAGAGCCACTTAGATTCTGAAAATATAGGTTCTATTGATTTTTTTTTCAAAAATAAACTCGCAGATGTTGCCATGTGGTACTTCAAAAAGACAAGAAGCAATCAGTGTACTATATTTAAACATTGCAATTATAAATAGACAAAACCGATGTCTTTAAGTGATTCATTAAATATGAATAATGGAGCAACTTTGCCTTCTTTTTTCTAAAGAAGGAACAAAGTGCACTAATGCTTGACACAAATTTTAGTTTGAAAAGACACTGTCAATACTGAGGTAACATATATACTCCTTATTATGCTGTATCTGAGGATCAAGACAGTTTAGCTAGACCTGGTTGGTGACTTCTGATTTTTTTTTTTTTAGCTGTAATTCCATAAAAATTCAAAAATTTTATGTACGTCATGAAGCACTGGATGTTAATATAGGTCTGTAGAGAGTAAAGGGCAGCATTCTCTCCTGTCTCCCTGTCTCAAGAGTTTAAATTAATTTAAATAGAACAAAAATTGAAAAGGTATTTAACGCTATGGTTTAGTGGTGCAAGATTTGGTTGTTAGATAAATGTTTGTGTACTGAAGCCTCCATCTATTTGAAAATTAAGTAACCTGTCAGAGGTTGGGAAAAAAAAATCTATGAAACTGTTCCTTTATTTTTAAGAAGAAAGAAACCCAACAAAAGAATACAGTTTAAAATACAGAACTAGTTTTTTGTTGTCAAAACAACCCCTACTTGTTCCTGTATCATATAATTTAAAATTTGGGGTTAAAATTTTATAGACATGCTACCTAGTACTTCTAGAGGAAAGGGGGGAAATTGGAGGTCTCACCCAGGTAGAGGGGGCTGCCTGATGCTCTTGGAGAGCATCCTTGTTCTCTTAGAGCACCTCTCAGGACAAAGGCATGGAAGGGAAGGGCAAAGGCCATAAAGAGTATTCATTTCTACACCCAGTGCTCAGGGCTGAGGGGAAGTGGGAAGCATGTTGCCTCCTTAACTCTTCCTGGCAAAACTTTGTTGAGATTGTGTCACCACATGGCTTCCGTATTGCCTTGAGTTGCTGACTTGCAGCAGTGTTGTACAGAGGAAACTATCCAGGTTTCCAAGATTATACTTCTTTTAGCAGAGGGTATAGAGAGGGTAGGGGTGAGTGAGGAATGAGAAATCTATTTCAGAATGTAGCTGGTTCTGGTAGCTATGAGCCCTCTTCTTTGCCCTTCAGGGAGAGAAGAAAAAGATTCTATGACTTCCCTTTGATGTGTCACCCATAAATGCTCTCTCATGAGGTCAAGGTAGCCCCAAGATCACTGAAGTGTAGGTAATAAACTTACCTCTGTTAACCATCATTCTCCAAACAAATACTCATGGCTTCTCTTGCAGCCCACTTGAGTTGGCCCAGCAATTAATGCACAATCTTCATCTGCTGACAGTATTTGGAGAATGAGGTGGTGCTTTCATAGCTGATAGCTAATCTACTTTGGCTCTGAGGAGATGGCATAAGTTGGAGGAGCTGAAATGATGGGAATGAGAGATAATTGCAAAGAGGGGATAAGCACCAAGTGGGAATGTGTTTTAGGTGTGTGCCCTGCAGGTTGCAAAATATCTAGGAGTACTAAGATAACAAAATACTGACATGAATGGCAGAGCAAACAATAAAAAGTGATTTTAAATGAGGGTATTTTCTTGTAAATTGTTTTAGTACTGCAGCATGAAAAATAATGTTTACAAAAGAAGTGAAAAAGGAAACTGTTTCTACAGTAATTGTTGAAATTCAGAAATGAAAGAATGGATGTTAGTAATTGCTTGCAAATTTTTGACTGGGTTCTGTTTGTTTTAAAAAGTTAACAGGAAACATTTCTCCTAGGTTTGCAGTAGCTAAATCATTATGGTTTTTTAACTTTATGAATGTAAATTTCTTTATTTTATCAATGTCCTTATATTTTCCATGGTCCTTGTGAAAAATCAGATCTTCTGTTTTGTTTCTTATTACTTCCTTAGTTGAAAGAAGTGAATTTGGATTGCTGTTGACTCAATGTATTTTGTTCCAGCTTTTTTCTCGTGCATGCTTTTTTTTATTACACATTACAGGGTGTACTGTAATGAACTCTTTTTTTATCAAGTTTGCAATTTCTACTGCATTTAGGGTCAAATGAGGCTGTGCAATGAGGCAATGCTCATTCAACAATGTCTCATTCCTAAAAGATTCCATCGTTTTGCTTTCATTTACTTCAGTTCTTTCTGCACTATTACATGCAGCTAAAAATAGCATCAAAGCCATCTCCCTTTAACATCACTCAGAGTGCAGAGAAACTTCTCTGTAAGCAGTGAGAGCCTGCTCTGTGTCCTCTCCAGCCACGCAGCTCCCCGTGTGTTTTCCTGTGGCTCCCAGGCAAGGAGCAGTGCTGGAGGGAGCTCTCCTGGTGCTCTTGTGGTGCTGGGGTGTTCCTGTTGCCAGGCCTGTCAGTGATTACCAAGTCAGCAGTGGAATAGCTTAGCTTTCACTTTAGGCTAAAAAATCCCGCTGTCCTCTCTGTTGGAGTCTAACCCTTCTGGTCACCTAATAAACTCTATGCAATCTTGCCTTTACCTTCTTACCTAAAAAATATTGAAACCTGCTAACAGTCTAAACCCACGTAAAAAATACTGCTCTGAGAGAAATATCTTGCAATAATCTACTAAATGCAGGCAGATTTAGATTTTTTGTCCTAGATAAGAGTATTCAGATGCTCTTATACACAGTCAGTCTTGGGATTATGCTGCATCTGTTAAGAAATACTTCTTCAGCAAAGAGATTTCTTCAAGTTTCATACATTTGTCCTTCATACCCTCTGTCATGCCATTGATTCTGTTGGCAAAAGTTTGTTGGTCTCTGTTCTCCAATTTTACTAAGATGAAGATGTTTTCTACATTTTAAAATTAATTAGAAATAGATTAATTTATGTGTTTCATCCATACTGTATAAATATATTATGTATAGGCAGAATTTATGGGTCTAGTATACCCTGTTGTTTTTTAAAATAGAAGCAAGGACATTCTGTTTCCATAGTTGCTCCTTAGACACATCAGAAACAGTGTAATTTTTCTCTCTATCTATATAGAACAGTGTATGAGCCTGTATTACACAGTAATGGATTATTTTTGACTGTTCCAATGAGGAGAGAAAAGGAAGTTAATTGAGCATGGTATTAAATCAATCTGTTTATTCTTCAGTCCCATTTAGCTGAAAGGCTACTGTTAAATGTTTGTGTTGAAAGTAACTTTTTATTAAATTTCAGCATGTGGCTATGTAGGAATTCAAAACAAGATAATAGACTCCATGTTCTTCATTCATACTTTCTTGGAGTAGGGATGTAGTTCATCAAGGACCAGTACAAAGCTTTGCATAATTAAGTCCCCCCCTCTCTGTTGTGGAGAGGAACAGCCCCAGACACCAATATCTGTTGGGGGCTCCCCAGCTGGAAAACACCTTGTCAGAAAAGGACCTGGTGTGCACCAAGTTAAACGTGAGCCGGCAATGTGGTCTTGCAGCAAAAAAAAGAAAGCTGATGTTACTCTGGGCTGCCTTAGGCAAAGCATTGCCAGTAGTTTTAAGGTGGCCATCGTCCTCCTCGGCGCTGGTGAGGCTGCTGCACTTGGGGTGCTGAGGCCAGTCCCAGACTCCTCAGTTCAGGAGAGGTATGGGCATACTGGAGGTGTCCACTGAAAGGCTACTGAGACTACTAAGGGACCAGAGCATCTCTCTTATGGATGAAAGGCTGAGAGAGCTGGCACTGTTCAGCCGGGAGAAGACTCAGGAGAAACTAACTTACCAAGTTTTCATATATACCTCTAGGTATGGTACAAAAGGGGATGGAGCCAGGCTCTGTTTGGTGCTCCCCAGTGGCAGGGTCAGAAGCACTGGGCACCAATTGAAACACAGGAAGTTTCCCCTGAAAATCAGGAAAAATTCTTCTACTCTGAGGGTGTAGTACTGGCATAGGTTGCCCAGGGATATGTTTTGAATTTGCAAGTCACTGTACTAAAAGCAAAGCAGAAGTGGTGGTAGCTAAGTGGTGTTATACTCTAGATGAGTGTAATGGAAAATAAAAAAATAAAATAAAGAAGTAGTACCCTACTGTAGTACTCTAGCATGTACTATAGTAGTATAAAGGACAGTAACACACAGGTATGTGTACAAATGTCACATTCGCTCATTCTGGGGGCTTAATTATACAAAACATTTTACAGTTAGGAACACTGCCTCGTTAAAACTAATTGCAAAATATAAAAGTTTAGAATGCAATATACATTAGTCATTCTTTAGGAATGAAACTACTGACAAATAATTAAATTGCCAATAATAAAGCGGTTTAAAAAAACAAAAAAACCCTTGCTGTAATTGGGTTGGATTGTACTTTGGGAGAACTAGTAAAATATAAGGAATTTTTGCTCTTTAATCACTTCAACTGAAAAAGGATGCATACATCATCTCTATTGCTGAGAGCAATAGATATCACAGGAATATTATCAGCAGAGGAACAGAAAAATTGAAAAGTACAATACGTGAATTGCATTTTGTGGCAATGACTTTGCAGATTCCTTCCTTCACAATTGTTTTCAACAGACATTGCCATTTACATTAGTGTTGCTATGTTAAAAGAACTAAATAATTATAATATGTTGGTGACAAAGATATTTGCCAGAGGAGTCGAAGTTCAAATTTAAATGTAAGTGGCAATGACAAAGTAGTTGCCCTCTGCTGAGCAGTCAGTCTTAAAGGGAGTTGTTGGTCCCAGCCTCGAGCATCTGTGGAAACATGCCCATGTAACACATGGCATGGGAGTGATCAAATTTGCCAGAGGGTAAGAATTAAATGGCCATATGGACACTTAATTATTCTTTGACTCCTACAAAGTATGTTTATTTTTGAAAATGTGTGGTCAGAACAGCCACCAAACTCAGTTGGATTGCCTCTGAGTATTTTCTTTGCCTTGACTCTTTCTGAAGCTGAGACATGATATGAACACAAGCTCAGATATGCATGCATGCTTCTTTAATATAATGCATAAATGGATGTATTAAGTGAGATATGTTTAGGGAGAATTAATTTTTCATGTGTTTCACTTCAAGTAAGTTTCTCCAGTAATGTCAACTGTAAAGCTGTCTTGACTCTTATTATTCATAAATAAAATGTCTTGTTCATTATTATTTATAACTTTTAAAAAAGAGCCGTTATGTGGCTGAGAGATGAGGTTGGTTTTTTTTCCTTTTAAGTATTAATGAAGAGTTTTTTGCTTTTGCCAACTCTTTCTTATAACTGTAATCCTGTAGTCGAAATGTATTCTTGTAAATGCCTCTTATACACTTTTTAATGTGATAAAAATATCCATTGGCATGGTTGACTTGTATGGGAAAAAATCAGGGTTATAACTAGCTTCTAGTGCTACAACTAAAATCTTCCAAAAAGAGACAGAGGTTATTAGTTTTACACTTGTTGTTCCTCTCACTTGTATTTCAAACATTTTTGGGTTTTGTTTTGTTTGGTGGTTCTGTTGTTTTGTTTTGGGGGTTATTTGTCATTTGTCAAATTTTTAAAATCAGCTAGAAAGATTCAACCATGAAGCTCCTAGTCATTTAGGTTATGTGCTTTTCTCCCTTGATTGCAGGCTAACACTGTTGTCATATGGGCATTAGCTATACAAGGGTTCTCAAGCCTTGAGTTGAAAAGTCAAAGAATTGTTGTAGAACCTTTTAACTGTTTCATCGTCTGGTAGGTTTGGGGGTATTAATTGTGTTTATTCTTTTGCTTCCCAATGCTTCCTATATCTCAACTCTACAAAAAGCTTCAGCTATCCCTCAGCTCTGTCTAGTCACTATAGGAAGTATCCTTCTTAGACTCTTCACCTACCCCAATGGTTTTCAGTTGTAGTAGTGAATATGTGTACTCTAAAACTCTACTGTATCTTAAGAATACAGTAAAATGTCGATAATAGAATTTAAGTAGCAGAACTACAGGGCTACTACTCTGAGTGATTTCCTTGCCCCCCACCCCCCCGAACTAATTAAACCATCTCTTTGCCATCACAGTAGTCTTCAGAACCAGAGAAATCTTTGTCTTGAAATCTTGGCAAAGTGGAGAACATCTGTTTTCATTTTCTTTTCCTAGTGGCTGTTTCAGCCCTTTCTTTGGAGGACTTCTCTTTTTCAGGCTCTGGTTTCATCTTTTCTTGCAAGTCCTAGGAGATCTGTTTCTTGATTTTTGATACTGTGTATGCAATTGTAGGACTGTTACTGTCTTGTTACTGGTTGATCCATCTGTAGGCTGGGCCTATTTCCTTTTTGGATCAAAGTCAGCCTTCGCCCCACCTGAAAAATGTTCAAAAACTGTGCGGCTCCTGCTACCTGTTTGTAGCTAAAACGGGGCTCCTAAACTTTTCTTGGACTGCCTTCTGCTACCTTTTTTATTGACACAGATAGAATCATCGGCCAGCCCATCACTTTGAACCTGTAATCTGCTGGTGCTTATAGGTCCTAGCCTCTGGGCTGTACCAAAATAGCGCACAGTATCAGATAGTTGAGTTGCCCAACTTAGTTTTTCTTTTCTTCTACTTTCAGAACTGTAGGCCATGCCATGATTACTTATATTATTATTTCATTTCCATGCCTGTTGCTCTCACATGTTTCAAGCATTTAGCAGTTCTTTAGACCTGTCACTTCCTTGTGCAGTTTGCTTTTCTTAGAGCCCAAGGAATCTTGCCCAAGTCAGATTCCTTGTCCTTTATTTCCAACATCTTCAGCAATAGTACCTTTTATGATTAGTTAGGGTTGATCTCTCTTATAACTCTGCCAGTTATGCCGACCTCTGTTTCTCAAAATTTTACTATCCAGTAGGAAATGTACTTCTTTCCTTCTAATGTAACTTGGCCTACTGCTCTGAAAGAGAAGTGCTGGGTGTTTTGATTTTCTCATGTTTCTAAAAGGACTTCAAATTTGCAAAATTTCTGTTTGTTTACAGCATTTGATGTCTAAAGTGTTAATTCTCTTATTTTGGTCATCTCCAGATAAGTTTACTTTGCCTTACCTTGTCTTCTTCTTCCTTCTAATGCCTGGTCAGATGTCTGGAGAGTGTGTGGGAAGCAGCTGAGGAATCACCTTTACTTTCAAGGCCAGGAGGTCCAGCTTTGACTTGTCCAGTCCAGGATTGTGCTTATAGCCAGACTTTTCAGGAGTGAATGCTTTCCTTTGGCTTCTCTGGACTACTGTGAATTTATCCCTTCAGTTCATGCCCACTGGGTGTCTGACTCCTAATATCAAATAGGAATTTCCTGTCACAGGTTTCCTGTGATAAGCATAGGTCAAGATGCTGACTGCTTCTGTATTCTCTGTGTATTGTGTTCTGTGCTTGCTGGTAAAGGTCTAGAGGGCTGGTTCCAATGATACATGGAGCTTGCCATGTATCAAAGCTGTGGGTATGTTTTTGACTTGAACTGAATGTCTGTTTCAGGACAGCTTACAGTTTGATGATTATGGCACTTAGAGGCCAATAAAATCTTGCAGTGACTGTAGTACAATATTATTTGCATTCCTTTAAAATCATACTATTAGTTTATTTTTAAAGTCAGTGTATATTTTTGGTGATTATATCCTTTCTTATAAACTTTAAAATTGGTGTTCCTTTTACAGAAGCAAATGTGAAAGTGCTGGTTGGTTTTGGGGATAATCCCCCTGTGCTGTTTTTTCCTTTTTTCTTTTTTCTCTTCTGTAAGCAGCAATTGCCAGTATACTCTTATATTGAAAATGTGAATTCACAGATGTTAGAGAGGATAGTGTATTTCTAACTCTTTGAAATTAATATAGATACCAGTACTTTTAATACTGTTGCTGATTCCAGAAGATTTAGCAGGTTGTAGTCATTATTTAGCTTGGATTTTATCCATGCAGAGAGAGAAAAAAAGTAGTCTCATCCAACATTTTGACTGTCCAGAATGAAAAAAATAAACCCTTGTGGTGAAATTGATAATTTAAAAGCCACTGAACACAGGGATGTGCATGCTTTTTTTGCTGATTAAATGCATGACAATTGTGTTGGAATTGGAGAATAGAGTTAAGGGCACAAATTTAGGCAGAAATTAAGAGCATGGAGAATAATTTTGCTTGTTAACAGCTGTGTTCTGAAATGCTGAAAGCAGTGACTAGAAATGAAGTGTGTAAGGGTTAATATATTAAGGAAAAGGCATGTTAAAATTAAGAAGTTCAGTGGAAATAGTTTATTCCATGAAGATACTTCTTATTGTGCACAAAAGCAGTAATTTCCAAATGGATATGCTTTAGTATGTGCTATCTTCAAGGGATATTTTTCAGTGATGCTCCTTTGAGAACAGTATGAGAGAGAAGGATAAAACAGCTGAGATTGACAATTATGGTCTGCTGACTTTTTATTATTTGATTTGTCGAAGTGGAGCCTAGACAGTTTCCAAAATGTGCCTGTTCTAAGTCTGCTGCTGTGTCTCAGTGGAATCCTTCTAGTTAAATATGATTGCTTTATTGCATTAATTAGGGTATTTTGCAGACTACAAAGTCAAAATGAACCAAAACACAAATTTCCAAATATAGCTATTCCAATGAAAATTGAAGACTAGTCTGTCAATTTGAATTCACCTTTTATTTGGCATTTCAGTATGTAATGAAATGTTTTCTATTTATTTTATCACACCTGTAACATGCTGTTGTTGTAAATTATGCTTCATTTTTCTGGATTAAAGTAGGGATATCTTTTGCTATGGCAAAAAGAAAGTGATCAAGTTGGAAAAAAATGCATCTAAACAAATTTAATTTTTCACCCATCTGCAAACAAAATTATTAAGCTAACTGAAGGAAATGTTATTATAGCAATTCACAAACTACTGTGAAAGAATCTTTAGTGCTGAGCCCAGTCATCCTAGAAGTCATGTGTATTTTGAAATCTGTATCTATGCTAAAAAAACATGTTCAAAATACAACCTTTAAGATATTGTGAATTAGATCATCTAGGAATGTTATCTGAAGTCGGTCATCTTGTGTCACTTTCGAATATTGAATGCTGGACCTCTGAAATGAAAAAAGATGCACTGAAGTTATATGGTGTGACTTTTGATAAACAGCGAAAAAAATTATTTTGCCCGGTGTAAGGAGTGTGCTCCTACTAGTTTGCAATATCTCTGCATTTAAAGTATAATGAAATGTAAATAATAAACTTTTAATGTTGCCACATAAAAACTGGGGTTACTTTTCAAATGTAAATACAATTTTCATTTTTACTGTCTGAAACAATCCCAAGAGTTGACATTGAAATTTTTAGAGGCAGAAAATCAGACAAGATTTATCAATCACTTTGCTGTTTACCTCCAGTTGAAACATTGTTTGTTGTAGTTGAACAGTTTATTTTGCATCTCTGCTCAGTCACTTTCCTCACTATACACACAGTCTTAATGCTTGGATGCTTAACTAATTTTTGAAGTTAGATGAAGGCTTTACTTGGGTGGTTAAGTATGAAAGACAGAAAACAAAACTACTTGGATGTACATGTCAGCATACAGCTGATGTGTCCTTAAATCTGTGAGTGATGGTGGATGCCTTCTTTTTCTATTAAAAGACAGGAGAGGGAGCTGCTATATTTATTCCACAGATCTATTTTCTTCACCTCAAAGATGACAAACTTTCAGGATGTAACTGAGGAAAAAAGCAATTTAGGTGAGATAGGCTTGGATGCGCAGTTTTATTCTGAAGAATGACTAATTTTAAAGTAAAGGACCTGTTAATAAGGAATAACTATGTTTATTTCAAGAAACAGTTGAAAATTTGGGGGCTAGAAGATCTTATCTGGCTCTGTATGCTGTGGCTACCACAGTTATGAAAGGAGTTAATGGGAAAATATTCACATTTTTAAATTAGGAATTGTTATTACCAAGTGACAGTGTCCTTGAATCAGGATCATTCTTAATTGCCCTGATGGGGTCTATTTGTTATGTTCTGCATTCTCCACTCAGTCTGCTTCTTTCCTCTTTATTCCTTTCTCTGCCTGTGAATTTCAGCCTTTTAAAAACATGACAAATACATATTGTGAGCATTTCATTTTAAGAAAGATGAAGAGACATAGAATGGACCTTTGGAAATCAGCTTTTTTTTTCTAGGCTTAATAATTTCTATATGGTAGATATTATTTTTTAACTTTAAATTTTTTCCCTATTATTATTGTTGTTGTTGTTGTTTTGTTATTATTATTATTGCTAATGTATATAATAATAATAATAATTATATTATTATATAACTATTATATACATATTGTACATTATTACATTTGTATATGTTTATAATATTTTCTAAATTTCAATTATTCCATTTGCTGCTGACTATTGGCTTGATGCCTATATTGCTGAAAAAAAGTACCTTACCCTGGTTTAATAAGCCCAGCTAAGACCTACTCTGTGTAGATCAGGTATTTTTCAGGTTATTAGTCTGTCAATGCTTTGTGGTTCTGCTGTAGTATTGAAAACATTGTTGCCTTGTACTCAGCTTTTGCTATTCTTCTGGGGCTGCTCCTCCAGTGTCTTCATCCTGTGCTTGCACAGTTTATTCTCTCTGTGTAAGTCTCCAGCCTTGGATTTGTTCCTTACTGAATTTCACAGAGGTTCCTCTTCAGCCAGTTTACCAACAATCTTGATTATTTTGAGTATCTTCTGACTGCCTTTGTCATTTGCAAGCTATATTCTTTCTTCTACGTCATTAATTAACTGTGAACAGTGCCACTTAATCTCTTTCTGTTTTGAGGGGTGCATTGAAAGCTTTTCTTTGTCTATAGTTGGCCAATCCATTCAGCATCTATAGTTATTATTGTCAACACTAGGCAGTACAAATTAGTTAAACTTTATTTTTAATGTTTTTATAAATGCCATCTAAATGTTTGTGAAGTGTTATAAAGTTTTCATTAAGAGGTAAATGAGAAGGTTTTTTTGAAGGTCACTGAAAAGCTCAGAGTTAGTTCTTGCTGTAATAAAGTGTTGTAAAAACAGCTTTTTCTCTCAGATGCAGTTAATGGAAATTGCATAAAGGAAGCTCATTAGGTTAGATTTTGCTACAGGTTGATTGCACTTAAATAGGACATAGTCAAAGAATTAAACTGTTGCCACCACTTCTTTGTTCTGTTAGAAGCTGGGTCGATTGCTACTAAAGTGTATTATAAAACTGACCAATTAATCTCCCCCTTCACTCAAGTGGGTACAGTGCTGAATTATTTAGTGAGGTAATGTGGGAGACCCTCAGAACTAAAGCAATTTTGCTTCCATATTTTTCACACTCATGAGAACTCCTCAGTCCCTACATTAGCCTTGAGGAGCCTGGTTTGCATCAGTGGTCTCACTGAAAAGATGTGAAATCCTGTGACCAGAGATGAGATGGAGTTTATAGAGAAAACTTTAATGTCTGACCTTGAGGAAATCCGTTTGTCCCACACCCTCTGGAGATACTTGAGTTCCTTCCATTGATTTCCTTGAGTTAAATGTCTGAGTGCCTTTGAAGGGCCAAACCTGACTGTGAATTTTGTGTAGTTGAAATTGAGTAGCTGAAGGATGTGCTCAACATGAGCATGGGGCTCTCTGCCATTGCTGGCAGTGATTCTTAGTGATCACATCCATGTCTTTATCTGAGTGAAATCTGACCTTGGCTTATGGGGACTGTGTAGTATCCTAACACCAAAGTAAGTAAGGACAAAGATACAGTCAGGTGCTAAGGTCTTCTGGCTTATGAAAAGTTAAAGTTGACTGTACTACATGTAGAATTTAGTACTTAAGTTGTCTCATCAGATTTTAGCTGATGGTTTTCTTTAACTTGTATGATTTTTAATACATACTTAGGGATATCCAATATACCTGTTATGTTCTCTTTACGTTATTAAACATCAGATTTGCTCACAGAATGGTTAATTCTCCAATTCTTTGGGCTTTTTTTTTTTTTTCCTGTAAATTCTTTTGGGATTTTTAGAGAGGGAATCTCAGTCTTCAAAATGTTTTTTTTTCTGTGTGGGATAGTCAAATTTGTGCAAGAGTAGATTGCTTTCAATACTACCCTGGAAAACCTTCCTCCAGTTTGTCATTCTTTGCTATGTTCGTATTCTTTCCTTTTCCCATTGAGTTGTGTTGACCTCCATCATGTAAAGAATGAGTGTGTGTGGGTTGTGTCCTTGCATATTTTATGAAATATGCATTTGATGCAAACTATTTCAAAATTTTTTGGGAGGTCCTACAGAGACATCTGTCTTCCGAAACTAAATTTGACTTCTGCTGTGAATTTGATCTCTGTGTTTTCCACTGTGAAAAACATTGAAGCCCTAGATGATTTATTTGTAGTCCCTTTAAAACTCAGGTTTAGAAAATAAAGTTTGCCTTCTCAAAAAAAAAAAAAAAAAAAA
>VWZN01002519.1:1868-19385 GCA_013396955.1 Regulus satrapa | reverse complement strand
TTCCCTTAAAAAAAAAAAAAAAAAAAAAACAAACCAAAAAACAAAAAAAAAAACAAACAAAAAAAGATGTTTGTGTCTTGAATTGGTCCTGTAGTTTGTATTGGCTTTACTACAACCAAAGAATTTGCCTTTGCAGCAGGTGATTCCTTTCTGTGTCACCGTACTGCTAATTAGTATGCTGGGATTATGGCTATAGGAAAACACAGCAGTAGTGAACACAGATAATTTTGTTTCTGCAGCTTTTATTTGACAATATTCTAGTTAATTATAATTTGGGGAAAGATAGCTTGCCTGCCAGCAAAATGTACTTGTCTGCATGATTTAATTAATAGTTAATGATACCAGAATCTCTATATAATTAAATTATGCAACTATGTTTGTGTGTAAACGATTCTTTAAAACTGATGTTTTAACGCTGATAGCCTCAGGAAATAAGAGCAGTTTTCTGTATTTGCAGCAGCCTTCTTGCTTCAGCAACCTTTCTTTGCTCAGGAAAGGATTATTTGCCCCTCTTGCTGAAGGTGACAGGTGTTTGGTTGGATAGCACTCTGGGTTTAAAAAAGCTGCTGGAATCAATGTAATTCCCCAGTCTGGGAACGACATGATGCTGGTTTTGAATGTCAAGAACTTGCTGCATGCTATTTGTGCAGGGACTTAGCCCCTTTCTATGGCAAGCAGCTGCTTCCCTGTCTGCATTACAATATTCCTGTTCATGTTTAAAGCTTTGTAGTCTTTGGTAAACACCAGAGTTGTCTATGTATCTCTTTCACTCTAGTATGTACTTAATCTTCAATTGCATTAGCATCTGCCTACTCTAATCTTTAGTCTTTTATGCATTCCTGAGGCCAGGTAAAACTGGGTGCAGGTCAGAAGACAAGTGGAGGTCAGAAGACAAGAAGCGACTTGTCAGATGTTGCAGAGAAGCTTTCCATAGTGCAGGTGACTACCTCTGTTAGCCGGGCCTTAGCTCAAGCTCTCAGCTTGCCTTTCCTCTGCATAATCATCCTGAAACAACAATTTCTAAGTACAGTTTTCCACATTGTAGAACAGAATGCAAAATATGTGGCTGAGTGATGTGATATGATAATGATGGTGCTTTGGACCTCAGAAGTATAAATAATAACTTATTTCAGTAACTAGTTGAAACAGGCCAGAAAGTATGCTTTTTTTCTACATCTTTAAATGTGTGTATATGTGCACCAAGAAGTCACAGCACATCATTTGCAAAAGTAGCCTGTTTTGCCTGTCTCTGTTTCAGATCTATTTTTATGTACTGCTTTCATTTCAAGGTTCTGAATACCACTGCTTGTTTGTGAAATTGTGCATATCCTGAATCTTAAATTTCTAGTGTATCTAAATTTGTACCCTCCTAATGAAAGTGTCATAAATAAGCATCCTTTAGAGACCTGGCACATTATGGATGTAAAAGCAGATAGACCCAAGCTTAGAATGGAAAAAACTTGTGATATAGTACTTGATGCTTTTATACCAAAGAAAAAACCATTAAAAACCCCACCATAAAAGCTAACTTTCCTTTGAACTTTTGATGCATAATATTTTTTCCCTTTATATTACCGTATAAATTTTTTAACCTAGCTCTCATGATAGTGGAGTAATTGGTATTTTGAAAATTAATATTTAATGTTTCTATTTGTTCTGTGTTCTGAATTTATTTGTTAACTGTGAAACATTAAAAGGAACATAGCGGCAAAAAGATCATTAAAGCTGAAAGAATTACAGTATAGTTTCATTTTAGACTTGTGTTTAGCTGGAGATCTCTTTTCCTTTTTGGTTTTTCCCCCCCCCCCTCCTCCCCCCCTTCCTTCTCTAAGATGAGTAGCCATTATTATTTATATGTAAGTCTTCTGTAGGTCTGGAATGTCAGCATTGTCTCGGTCAACCCACGTGTAACTGTCTGAAGTATTCAAAGTAATATTGGTTGGGAGGAGAAGAATGAAAATTTTGAAGTTAGTAGAAAGGGAGGTGTTATCAGAGATTGGATTTAACTGAGATCAGTTGTTAGTGGTAATAAAGGGGTTAGCTATTACTCTGTTGTACAGCAGCTTTCCCTGACACGCCTTGGAACCTCATTGGAATGGGGAGATGTTGTGTGCCATCAGCTTGATATAGAGGAGGAACAGAGAAATGCAAGTCTGAAGTGAAGGTAGGGTGGATCCATTGGTTTGGATAAAGGGAAGTGGATATTTCTTACTGTTTTGTCACTTGTCCTGGTATATAGGTGTATTCAGTGAGGTGTATACGGTGCATCCCCTGTCTCTCCAGAGGTGTATGGTACAGGAGAAAAAGTGAGCTAGCAAATGAATATGGTAAAGATAAAATGGAAATATTTTCATAAAAGACAAAGGCATTAGAAAGTTTGGCTTTCATAAAGGTGGTTTTGGCCCTTAAGGTTAAAAATGTTTTGGACTGAAGTGCAATGATGAGCTCCGTGGGTGGGAGGATGGTTCAGGCCTGTGAATGGTGAGGTCCTCTAGTCTCCCTCAGCATGCTTCCTGAGAGCTATGGAGGAGGAAGAGAGAGTGGGCCAGGTATTTCATCGGTAAAGGTCCACGTGCAGGTTTTTTTGCCTAATTTCTCGTCTTCTTGTTTCTGCCCTGTGCACCCCTATGTGATTTCGAGTGATGCAGACATGGAAAAAGCATGGAATTACTGTGGGACAGCTTTATATGTTCCTCCCCTCCTTCCCAAGATTTTTGAACCACTCCTAAGATTTCTGTTACAGAATAAGTAGCTTTTCATTATTCTTGGGTACATAGTGTACTCAGAGCTATCTAGCATCGATATACATTATTCAGATTCTATATAATGGCAAGCAGCCAGCAATGTACGTAATCATAAGATCAAAGAGACCCAGAAAAAAGCAGAAAAGAGGCTGTTTCCTCATTAAATTTAGAGATAAGGACACAGACAAAGTTTAAATTAACTTTTTTTCATTAGGGAAGAAAATGAATGCCTGTAGAGGATCCCAACTTTTTGCCGAATACTGCCAGGCTTTAAAGTGCTTGCAAGGCTTGTGTTCTGTGCACCTATTTCCCTCATAATGTGCCTTCCTTGGGGGAGATAATCTTTGTGAGAAGGGGACAATGTGACCCAGAAACAAGGCAGCTCTGGTTTTGGGAGAGCGGGGAGAACATTGCGAGCCCTGTGACTGAGTGGTTATGTGAGTCTTGGCAAGTTAATTCTCTTTGTTTCTCTGTGCTTTTCCTAAGCAGGCAAAGCCAGGTATCAGCACAGTTAAAGTTTCTTACTGTTCATATGTAGAGTGCCTCGATATTCCTCACTGAAAAATGCCTCAGTGCCAGAGAGAGCACACGTTCTGAGCTGTGCAAAGCACGCGGTTTCAAAGACACCCTCCTGGGCAGATTGTAATGTGACACAGTTTTGTGAATAAGAAAATCAACACTCACTGATGTTTTGAATACTTCAGTTTCATAACTTTGATCCTTTGTCTAGATCCCCAAATGACAAAAGTTTGTGGTGGCTAACTGTAGTGGAGGGAGGCAGTGGTATAATGTGGTGGTTAACTAAACAAATGTAAAGAATGTGCAGTATTTTCTGTGATTAAAAATTCTAATACTGTTCTCTCAGGTAAATTTTTCAGATGTGTGTTTTTTGATTACCCAAGAGAATGGAATTGTAGTTAAGCAATATGAAAAAATACATGTTATGTACTTAATAGGCCAGCACTGTTGAATATACGTAATTACATTTCCAGAGGTTCTTGTTCCTGAGTTTCCTGAGTTTGTAATGTAAATAACTTCTGAATTGTTCAGTATGTTGGAGGTTTCCTACTGAAAGAATCAAAATTATTGGCAAATGTGGAAATAAAACTGCCATCCTGGAACAGGCTTTTTTTACAGCTGAATTCATTCTTGTGTAATCTAGGATGCCTACATTACCCTGCCTCTGTTCTTCCCTTTTGTGGGACAGCCAGCATTGTCAGTGGTTATTTTGGAAATATGCAAAGAGGTATCTCCCAAGCTGAGCAGATTTTACATCAGTATAGGAAAACAGTTAAAAAAAAAAAATCACATGCAGGAATTTGGATGCAGTCATATGCAAAAGTCCATATTTGATGCTTACATTGACTGTATGGAAGCATTGCATCCTCCAAATTATCTCTCTTTCCACAGTTATTTAAAGTATCACAACTCAGAGATAAGTTTTCATTCCATGCTGTCCTAAAACAACAACAACAATGAAAAAAGGTGAGAATTAATAATAATCTAAACTGTATAATAAGTTACTGTTGAGCAAAATGGGAGGTCTCATTTTCTCTGCAAAGTAAATATTTTTAAATATACAACATCCCAAATTCAGGTGATCATATTTGCCTTATTAAGATGGCATTTGCATGAAGTTCAACACACTTTCAGTAGTTTTTAGGTGGACTAATGACAGCGGTTAAGAATTCATAGTTTTTATGGGGCATAAAGTACTGAGTATCTAATGTAGGAATTGGTATGAGTAATACTCCATTATCTCTTTTCCACTTCACTGGTTAGCAGAGGATGTTAATCATTCAAGCTGCCAAATTCTCTTATTCATCATACAAGGGATGGGACATTTCCATGAAAAATCAAAGCTGCTCTATATGTAGGTGCCAGTGACTTGTATTTCATGTTCAAGTGTTGAGCATTCCTCCTGGTTTACGTGTTTGTTCATAACGCACTCAAAAGGCTGAAGACCATCAAGTGTTTAGTGAGGAAGCAAACTCAGCAACAATACCTTATTTTGGTTTCACAAAGCTCTACTGCCAAGCAAGTCAGTGCAGAATCAGCCTTTACATATTGACGGAATGTAGTGGAGAAAAGACATGTAAACCTTCACTAAATGCAACCAAAGAACAGGAAAACTAAAATGTTACTATCTTTGCATTTTAGAGTATTTTTCTATCTTGCATTTGAGCAAAAATTAATTTTTGATTTAGGTTTAATTGGGTTTTCTGCTTTACAATTCATTCCATCTGGGTATGTGTTTGCTTTAAGGTTGTTTTAGATTCTCTCTTGCCTCTGGTGTAGTTTTTCTTCTCCGTTAGATGTGCTTGAGTGGGGTGTCTGCCTTACTCAGGAAAGTAGCATTCTGTATCACCGTGGCCTTGGAGAGCTGGAGAAACATGTATTGTTTATTTCCTTAATGGTCCAATTTCAAAGCTGGAGACTGAGGTTAATAAGGTGATGTAGCTGAAGTCCAGATGTATTCAGGAAGGACTTTCTGAACGTGAGTCTGTGACCTCTTCAACCCTGAAAAAAACAACAGCTCTTGTGCACATGTGGATGGAGCAGGCATCAGAAAAGCTGATCTAGGCATGCTGTGGGAGTAGGCTAAATATTCTGCACTGAGGCAACTCAGCCTTCCCACCCCTGTAGGTATTGCCCTGAACACTGCCCCAGCCAGGCCCCTTTTCTGATTCCTGCCCATTATGGGTCTCTAAACTGCTTGCTGTCTTACTTGACAGTGGAGGAAAATGCCTGCCCCTATAAAAGATGATTAAATGCCCTCTACCTCTCTGAGAGACATTCCAGTATGCAAAATTAAAGGGATTGTCACAAAAACCTTACATTTTGTTATCAAGTCAGATAGATAAATTTCCATGCTTCTATGTCTTCATAAAAGTAACTTAAGATTTTTGAACTCACTGAATGTGTAATTTTATATATATACAGAATATTTTTAAAGGTCCTTTAAATAAGGAATAGCTGAAGTTTATTTCTATAGGAGATTTATATTTCTTACCCAAATGTTGGCAATTTTTTACTTATTTGTATGGAAGTGAAAAAACTCTGGTTTTCAGTCCTAAATAGCCAGACCACAAGGTTTTGAGCCTATTCTTATTAAAAGAGGATATGCTTAATAGAAATACCTTTACTTTTTTCCCCCAGAAAAGAATTATGCCAGTGTGTGCTTATGAGATATTTAATAAAAGAACACTGTGAAAATGTGTCTGGGAGATTAATGCAAACCCTAAGGCTTTTTTTTTATATGTTAAAGGTAGAGCAGCATTTCTTGAAAATTTATTATTCTGTCTTGGTGGTGGTGAGGAGACTATCCACAAAGTGGCTGTTGAAAATAAAATGAGACTTCAATTTTCTCTCCAAGCAATTTGAAATGAAAAAAGTTTGAAGCTCATCAGAAGTGCTTTATATAATTAAATTTGAGAGATTGTTTATTCCTTTATGGCAACAACAACATCCACATATTCAGGGTTAATGGAATGGTATGTTTGTCTCATAAGAGCAAGAGCAGATTCATCATGTAAAGGGTTGCAAGGTCATTCAGCAAATGACTACGAGTTTAGGAGTTGCTAAAGCAATGTGTAATTTCAGAAGTAATTTTGTGTATTTGTGTATCTGAATGTTATGAGTAATCTCTGAACTTGTGAGCCATTAGCTACAGCTTACACTCTTTTAAAGATGGTGAGAATGTCTGAATGCTTATCAAATGAGGGCTGATTTTTTCTTTTGTGTGGGGGTGTTTTTCCTTATTGTGATTACTTAATAGATAGTGTATTTTCAGTGATGGTGTGTAACCTAGACTTACCACCCTGAGCTAAAATATATACTTTTGTCATGTGAAAACAACATAAGGTTCTTTTAAAGCAAATTTAAAAAAAAAAAAATCAAGCAACAAAAATCTCCCAATATGTTCCAATCTCTTTTGTTATTTAAATAGCAATATTTTACCCTATTCCATGGCATGGTATTTATTATGTTTTATTAAAATAAATTTTCCTTTTGTTAGAGGCTGATGTGTGTAGAAATCCATCTAGTGGAAAAAAATGCAGTTAATTATAATTACTGTTCTGTTTGCCTCCGTTGGCAGAACAGTCTGTGTGCACAGGGTGTCACGTGTCCCCTTCATACAAAGTAGAATAGAACTATATATATTGTGTAATCCTATTCCCTCTCATTGTGAAACAGGTGACTGCTGAGTGGATTTTGTGGGTTTATCTCACTCCATTCTCTTAACAGGCAATATCAAAAGATGCACTTGATATACCTGGCCTGAAATGCTGAACATCATGTACCGTGGAATCCTAGAGTAAAACAAAAATTAGAATGGGTTTGTAACTTGCATTGAAGTCTTTATCACTTTAGCTTTCTGACAAAATTTATTTTTCCTCCAAGCTTTTCTCTTTATACTGGATTGCTGGAATTTTATAGGTACTTGTATGTGCTTTGAACATATGCCAATAGATGTTGCAGATTTCCTTGTTTCTTTTATCAATTTGGCTAAAAGCAGAAGAGGAGTATATTGAAATAAGAGAGAAAATTTTCCAAAGTATATTTTAAATAATTTTGTGGCTTTCTGGTATAGCCCTCTCCTGGTGTTCACTTAAAATGGTCTAAATTTCATATAGATATTCATTTTGCAAGCTATACAGTACAAGTAAACTCCCCTATATTGGAAAACTAGAAAACTGAACACTAGTAGAAACTACTAGTTACCCTATTCTGCCTTACATATATGTAGATAAGCAATTGAAATATTTCGTTTCAGAAGTGAAGATAAATGAAGTGGGGAAGTAATAATTTCTCTGTAACCTTTCAACTTTTTTTGCTTACTTTGTAACTAAAACTGAATGAAATAGTTGAGGGTGTTCCATCAAATTTAGATCAGAACACATGAAAAAAAAAATCCATATATAAAGTAATTGTGAGCTACCATGTCATATTCTCAATCTTAATTAGTCCTTTCAGGTTCTCTAAGTCTCCAGAGAAATTTTAGTTTATCCTCCTGAGTATTTGTAAAATTAATTAGGCCTTTACAACTTGACCTCTTTTTATAGAAATTCATTTAACTGAAGCTGTCATGAGTAATTATAGGTGTAGATTTGTAAGAAGCAAAGGAAAAACTTTTCATCTTTGCCACTTTATTGTTGAATGTTTTACCTCCAAAAATTAAAGATGCATGGGTTTGATTGACATTGTGTAGTAGTTTGCTGTATAACAAGACTCAGGCAGCATTAAAACCATTAAAGCAAGTTTTATTCAAACTCTGGAGATGAGAGAATGTGGAGAACATGGATTTTATAAAATCACAGACAGCAGTCTTCAACCATCCAAAGGTTAAAACATAATTCCATTTTGGTGTGATACAAGACATTTCATGAAACTTGTGATCTTTTTTGCAATGTCAGACCAGGGTAAAAGTAAAATCCTTCTTCAGAAATTTCAGTGCAAGAAAAACAAGAGTAACCTGAACTTGGTCAGCTTCCTGTGTAAACATCTTCCGAAATAAAGTGTAAAAATACTGCAACTTCCTATTGTAAATTTCTGCTATTTCCAATGCTATGGCATTCTCTAATTTAATTATTTTAAATACAAATTTTCAGTTGCTTAATTGAGATGCTGAATGAATGAAGTAACATAGGGTGGATGCATCTTCATTGCAGCATTTGATTAGTTAGAATACTACAGTTGTTCCTGAAAAAGCTGATCAATTTGAATAAGTAGGAACTCCAGGCTTTGGAGACGTCTTGAGCTATTATTCCTGACTATTTAAGATTGAAAGTAGCTGTCAGGACTCCATCTCTTTAAGAACGATACCGCATCATTGGCTTAAATTGCAGTGTTTCAGTGTGATCTGTTTTCACCTAGCATTCATTTCTACTGCTGATTTCAGTGCCTAATGGGTGATCTTACTTTGTTAACCCTAAACTGCTTCCTGTTTGAAAGAAAGCTTTTGCCCATCAAGTAGAGTACTTTTTGACCTCTTCTCATACAATTCTCTTTCTTGTGGTTTCAGCCTTGGCGAAATTGCTCCAGAATAATCCTATTTGTGTGATTTACTCAGGAAATGTTTTCACTGTGTGCTCAAAAGATGATCAAATGAGTGAGTCAGTGAGGTGCATAGTACAAAATGTAAAGCAATATCTTTAGAGTACATAAAAACAGGATAAAGGCCAATTTCATGGTTGGTATGGTAGAATAGAAGCAGTAATGAATTTTAGTTACAGAAAGATTTGTTAGATTTTAAAAAACTTTCCATAGTTCTTTTTTTTTCTAGTATGATGTTAATTTTTAATAGACCATCTCTTATCTGTGCCTGTCTTCCTTTGTAAAGATTGGTCTTGTTAAACTGATGGATGTGTATTGTGTATACACTTGAGTCAAAGAGTTTAAATTGTTGTAATTCCAACCTTGTAATTCCAAATTAAATGGTTGTCATGTATTACTAGCCCTTGGACAGACAATAAGTAAGTAGATTAGATCTATTGCACATTTCCCTTTCCATTGTGGCCTTTAGAATGTGGAGTGGGGGAGAAAGAAGATGGCATTGTAAAGTTTGTGTTATGGCCCTGATTGTTAGACTTACAGAAAGCAGATGCTTTCCCCCCAGCATTTAAACTTAATTCCCTGTATCTCCTATGGCATATCATGCAAGCAACTACCTTACACAGTTTCTCAGATACAAAGCTTGTTTTGGCAGATGCTTAGTAAGGTGTGAAAGGCAGTGGCATGAACTCCTGAGAAAAGGATGAAGGATCCCTGGCTCTCACATAAGAAGAAGGAAGGTCAAAGTGTACTGAATTAGATAACAGGACCATGTGTGTTCTTCTCATGTACTCATTTGACCATTTCTGATGTATGGTGAAAGTGGCAGGAGCTCTTTCAGTAGGTGTACAGCTCCCACAGCTGTTGGCCTGAATTCTTATTGAACAGCAGCTCTGCAACACAGAGAAACCTCAATTAGGTGAAATAAAGGCATTGTGCACTGAAGAGTGAGTCTGAAATACCTCAGTGGTCCTGCCGCCTCTGACATGCACTGCACAGACTGAATAACTAGAACAGTATTGGAATAAGAGGAGGGTTAAACAGCTGGTGTTAGGATATGAACTAGTGTGCTTAAATTGAAGTGAGGGTTCACATTGAGAAGCATCATTAAACTACTGGGGTAGTGAGACCTTGTAGTGCTTACCTGCAAAAACTGCAAAGGTCTCGATTTCTAGCTGTGTTTTGGAATCAGGAAACATTCACTAGGTGCTGTACAGATGTAAGTGAATCAGCCTTGGGGGAGAGGTATGAACTAAATGCACTCATGAAGACCCTTCCTGCCCAGTTTGCCATAATTCATCTTGTATAACATGAAGTGACTGGCTGCCTGACACACACGTCCTCAAAAAACATAAATTTCTCTGTCTCAGTGTGTCAGGTGAAGCACCAAGACAAACATGTCAACTGCCTTGATCTTTGCTTCTGTTGCTCAAAGCTCTTCTAGTCAGCTGCCCTATAGTAGAACAAAAGACAGAAGGTAGGCTACTGAAGATAACTGAGAAAATTAGTATTCAAAAGTTCTTTGAAATTCCATGTTTTGAATTCTGAGTAAAAGCAATCCTATAATTAAAAATAAAGGAGGATAGGGGAGGAAGTACAGATGAATACAAGGGACTTAGATACTGTACAGCCATATTACTTGGGGAGAAGAGTGTCAAATTTTGACCTACATGTTTTCTATAATTAATATCCTTTTGTCTATCAGCCACAAAAGCTTAGAGTTTGGTTTGATAAATTACAAAGATCTACAAATATTTAATGAAAAATTTAATTTACTCTCTTTTGTTTCGCATTATCTTTTCAGTCGTACTACTCTGCAGCAACCAAGGTTGCAAGTAGTTGCAGCCAAAGCTCCCGGTAGTAAAATGTCTTGATACTGAAAATTAGCTGGGTGAAGTTTTAAGGTATCCAGCCCCAAAGGAGGGGCAACATTTTCTCACCTAACCACTGTGAGAAACAGAGCCATGCCCTGATCTTTCCTTTAATCTGTGAAGTACAAGCTGTATTTCACTGTGTTTGGAAATGATGTAACCTGTGTCATAGCATGATATAACTTAACAATATCACTGACCACTAGGCATGGAGTCTTAAAATAATCTGTGGACTGTTCAAGTAATTAAACCAGGCAATTAATCCTTCTAGTCCAGGCCAAGAGTAAATGATGGTTGCTGTCAACTGGCAGTCTACATGAACTTACAGCACTGCACCCCCCTGAGTATGTCCACTGTATCACAGTACAGACTTCTTTGAAATTTCAGAATTGTTCTGAAATTGCTGCTTTGTATTAAAAAGTGGAAAAAAACCCCCAAAACAACAAAAACAAACACCAAAATTCTCTAATGGGCCAAATCCCCATCATGCCCACTCACTGGTTAGAATTTAATTTGTTTAATATGTATCACCATTGCATATGTAAGGAATAGGGAGAAAGCTTTTTCTTTTTTTTTTAAATTTTTTTTATTTTTATTTTCTTTTTTTTTAAATTCAGGAGTGATACTTCTGTTGAGGAAACCTAGAAAAGCTCACCCTCATGGTTTAATGGACCTTATCTAGATATTGGGTTAACCTTTTTTCTGACCCTTCTTAGGGCAGCATGTCTAGAGGCAGCCACGGTGGTCTTTTTCTTAGGAAGAAAAAACCATGACTTTTTCTCTGCTATGAACTTCTTTTTCCCCTCTGGAATTTAATAACTGCTGGATTTTGGGTTGATGAGACATATGGAGCTATTAAGACTTGGCATCTGAACAGCTACTTTTTTCAGTACAGCAGAGCTTTCATTTTTTTTCTTTTAATAATAAAGTGCCAATAATAAAATAAGTTATTTTGTGCACATTGTTCTTAGTGCTGAGTATGTTTACTTTTCCCACCACATTTTTTGTCTTGTATTTCTACATTTTTGGGAATGTTGGAAAGATGTAGCTAATCATAGTACAATATATGAGAATAAAAGTTTATAATGAAAGTAAATATGAAATCTATCAGAATGTGACAGTTTGTTTTTTCTGATTAATAAATTCTCTCTTAAAACAAACCTAAATTCAATGTTAAGGCACTTTTACTAAGTTGCTTTATTGTACTGAGCAAAAGAGAACATTGCAAAAAGTGATTAAATAACATTATTTTTAAAGTAAGTTTTGCAAGTCTGGCTGTATGTTTCACTGAGTTTTAGACACAATATTTGCCAGGATTTTATAGTATTTCGCATTTTATTCATCTAAAGAAATACAGAATTTACCTAGTTTATCCATAAGAAGGAACAAAACAAGGATTGACCCAATTTCCTCAAACTGAGGTGCACACAAAACATAAGATTGCTAATATTAGTTGTAATTACAACAGATACTTTTATTAGAGTGATGCTAAGGCTTTGTTTGGGATTGTGTTAATCACAGGGTTCAAAGGGCTATAAGAGACAGATTGTGTGAACTTTCTTGCTGGACACTGATCATGCCTCTGTATCTTGAGTGTTTTCCAGCTGTACTTTTTGAAAGAAGGACAATTCCCATGTTTACTCTGGTACAGCAAAGGTGATACTTCAGGGCACACATTAAGGAAACTTGATCACACATGCAGTGACTTGGAAATGTCCTCTCTGAAAGTCTTGGTCCCAAAAGCAAATCCCCAAAAGCTGTTCTGCTTCCTTCGAGCTGAGTAGTTAACTTGTTGGGGTTTTTTTGCTGCTGAATTTGCTGAGCTTTTATTTCACAGTGTTCTGTACCACAAATATTAAGTGGCTTAAGTGAATGAATAACTGTAGCTATTCTGTCTTATTGGATGTGGAAATGAAAACAAAATGGAATCGGGAATACTGCAGCTTCACTGTAGTCACATCAGCTCAGGTACAGCTGCCCAATGTCATAGCTAACTCAGGTATCTCTGCAAAGTAGCAGAAATTGGGTGGAATTTAGTGTCCATGCACCAGTGTATCTATGGGCACCCCTTTTGGGGGGGATCTGTGCTGCCCTGCATGTGTCAATGGTACTGGCCGCCCCTCTTAAAGTCAGCTTGAACTCCTCAGTGTAGTGTTGATGAATGTGGAATTAGGTGTCCAGCTTCCACCTATCAACATCATTCTCAAGTGTCTCAGTGTCCTTGAGAGGGGTTAGGTAAAGCGTGTAAGGAATGGGCTATCGTAGAAAGGCATAAGTCAAGGCAAAACAGTCCTTGTGAATGCCTGACATGAAGTCTGGCTTCAGCCAACTGTGTTTTCACTGCTGGAAAATGGGAAGAATTGTAACTTTCTTGAAATGGACACTTCTCCACTTATTACCCTAATAATTAAGGGGAAAGATCATATATAGGGCATTTACTATAATTTCCTTTCCATAGGATAAGTTTTCATCTTTATTGACTAAGTCTGTATTTACGAAAAATGACAGTCTTAGACTTGCAGCTTCTGGTTTTGAACTTTTTGGCAACAGCCTACTGTGTGTAACTGTACTTAGTCATCTGGCCAGCATCCTGTGCAAAGGACAAGAAGGTTTCATTGCTTTTTCCTAAGACTTAAGTTTCATTAGTGTGTGCATCCTTCTAAACTGTGCTGCTACTGAAATATTCTCTTATCGAGCACACACCCACTGCTCCTCAGCCAAAGCTTGTAGTGCCATCTACTTGATACACTGACAGATCCTAAATTTAGGAGACTCCAATCAGAGTGAGACTGAGAAAGATTGCTAGGATAAGGATCTTGGCGTGTTCACTGCTGGTTTGCATTCTGGGCTGTAAGCCTTGCATTTGATGGCTTCACATTTGGAAGGTGACATTTTTAGGAGCAGTTGACATCAGGGTGAAGAAGTGTGCCTCGTAATCCAGCCTGGGGCTTTGGGGGAAGGTGACAAGACTGACTTCTGCTCTGTGTAACTCTCTAACGTTTTTCCACTGTCACGCCATACAAGCAGATGAAACTGGGTTATTTTCAAATTGCCAGCACAACTTTTCCCTTTACTAAAAGTGTTACAATCAGTGGACATGACTCTTCATGCTAGTTGGTTCACATGAGCAAAAGTTAACTTCAGTGTGATTAATTTGAATCATCCTAATTTTAGGTTATTAAAAAGCAAAAACAATGCAAGAACTTCACAAATATTTTTCCTTTTTGCATGAAACATATTTTAACCATCTGAACCCACACTAGTTTCAAACATCTAGTTATGGCTACAAATCTAGTTGTGTTATCCCATCCAAGGATGATGAATGCTGCCAGGACACTACAACTGGGCAGTCTCATGATGTTTCCCAAAGAGCTGGACAGACAACTTGTGTCTTGCTTTTTTCACAGACAAAGTGTATGGCTAAGTGTTTTCAGAGGTGCTTAAGGCCTGCCAGTTGGGATAGGAGTTGTGGGTGGACTACACTGCTTTAATTTGGAGCACAAGAAAACTGACTGTCCTATTGAGCATATAAGTAATATTTGGGTGAATTTTGTTAAGTCACTGTTTACTTAAAACAGGCAACTTTTAAAATGATAAGTTAAATAAACTTACTTTCCCCTTTGAATAATTATGTAAGTTACAAACTTACTGTAGTTTGGCTTTTTAAGCTCAAAGATCACAAACTGTGCTTTTCTGAGTACCATATCACTTTAGTATTTGAATTTTTTTGTGATTCTTGAAAGGGAAGTACAGCCTTTCTTTCTTCTCTACTGGTAATTGATTTGCTTACATAGGAGATTCTTAATCAAAGAAAGCTGAGTTGAAGTCTGACCAATGCCTCAAAACAGCTGAATTGCTGTGAGACTGTCGGAACTGATCACGTAAATTTTGCCCCGTGATTTGGTAGGGTATTGCTCCTCATGTCAATACAGAAAATCCAAGCTGGATGTCTTCTCCTGTTGCTGGATACACTCCCATTCAGACACAATAATTTTGCATGTTCAAAAATAAGAAAAAAAATCCACAACAAGTTGTGTCAGTCTTTGATTTGTCTATGTAATACTTTGGTGTTTTTCAGATCTGTTCTCACTTGGAGACAGACAATGGTGTTGAGATTCAGCTATTTATGCAGGACAGCAAGACCTGTTGGAGAGCATCTTTCCCTTCTCTCCCAGTGCACTGTGTGGGAGGGTCTGTGTCTCAGTGGGCTTCTTATGCTTTTTCTGACTGGGATGGGGACCTTCATTTGCCTAAAGATATCTGAAGAACTTCAAAGCAGGATTTTACGTGACTGGTTCTCTTTTTCTTCTTGCTTTGATATTCAAATTTTTCAGACATATTGCTTCATGGCATAGGGGTAGGGTGGAAGGGCATGATAAGAAGTCTCTTTTACTTGCCACAGCCTGGAAATATAGATTTAGGAAATGTTTTCTCTGCTTCAGGGACAGTAGGTGGAGCTGTTTATTACACACTTGAAACCTGCTCCTTCAAAAAAATTAGAAACTCAGAAATGTCATTGAGATTTTCATTTATACTGATGGAGTGATGTATCTTAGCAGTAGTTTGATCACCTTAGGGATCTGAGATGCTAGTTCTTTAAAGATCTATCAATTTAGAAAGAGTAAACTGGTGTTTTAAAAATATAATGCAGCTTCTTGAATGATGTTTGATCTGTCAAACTTTCTTCTGCTCTTAATGCTATTTTCCATACTGATCAAATGGAGCAGTTCTGTCCTGCTGTGCTGCACTTGGCTTTGAGTTTTTTCTTATTTTTGTAAGATTACGCAGATTTTGTGCTCAAAATGCTTATATTTTAATACAATTCATTGTATATTGGTTATGTCACAGTGATAGAGTTGATAGTTTACTTTTTTTTTGCTTTTTTGCTTTATGATTATAAAAGATTTTTTAAACAGAGTCCTTTTGAGGACCAACATTCTTCTTTGTACCTCCATTTTGCAAAAGGGATGTAAGTTGATTTTTTCCTGCACTGAACATATAGAGGTCCAGCACAAGTATCAGCAAAACAACCTTTGAATAGTTTCATTTGTGTACAGGGGCTCAGTTTGATCTAAATGAGACAGAAGAGCTTAGGTTCAGAAAGGATGGGCCTGTTTGTACTTTACACTTGCTTTTCAGTTCTTTGAATGAGGATCAGGTAGATGCAAAGAGATAATCCTGTTACTGAGGGTGGTTCAGGATTTTCTTTGAGAACTTGCCTCACTTGCAAAGGTCCCTGACTCTTTCTCTCTTTGTTAAGCTGCTGTGCTCCCGGCTGGGCTGTTTGAGGTGTTCTACAAAGAGGTTTCTCAATCCCTTTGGGTTGTGAAATAAAAATGTTTGGTTTAAGGGAAACTGACATTGTAACTGAATTTACAATGATACATTTGTGTTGCCTGTTTGCAAGCTTAAAGAGCAAAGGAACTAAGCATAGGATACTTGGCAGTAATAGATAGTCTTCTGTTTTCTTTTCCTAATGAAAGACAATAAAATGGTAATTGCAGCTTCTTTTGCCAATCTGTACTTAATAATAACCTCTGATATAAATGAACTTCCTTTATAGAATAGCCTTCTTTCGAGTGTTGGCGGGTGAGAAAATTAAAATAAGCATATAATTTAATTTTCTGCAGCAGGTAATGTAGCAGAACATTATGGTATGCAATCAAGAGCACCAGCAAAGTATTACTTGCAGTCTTTATTTTCTTGGTGTTGCATTGGACATCAGTTAATATGGTTCTTTGGTGAAATAATGTTTACAGGAAAAATACAAAAAATTAACAGCAGTATGTCATTTGCAGAACCCCTGGCTTCTTTTGCTTAGTTAACTGTATACTCAGTAAAACTATTCTTGGGAACCAGAGGGATCTGCTTTTACAGTATTACATAACTACTGGCTGAAGTCAGGAAAAAAGGCAGAAAGAGCAGCTCAGCATCTCATTTTAAACCCAAATTACCTAATGACTTCTAAAGTGAATTACTCAGTAATGAAAAAATAGCAGTGCATCATTCGTTATTGCTATTATTCATCTTATCATCAGCCCTGGAAGACTTCAGGATTGTATCTTATTCCAGTCATTTGAAAGCTCTTGCGTAGGTGATGGTGTCTTTCTGTAAGCCAGTGATAGTAGATTACTCATTTCTGAAATACTTTTGACATTTTTGTGGAATGTGATTATTTTCATAAAAAGAAGGATTTCCTACAGGCATATCCCCTTTGATTTTGAAAATCTGAGCAGAACATTTGGCCACAATTTTGGCAGTTTACACTTTATGAGGAAAATAAATTGAGCTGCTTTATGGATAAAGCTTTGGAAAATGTGGTTAGAACCAAAGCAATTAAGTCATGTTTGCTGAACATGCAGAAAAGCTGGGATGATGCTTCAGAGGTGTAGATTATCCCATTTGTATAGATTCAGATGACAATAAGGATGCTCTTAGTGTTAACCATTTTTCTGGTCATCAAAATGTATAGGGAAAGAGAAGTAGTAGTCTATTACTAGAAATTGAAAGGAAAATGAAGTTTCTTTTTGGAATGACTAGCAATTCAGTTTTGATTACTTCTTTTGGTTTTCTGTAACATGGATGACTGAACTTGCTAGTGAATTAGTACAGCTAAAATGCTTTTTAAAGATGGGGAAATAATAAAAAAACAAACAAGCAAACAAAGCCCCCCCCCCCCAAAAAAAAAAAAAAGACAAACCCAGAATTCTATGCAGTGATATCAAGAGGAAGTTTTCTGGAGAGTTTCTGAGTGAGTCTGCTATCTGAAGGCAAGGATGAAAAAGGAGCACTACAGGAAGATAAAGTCAGTTAATAACTGTAAACTAAATTTTTTGCATTGGCTTTAT
>VWZN01002518.1:53382-72550 GCA_013396955.1 Regulus satrapa | reverse complement strand
GAGGAGGAGGAGGAGCAGAGGTTCTGATTTATCTCTTAGTAATGTGAATTCGTCTGCATCCAGCAAATATTGAGAAAGGGACTGATTTTGGAAAAAAAAAAACTGAAAACCCCAGACGTTAACACCTTTGAAACCCCAAAACCCATGGGAAAAAAGCTCTAAATCCTCACATTCCTGCACTGATGCCCATCAGCTCCTCTCAAACACACTTGGTCACCTCTGACATCAGTTCCAGCCACGGGAGCTGGGAGGTGTTTTGGGGCCAACCAGCCTGTTTTGGAAACACCTTCCTCATTTCAAGGGCAGTGCCAGCTCATCTTGGGCACGATCACCCCCGTTTATCTTTGAGGCTGCTCCTCCCAAGGTCATCCCACCGATCCATCTGGGTGGCTGCTCCTTATCAGCTTTCCCTCTCCCCTCCAGAGATGGATGCCAGGCTGAGATAAGGATCCTCTGGCTGTGGGGAGGGGGATGGAAAGAGGGGCAGAGGTGGAGGGGAGCATCTGCCATCAGGGCACCCGCTGGGCCAGAGAGCCCCAGAGCACCTCGCCCGGTGCTCGGGCACCCTAAAATGTCCGTACAGCCAAGAGAGGAGGGTGAGAGAGGAGCTGTTGAACTTCTCGAGGTGTTTCTAAAGCTTCTCTCCAGAACCATGGTAGGAGAAAGCCGATTTCCTCCAGAATTTTGTGCAGGTTGGAAGCCAGCAGAGAACCAAGACCAGAGGGAAAACCAAACCCAAACCTGTAGCGTTTTGCAGCTCATCCTCTGCTGAGATGCTGGGCAGGATGCTCGGGAGAGCCTCAAATCCTGGCCCAGAGGGGTCCATCCCCACCATCTATCTCCTGGTTTCCACAAGGGAAGAGGAGATGTTGGAACCTCAGCTGGAGCATCCCATCGGTGCACCTGGGTGCCATGGGAGTGCCCCAGGCTCCGGGAGGATGGGAAGGGGTCATGGGGAGGAGCTGGAGCCGACGGACAGCCTCACGGGCCGGGTGGGGACGCGGCCGGCCGGGATTTCCAGCAGCTGAGTGAACCAGCAAAGCAAACACCGGCAAAGAGCTCCCGAGTCATGCAAACAAACAACCAATTAAGAGATGAAATAAATCTCCCAGGTACATAACCTTCCTATTTAAACACTCTAAGCCTGGAAATATTCCAGCACATCTGACCCAGCGCTGCCTGTGATCTCCCTGCTGAGCTCCTGCGGGATGAAAGGGGCTGGGTTTTAGGGAGTGACTTTTCCTCTGCCTTTCCCCCCACCTAATTACCTTACCCTTGCTTTTTTCCTTCCTTTCTCTTCTATGTTGGTTCAATTCAGAGGGAAAGCCCCCAAATGTTTCCTTCTGCATCCCCCCCATGGCATGGAGTAGGACCTGCCTCCCCCCCCATCCCTGGAACAGGACTGACTGCACTGACCTGTTAATTATGGAATTTAAGGTAAGAGGAAACAGGGGCAAATCGACCCAGCAGCATTAAATGAGCAAAGGCAAGAGAAAAACCAGGCTTTAAAAGGAAGGCAGACATCCCTGGGAGAATTCTGGGGAACAACGAGGATGCTTCTTCCGCAGCAGGACAAGGCACAGAGGCTCAAGAGGGTTCAGCCCAATGGGTGTGTGTGTGGGAGTGCTGTTGATTACACTGGGGTTTCTGTCCCCTACGGCTCAGGGGACCCTCAGCCAGCTCCCTGCTCTGAGCATCCAACACCCACGAGCTGCCAGACGCCCTGCCCGCTCCAGGACTTCCCTGTGCAGCCACTGCTGAGTCAGGACAGCGAGGGGCTCACCCCGCTGGCTTCAGCACAGCCTCTAATCCCAGGCTTAACTTTAAGCCCAGGTTTGGGGTCCCGCAGAGGACAGTAGTCACACAGCCCAGCCGAGGTCACCGCCCGAGTTATGCTGACTCTTTCCAGGGATGGGGCTGGGGGTGCACCGTTTTAATTAGTGCTGTTAAATTGCTTAAATCCACACACCTGCAGAGTTTTGTTACTCAAAACTAAGCGTGGAGGCTAAGGACCATTTAGAGGAAGCATCACTAATTGTTTTTGGAGAAAGAAAGCCCTTGAAAGCTTGACACCACACTAGGAGCTCTTTCAACCCTTGGTGATGGTGCTTCACATTAAAAAGGCTTTTACTGAGGTGCCTGATGTGCCCAAACATCCCACTCTGCAGCCCCCCACCAAATATCTGGGGACAGGGACCATGTATTTGCAAGTCTGCTTAAAAGACTGAAATACCTTCTTATTTGGAGGCCAAACATGCAGATACAGCCCATGTGCCATGGGATAGAAAGAGGATGGAGAGGGCTGATGCAGCTTGGATATATCTGCATCCCTGGCAGGGAACAGTCCCCAAAACTCAGCAGACCAGGAATGCTGGCACCCCCAAACTGTTAGCGTCCAAAACCACATAATCACAGATGGATTATACACAGGTGCTGTTTATTGAAGCACACGGGAACTAGGGGTACAGCAACCCAAATCTAGCTCCAGCCATTTGTTTGGAATGCACATATTTATGCTATTTCAGCTATAGGCTAGTTCACACTTAAACGAGCATATACAATTCTAGCTACAAACACCTTGGAAATTCTCAACATTGATCCCCGTTACTGTTGCCCGATCTGGAGAAAACACAAAGAACCGAAGTCGTTTATGTGGTGCTTTATTGAGGACTAGCGTCCAAAGGCAGAGTCTTGCTGAAAAATCACAGGGTTTTTATACGTTTCTTTACATGATTTCTTTTTCATTACAAGGTCTTACTCCCTTTCTACAGCCTGGTACAATAATCTCTCTGATATTTAGGTTTCTGCCAAAAGGTACATTCCATAGATAGATGGGTATACTCCTTAGACATGTGAATACACTCCTTAGATAAGTGATTATCTCTTAGCTACACTGCTTACGTTACAAAATCTGCTACAACAGTTCATCTGCAGGTTACATGCGGCTTACCAAGCCTTAGCGTGACTACTACTAATGTCAGCTATTAACATTTGCTACTAACTTAATACAGTTTATTGGATCAAATGGCAACATTACCACAAATATCGCTAAACAATAACGACATCGTTTATGTTTCTTATCAATATGATTAATTACTATAATCTTTGCAGGGGCAGTTTCACATGGCCTCCTAAAAACAAAGCATAACATTCCCTTTCTCACCTCCCTGAAATCTTCGCTTGAATTTCCCATGCTTTCCAGAACCCCTGATTCTCAGAAATATTTTCGCTCTATGCTAACAAAACCATGAAGGGATGCTCAGGCAGTCCCCAAATTCCAAACTCTGATGGCACGTGTGGCACCCACCTCCAGTGACACCAACCCCACCCAGCCCAGGGTGGAATTTATGAGCAAAGACAGGAACTGGGTTAAAAATAGCCCGAAGCCAAGAAAACCTGCACAGACAGGGAAGTGAGAGCCCCAAAGATAGTGCTCCCACTCTTTCACATCTGAGCTTTCAGTAATCACAGCTGCTTTCACTTCCCCTTCACCCTCCGCCCGTTCCTCCACTGCTGGGTTTTGGTTCCTCTCCGCTCCCCCATCACCTTCCCCCTTCGGAGGCCAAGCCTTCAAAGCACTTCAGCTTTTATTTCCCTGGGGTGCTGCCAGTTCCCATGTCACAGCTCTGGCACCACGGTGCCCTCGGAGGAGCTGGGGGTGTGAGGGGATGTCCCTTCCCCGCAGGGACCCAGCCTGGATGGGTGCTGGGTCGGGGAGGGAGAGAAGGGTGGGGAGGAAGAAGCAGAGCAGCTGGAGCCCTCTTTCTCCGTGGCTTTTCCCAGGTGTATTTGACCTCCGACAAAGGCCCAGCAGACCCAACAATTTCCCGACGATTATCCTGAAAGAGCCGGCACAGAAGAGTCGGTGCTGGAGGGAGGGAGGGAGGGAGGGAGGCGCTGGGCTGTGCTCTTGCTTTGGCAGCGCCAGCGCTGACCGAGGGTCAATATTGACTCAAGGCTCACAGGCTGCAGGCATTTGGGTGCTCCACCTGCCCGCACCCCTGCCAGCACCTCAGCAGCTTTTCCCCCCCCGAGAGCGATTTCCTATCGATGAAAAACGCTGCTGTAAATAACATCCACCCAGAGCATCTCAGAACAGAGTCACCCTGAGGGTATGCAGGATGCAGACTCCCTGGGGATGCTGCAAGAGCAGGAGTTCCCCGCCCTCAGGAAGGATATTCTGGATGGGAACGGGGGCAGAGGTCTTCCTGTGCTTTGGCACATCCCAGAGCTGGAATTCTTTCCGATAATGGCTGTTCTCTCATCGCAGCCAAATTTTGCTGCCTTTATAAAGGGGCTGTGTTTGCCAGGATGGCAAACATGATGCGTTTGCACAGGGGGCGGCAGGAACCAGGTCAGGGCTTTCCCTGCCACCCTCCTTCCCACCGTGGGCTGCCCAGGCCATGTGCCCAGCAGGCACACGGTGCTGCCCAGCAGAGCAGGGGGACCAAGGGACAACGCTCCCCTCGCCCACCAGAGCTTGCTTTGGCATGGCTGGCATGGCTCTGAGACCCCCCCTGCACCCCATCCTGATCCTCAGGGAAGCAGAGCAGTGGTCTGGAGGGAGGCTGGAGCCTCGGGAGCACAGCCCTGTGCAAACACAACAGCTCGGGCAATCAGTGATCCCCAGTTTGGAAGTTTGGCTGACCCTGTCCGTGGAGTTTATGTGGAGCCATCCCGTGGCCTCAGAGCTGCAGTGTACTTGGGGGACAAGAGCCCCTGAAGCAGGGATGGGAGGCTCTCAGTGAACTTTTCAAGCACATGTTCTCATCTTGTCCCTTTTTACGCCTGATCCCCTCTCCCAGGGCTCTTGCCAGCCTCAGGCTGGGCTCTCTACCAGCCACATTCCTTCAGGTTGACGTGGCTTTTCTTTCCTCCCTCATCCTTATCACGCTGGAGTTCATGAATCACATTTCTCCAAAACTATGAACCACCCAAGCACCCAGTGGAAATCAAACGAGACAGAGCAGAGCCAGGCCCGGGGGCTCAGGCTGCTCTTGGGGGTACAGCTCTCCTGGGGAAAGGCTCTTCCAGCCATCCAAGGAGCCATGGGGGAATAAATCCCTTTTATAAAGCTTTTATCGCTGTGCTGGCCTGCCCCCAGCTTGTTTTGGCACTGCCTGTCCTGGCACGCTCGCCCGGCGCTGGAAGAAGGGATGTAGGGGAATTTTCTGGATACTCCTGTGGGACCAGGGGGACAAAAGGTCGCTGGGGTGTTCCCCCCCCACAGCTGGCAGTGGCCAGCGATGACTTGCCATAGCACAAGGAACTGGGAGCACACCAGGCACTCCCTGATTTCAAACTGAGGGGTCTTTGCAATCCCACTTGCTGGAGCCTGATTTTAAGCCTGATTTTAGGAGTCTCCATGCAGAACCCATTTCCCTTTAGGATCCCAGGGGCCTGTGGTCAAGAATATACTCATTTTATCTTTACTGTGATGACTAAAGTGACCTTTGTTTCTCATCTCCCTGGACAACACAAAGGCTTTCTGATCATTCCATCCCCTTTATCCTGTTTTCCCTGGAGAGTCAGAAGAGTGAGGTACAAAACCAATGCCAGCATTCCCAGAGAAGAAGCCCCTTCTCCATCTGAAGGACAACACGAGATCCTATTAATAAAATCCCAGGCAGGTGAGACCTAGCAGAGAAGAATAAAAGCCCAAACAGGGTGAGACCTAGCAGAGAACTGCCCCATCGGATCATTTCAGTCCCCTGTGCATCTCTGAGCATCCCAGCTGCAGGGAATTCAACCTTCTAATCAAGCTCAATTACTCCTGGAAACAATTTTTCAAGCACCCACCGAGGCAGGTGGCCAGGGAAAGAACCCTGCACCTGCAAGTTTGAACTGGGAGGTTGCCCCACCGAAGCCAAGCTATGGGTGCTGCCGGTGCCAAGGAGTCTGTGCTGAGCCCTGCTGGGTCTTTTGGCACCGCCCTTATCACCAGCCAGGGTCCTGCAGCTGCTTCCCAGCGTCTCCCGAGTCAGGAGGGCTGGCCAGACAAAAAAAAAAAATGAAGCACATGGAAAGCAAACAACGAGGGCAGAGGTTGGAACCCCCACTGGATCATCTCCCTTTTCCACTGTCACTGCTGTCTTACGGGAGGAAGATTTGCCACTCATGGCGTTGTTTTGAACCCCGCCAGAGCAAGGGAAGGGAAACACCAACACCCCCCAGTTCTCGCTTGCCACCGCCAATCTGTCACCCTGTGGCAACCCCTGCCCTGCCTGCCGGTGCCTGGCTGGGCTGTGGTCGGGGACAAAGCCACTTCCTGCCACCTCACGAGCTTTGGGGATCCGGAGTGGGCGGCATCCCCGCGCCCGGGGGGAGGGTGGTGCCAAATCTGGAGCCCCGGGGTGCGAAGCCGCAGCGCCAGGTGCATCACAGAGGAAAGAAATTTGGGGAGGTTTGGTCACTTTTTTCAGATTTTTTTTCTTTTTTTTTTTTTTTCCTGCTGCGGGCTCCCATGATGGAGGAGCGGGATGGGACAGACACGATGCGATTCCCATCCCAACTCCTGATCAAAGGCAGACCGAGCCAGCACCATGGAGCTCCCCGAATCCAAGCAGCAAAGGGACCCCACGGAGTCCGGGATGGGGGCAAGCAGCCAGAGCCAGGAATGCTGAGAGGCACATCCAAGCCCGGCAAAGGAGGTGAGCTGCTGCCTTCGCTCAGCTTTTGTCCCGGCTCTTTATCACTCCCAAGCCATGCTGAGAGAAACAGTTTTAAAGCAGGATGAAAGAAATTGCAACTCAGCAGGATTCATGGGGGTGCTGCCTCGGTCATCCCAGAGTTTCATGGGAAAGTGAAACAAAATATCAGCGTGTGGCTCAAAAACGGAGAGCTGAAGGCAAACAAAAAGCTCCTTGGGAAGCGTCTGGGGCCTGTCCCGTGAACCTGGGTCACACACGGAGCTGCGAGGGATGGAGGGGGCAGCCTGGATGCCCTGAGGGATCCAACCCTCAGCACCTCTTGGTGATCTCAGTGGCTGAGGAGAGCCTGGCAGCAGCGCCCGTTCCCCAAGCTGGAATGCCCTGGTTTGCAATCAGGTCCTTCATCACCACCACGAGCCTCCTCTGAGAGACACACTGTCCCAAAGTCACCTCCTCAGGCAGACAGGGCTTCTTCCCCCGTTCTATTCCTGCTCCTTTTCCACGGGGAGCAGATCCTGTGCCGGGCTGGAAGCTGCTCCTGCCTCCCAGAAGGAACTTAACTGTTTCTTCTATTTGCCCTGAAGGAAAGGTGGTTTGGGCACGGGTTTATCCCAGCCTGGACTGCTATCGCTCCCTGCTTCCCATGAAAAAAATCACAGCAGTTGCTCAGAGGATCTCAAGGCAGCAAAGCAGGCTTGGAAGAGAGGAAGGCTCTTATCAGGGACACTGTTTTGTCCTGGGATAGAAGAATCTCTGCTGGATTTTCTGTGCTGCCAAGTCAGGGAGAAGGAGGAGGGAATAAACTCCAGGCACAAGAGATAGCCACGACAGAGCCCCAAGGACAAGGGCCAGCTGTAGCAGCCAAAACACACATTTCCCAAATTTCCCTGTGAGCAGCAGGAACACCATTCACCATCCAAACTCGTGGAAGCCAGAAACATCTCTGCTACTGTCAGCGAGCTGAAGGGAAGGTGCTCTGAGAGGCTGAGAGCTGAGAAACGCGAGCAAATGATGCAAGTCACTCCATAAATCCTGCCAGAATGCAGAAGTCACAGCCACAAGGCCACCACAGCCCTCCGTGTGAGCCACAAGCTCTGCTCACACCAGGATCCTTCTCAGAAACTGTGACTCCCTGGATCTCTGTCAGTAGAAGAGCCAAAACAGGGAAAGTTCAGAGGTTTTATTTGTGTGGGATGAATAAGTCAAGCAAAGCTAACCTAGTGACCTCGGCAGGCTGGAGGTTTCCCCCACAGGCAGAATGCACATGCTGTACCCAAGGCCTCAGATTTGTTTGGGTTTAGTCAAAAACAAACTCTGTGGGTCAGCAGGGCTGTGCTAGAGCAGCATGTTCCACAGCTCCCATTCTCCTCAGGAGCAAGATCGTGTTCCCAAGGAAAGGCTGGACTGGGGGAGCCCTGCCTGGTCTGGCCCACCAAGGGCACAGGATTTCCAGATTTATTCATGCCAGGCAGTTAATTTTCAAGCTGAAAAAAGTCATCAAAGGTGAAGTTTGACTTCATTCCCATGGGAAACACCCACCTTTGGCTTTCCACGAGGGTCTGGCCTGCCTGTTTCCTGACTGGGGCACCCAGGTGGGCAGGTTGGAAGGAGGTTGATACCTGCATCCCACTCCAGACAACAGCTACAAAAGGGCCAAAGGACTGGAGAGCTCCTTTCAGTCCATTTTTCTCTATATCTGATAAAAAAACCATGAGCAGACGCAGCAACTTAACAAAGATGTTGGCTAGGAACACCTCCCAAAGCAGTTACAAGAGGCAACTCATCAGGGGCAGGATTAAAAACTCCTTTTTATTAAGTTCCCAGAGGGAAAGTGCTTTTCAGACGGTGACTCCTGCTGGGAACAGCAGCCAGCACAGCTATGGGCCAGGCTTTGCAGAGCAGGAATGGTCCAGGAGACACTTGCCAGAAGGGGCTGGAGTGACCCTGCACCAGAATTTGCAGGGCCTTTCCCTCTCTAGGATCACTGGAGCTCAAACACCTCCCGCAGCCCTGCCCAGAACAGAGCAGGTGTGAAGCTCTGGGGGCTGAGCAGCTTCAGGGACCTTAATCCCAAGATACCACAGGGTTTTCCACACTAAAGCAGCACATTCTTGGCTCTGGTTTTCGAAAGTCTGTGGTGAGGTATCACATTTCAGTTTGGCAGCAGCTGGAAGACAACCCTTGGCTCCTTCTGTTGAAGAGCAGCTAAAGGTATGCATGCCATGGGTGCCAGGGCAGCCCAGCCCAGCTTCCTGCTGGCTTTATCTCCAAACCATCAGGAAGGCACAAAACCACCATTTGCATGCCAAAACATCAGCTCTGCCTTGGCACATCTCGTTCTTCAAGGATCCTTTTAACTCTTTCCACGATGGTCCATACTTCTGCCATGGCACCTCGGCCTGTAGGGGCAAGAACAAAACCACATTGTGAAATCCAGGGTTGCCCAAAAAAAAGTGTGTGGAGCAAAATTCTCTATCTCACCTCCTTTCTCCAGGGTATATTTCAACTCAAAATTGTGTGTTTTCAGCATCTTTCTGGAATGGCCTTTGCCTATACAAAAGACTTGACAAATCCATAGCATTGCCATGACTGTGCCTGAGAGAAAGGACCTCCATTAGAGAAAGCTGCTGTGGATTCCCACCAGCCTGAATCCTGGGAGCAGCTCTTGGAGAAGGCTCAGAGCCGGACAGAACAAAATGGAAAGGCTTTTCCTTTGGGCCTGCTTATCTGCCAGATGAACATCTAATCTATGCTGTGCTGCTGCTTCCCTTTGAAAGGGTTTTTAACTCAGGTTCAGAATTTTAAAGCCTGAGATGATTAGACGACCTTGTCTAACCTTGTGTGCTGAACTCAGCACTGCAAACTGGTTCAGTTTGCATTCACTCCTCCAATTTGCCTGGAGCTGAGGCAAGATGCTTCTCCACAGGTACCTGTCTCTTTTGGAAGACTGAAAAGGAGTCTCTTTTGATATTTTGTCCTGCTGGCTAATTGATCTCCTAACTTGCTGCTCAGCAGAAATTACTTCTGGGAGGTGTAATCTTCCTCTTTTTCAGACCTGTAAATCCCAGGAGGTCTGCAGACATCTGCAGGCAGATTTGGAGCCTTCTGCTCTCCTAAGCTCAGGGAGAAGAGCTGCACCTGACTAGAGACACTCCCTCTGCACCCTTCCAGAACACTTCCAAGGCCTGCCTTCTTCCTCCAACACCTCTGGCCATTCATGGCTGGATTTTTAAGTTTAGCAAAGCAAACTCCTACAGCACAGCTCATGCCTACAGGTGCAAATCTGCCGGTGTGCCAGGCTCTAGAAATCCAGCCAAGGATGATGAAGATAATGGCAGTATGGAAGCTATCCAATCAAGAAACTCAATTCTAACTCTTCCATCTTCCTGTCTAAACCCCACCCATTTACTAAGGGAGAAAAAATTCACCAGGTAAAACTTGGGGGCAGTGAGGATCTGGTGCATTTCAGGTGAGGCCCAACCACACGGAGTGAGGAAGAGAAACCTCCTGGAGCAAAACAAACCACAGCATCAACAGACAAAACTGACGCAAACTGAGCCTCTCCTGCACCACACGTGTGAGCTTTGCTCCGTGCTGCTTGTGTGGAAAGCAGGGAAACCCCAGCGTGCATGGCACAAAACCAAAATGAGTGTGGAAGAGGCTGCGGCGTGAGAAAAGGGGAAGAGGGGGAAAAAAGGCAGTTGGGGGGACTAGTTTGGCTCTTCAGAGGGATGGAATCCTTAAGGAACCCTGCCATAATGTCCCCACAAGCTGCCAGGAAAAGTCCTGGTGTTTGCCATCGGGCAGGATCTTGTTGGGAATTGACTCACGAGCACAAGTGGAGTCCAGTCAGATGTGGCTGCTCCTGCCATCCCTGCATCCCTCTCCTCCAAGCTCTTTCAGGAGTCTGCTCTCACAGCTGAGACAGCTGAGCTGGACATGAAGAAATTTGATGTAATCATGCCTAAAATCCCAGTGGAAGGTTAACCATCCAGGGGATTTCAACTGATGTCTGACTTACTTGACTACACTTAGCTAATTGTAAATATTTCTTGGTTTTCGGTTCCAAAAGTACAAATTGCAGGAGGAATTGCACCCACCTAAAGATTCCAAAACCAAGCCAGGCCTAGAATTTAACCAGGAGGGGCCCTTTAACAGCCTGTCCTTGTTACAGACTGTTCACTGGACTGACAGGGTGGTTAAAGTCCTGCTGGAGTTGGGGGACGTTTAATGGAGATTTACCCAATAAAACTTTAATAAAAAAGCAAATCTATTCATCCAAATGGTCATCCAAACCCTTCCCAAAAGTCAAAAATGCTTCAATTTAAAGCTGCTACTGAAACTCAAATGAGATCATTTTTTTCTTAGCACCACAAGCTAAATGTATTGAGTCTAAACTTCCTCCACACCCCTCTTTCACTTCACAGAACTCTGGTGTCAAAACACTAAAACAAAACTTGTTTGGGAAGCTAGAAAGTCACCCAGGCAACAACAACAAATGTTAAATGTGTGTCCAGCTACACCCCCAGCCACATCTGCAAAGGGCTTTTCTCACTGTCTGCTCTCAGGGACAAGACTGAATCCCAGTGATGGAGCTGAAGAACTGAGGCACAATAAAAACAGCCCCCAGCTTCAGCAAAGTCAGGACACCCAAATCTCAGGCTGCCACAGAACCTTCCTTCTCTTTGATCCCCTCTCTTCCTAAATGAGCATTTCTGCTCAATATCAACCTCAGCTGGAAGCTCTTAAGGCTACTCAAAAAACTCAGGAGGAGGCATAACACAGAGCAAAGCTCCAACTCGTTCGTTGGCCGCGCATCCCTCCAGGACGAGGGAGGGCCAAGGACTGACCTTCATCTCCACACACGAGTTTCTTCACCACGCAGGGGATCTCCGTGTAGCCAAAGCCCTTGAGCTGCTCCACGTGCCGAGCTGTGATGGGATGCTCCCACATGGCCGTGTTCATGGCTGGGCAGAAGAGCAGGGGTTTGCTCAGGTCCCACGCGCGGATCACGCAGGTCTGTGAGAGAAGCCGAGGCAGGGCTTGGGTTTGCTCACCCCATCCCATCCCTCTGCTGCACCTTTCCAGCCTGGCTGTCATTTTGTCAGCACAGCTGGACTAACCCCTGGGTTGAGACTGATTTGTAGCACCTTCCAGCCAAGCTCATCTCTGACAGGCAGGAAAGATGAGGGAGGCGACCCGGAGGATAAATCCCACGCTGCTCCAGCCAGCAGCCCAGGCTGGAGCAAACCAAGCTGGAACTGGATGTGTAACAGACTGTGGGGGAGACAGAGAAGCTGAGAGGTGGCCACAGATCTTACTGGCAACACTTCAGGTAGCAAAGCTGACCGCTGAGAGTTGGCAAGGAGTTTTTCTGACACCATATGCCAGCTGGATCCATAACTCCCTGCAAGGGCAGCAGCGCTGCTTCCAGGATACAACAGAGGGGAACACGAGCACGTCTGGAAGGTTACAAAGCACCTGGCAGCTCCTGTGTGCTGCAGGCAATCAAATCTGACTCCTCAGCACTTCCAGATAACCCAGGATCTCCTCGTCCCCTTGGGAAGAGAAATGCTGGTTGCTCTTAGTGCAATCCATCGGATTCCCCAGGCCTTGTGGAATTTCAAACAAAGGAGCTTCCAAGGGAGCAGCTCAGATCACAGAGTTCTTACAAGAACCCTGCCCATCCTTTTTTATACCCTGTGACTTGAACCCTTCCCAGCAGAGGGAAATCTGATGGAATCTGTTCTGAACTGCCAAGCAGCACCTCCAGCACTCACTTTCCTTTCCTGGAGCTGCCTCCTCCCTTGGCAAGGCTTTCAACGATTGGCAGGAGCCTGTAAAGCCAGACAACCCTGACATCCATCCTGAGATCTTCCCTCTGCTAAACCACCACACCCACAGGGGACCCAAAAGGACAAGACATTGCTTGCCCCTCCCACAGCTCTTTCTGGCTTCTCTCAGATCCCCAGTGGTCTGCTCTGGGTGGATTTTGTCCATTTATATGCGCTTCTTGCCCAAAAGGCTGTAGGTCATGCAGATCTGCAGCTTCCTGAGATCTCCTGTGTGGTTAATGCCCTGCCCTGCTGAAGGTCCCCAGCACCCGACAAAGAAGCACACACTCCTTTTTAATACAGTTTCTGATTAGCCTGAAGAGCCTCAAGAGTACTTTAAATACCAAATAAAAAACAAGCCTGAACAAGCAAAATGCTCTGTAGCTGAGGCTGGGAGGTAAGTGGGCATGAGCATGTTTGAAAGTCTGTGCTACGTTAGCACAGGGAGGGAGGGAGGGAGGTGGTGAAGTAGCAGGAAGTAAACAGTTCTATCTAATCTCACAGGTGTCTTTCCAGATTGCACTGAAAAAAAAAAGCAGAGGAACTCCAAACTGAGTGAGTGTGTGTTTGTGTGTACGAGTGACAGAGAGAGGATGGAGGCAGAAAGAAATCCCGCCCACCAGAAAAAGCAGGGAAGACAAAGCAGGGACTGGGAAATGAGATGAGAGACTGACAGAGCTGAGGAGTGGGAAGGGATTAAGTCAGGGAAGGAAAGAGAAGGAGCAGGGGAAGCACGCTGGGAAAGAGAGAGACAAACGGCTGAAGGGGGAGCAGAACGTGCAGATCTCACTGTTGGTGATGCTGCAGGAGCACCAGATTCCATGGAGGCGAGGGCAGGCAGTCCCGAGGGGCGGCAGCGTGGCGGGCAGAGCCCGGGTACTCACCAGCAGGTTGTCACAGATGCCATTGGCCACCTTGGCCAGCGTGTTGGCGTCCAGAGGTGCCACCACCATGAGGTCAGCCCAGCGCCGGAGCTCGATGTGCAGCACGGGGTCCGAGCGGCCCTGCCACAGCTGCGGGGACACGAGGAGGGGAGCAGCCACCCTCACACGCCTCAGCAATCCCACCCCAGCACGCAGCCCTGCTCAGGGAATTCCCAGGGAATTAGGCGGATGGAATTGAAGGGACGGCGAACGGGGGGATCAGCTCACACACCTGACAAGCACAGGTTTCCACTCAGAGCAAAGAGCTGTCCCCATCCACAGCATCCCTTAGCTTTGCAATGATTCCTAAAAGCTCCATCCTTCAGCCAGCTGAGCCAGGCAGGCCCAAGCCAGGGGTACATTTCCTGGAGAACCCATGTGATTTATGCCCACTGGCTTCTCATGAGCTACAGACAAACTGAACGAGTCACTTTGAATTAGGATGCACAACCCTATTCACACCCACAGCAGCAAAGGGAACCCTCCAAAGTACTGCAGGGAACAGCGTCCTGCTGGCTTTCTCCATCATGGATGAGGTTTATCCAGTTTGGCACTTCCCTCCTCTCTCAGCTCTTGGAATCACAGAGTGGTTTGGTTTGGGAGGGACCTCAAAGCTCACCTTGTCCCATGGGCAGGGACACCTTCCACTTGACCAGGTTGCTCCAAGGCCCATCCAATCCCTGAACACTTCCAGGGACGGGGCAGCCACAGCTTCTCCTTGACACACTCACTCTGGAGTGAATGTTTCTGTTTTCACTAAAGCCCTGAACTGCTTAAGAGAACCCTGGTCTTAAGAGCTCAGTTAAGTGGGAAAGAGTCCTGAGAAGCAGCAAACAGCATCAGGTGCTTGTTCCCCCAGAGGACACCCAACCACAGCCCAGCAGGGGCTGCGTCAGGGCCACAAACTGCTCCTTCTCTGACTCACGGGAAGCCACAACAAAAAGGCAGCAAACAAAAAGCCGGGGATTCCTGAACTCCTTTTCCACCTCTTCCACTCACTTCTGTTCCTTCTTGCAGTTTTATTAGCGGAGTGAAGTATCTCACAAAGAGATGCTGAGCAGGCTGTCACGGTGAGCCCAGAGGAGGGATGAGGGATGGAGCAGCTCTCCTGTGAGGAATGGCTGAGAGAACTGGCAGTGCTCAGCCTGGAGAAGAGAAGGCTTTAGGATGACCTAATTGTGTCCTTCCAGTGCCTGAAGGAGCCAGCAAGATGGAGGGAGGCTATTTACACGGGCCTGGAGCTAAAGGACAAGGGAAAATGCACGGTTAGGGGGGCATGGTTAGATGGGATATTGGAACAAATTGCTCCCTGTGAGGGTGGTGAGGCCCTAGCACGGGTTGCCCAGAGAAACAGTGACTGCTCCATCCCTGGAAATGTTCCAGGCCAGGTTGGATGGGGCTTGGAGCAACCTGGGATAGCGGAAGGTGTCCCTGGCCACGGCAGGGAGAGGAACCAGATGAGCTTTGAGGCCCCTTCCAACCCAGCCCATTCTGTGATTATTTCCCACCACAAGGACCCCGTGCCTGCTCTCCAGTGTGCCAGCACCTCTTCTGTCACAGACCTCAAAGCCTGGCCCGCACCTCTTCTGTCGCCCCACTGAGGACTCCTCAGAAACAGCTGCCTGAGGCTGTAACACCTTGGGATCCTCCAGGTATCCCCCAATCCCTGAGAGCAGCCAGAAAGTTTCCTGGCCGTTGCCACTGGCGTGTTTCTGTCCGCCTAAAAGCGGCGCTCTCGTGTGAGCAGGAATTGGGGTAAGGAGAGAGCACCTCGTGCTCAGGTCAGCCCTGCAAAGCAGGGATGAAACGCAGGGAAAAACAAAATCTTGGCGCTTGTACGATGAAGCTCTTCATACTCGAGGACTGTCAAAGCGTGTCTGTGAAACTGCAGTCGGGAGAAAAAGCCGTTTCACAGGGAGCAGAGACGTTCACAGCCCCGAGAGCTGAGCTAAGGAGAACGAAGCCCGCTGCCTGCGTGACAAGTATGACTCACGACAAGCACCAAACACGCTCTCCATGGCTCTGCAGTGGCTGTCTTGACATTTCCTGACACTCCTCTCACAGCAGCTGAGCCCAGGGTGGAGAGAGATCACTGCAACATTCCCTGCCTGCTGCAGGACAAAATCCTGCAATGCACCAGGGCAGCCTCTCTCTTCCTCCTCATTTGCAGCGCCTTCTTTGAAAGCCACATTCCAAACATAAGGAGTGAGTCTTGGCCCAGGTTTAAAAAAATAACTGAGCGTGGTTCCTTGCAAGAAAAATTAAGAGGAATGGTTCTATTTGCAAGAAAAACTCACCTGCCACTCGTCTTCATCACCATAGAGGGTCACAGGAATCTCCTGGGCGTTGTAGAAATGTTTTGCTCTCTCAGTAGTGACCACCTTCACCTCGAGCTGAGCAGAAAGGAAAAGACCACTGGTTAGACTTGAGGACAATTTTGACAGCTTTGGGACTTCTCAGAGAGCCTCCTCTACTCACAGCTGCAAGGCCAGGCCACCCCAGGCATCCACAGGAGCCAGGAACTCCTTTCATGTCAACCTAAACCAGTCAGGTCCTCACCTGCCAAGCAAAAGGGAAAACCTCTGTGCAGTTGTGTCCCTAGCACAGCTTCTGAGCAGCAAACCAGTGGCTTCCACAAAGAGAGATGGGTGAACACAGGAGGGTTCTCTCTGAAATTTTAGATAAACCTCCAAAGCCACTGGGACCTCCACTTATTGGTGTCTACTGGGGAAAGCCTATCCCGTCCTTCTGATGTTTATCTGACACACACTTACAGAAGGTGCTGAGGGGAACCTCTCCTTTCCTGCTACAGAAATCTCCCCAAATGGAAAAGGGGGCTCTTCCCTGTTTCCTGTGTGTCCTGCAGCTCCGACAAACGCTGCCAACAGCTCCTGCCACAGGCAGGGAAGCAGAGGTGTCCTCCACATCCCGGGATCAGCCGGTGTCAGCTCTGACACCTGACTGCCCATGCGGGACAGGGAGCTCAATTTCCAGATTTCCAGCTGCAATTCATCCCAGGGATGTTCCTTAAACCAGGCCAACACGTGCAAGGAGCACTGTGACGACTGGTAATGAGGCAGATGAGCCTCAGGCTGCTGATTACAGTGAAAAATACCCTTTTTCCACGCTATTGGCCACTGCCTGCTCCTTCCAGCAGCTCCCAGAACCCACTGCGTGGCTTCTGTTGATCTGACAGTGAGATGGGGAGAAATCAGCCCCACCAGCAGCTCCTTCCTGCTGGAAAACTGTGCCCTGAGGTAGAAAACTGATGAGGCGTTCAACGTGTGCACTCCTTGCTCCAGTCAGCTGCTGGAAACCTCCAAGCTCCCAGAAGTTCTCTACGACAGCAGCAGAGACGTGACAGAGCACATCAATCCAGCTCCCAACACCATTTATTCCACTGGGAACGGAGGCACTGCTGGCTCCTTGCATCCTAAGGGACGAGAATAGCAGCCTCAGCACATTGTGGCCGTTGGTAATTTCCCCATTTTGTGAAGGAAAAGGGACAGGATTCATTCTTGGTACTCTACGTTTGCTTTTTGGCCTCTTCTAAAAGTCTGTTTTTCTCGAAGCACCCGTGAGTGGGATTCACAGGTGCTGGTGGTGTTTTTTGAGTGTGAAGCTGACACTCGCAGGCATTAGCTAACTGTATTATTTCCATGCTCACCTCACCTCACAGGAAGCTGCCCGAGCCAGGCAGCGACACCCACAAAGGCGCCACGGCCGCTCCGCTGCGCCTCGGGCGAGGCGTTAACCTCAGCGTGCAAGAAAATGTCTTTATTTGGGGGCTGGAAAGGCCACCCTGTCGTTGGAAGGAGGATGGCTGCTCTCTGAAATGCTACCATTGAAAAAAAAATAAATAAATTTATTTCTTCCAAACATAAGCCCAGGACTAGGGAAGAGCCCCGGCTGTCGAGCACTGCATCCAACAATTCCAGGCCAGAACATTCCAGAGGGATGTTTGAAGGAGTCTGAGTGCTGGTGGCTGAAATCTCACCACTTTCCCCCAGGAAAGCTGTTCTGTGAGTTAAATACTCTCCCTAAAGAAGATTTCAAGCTGGGGTGGGCTCCTGGTTCCCTCCTTCTCAGCAAGTCCTTCAAGGCCTTCCAGCTACACTGGGAAGAGGTCAGAGTTCTCAAGATCCCTTCAGCCTACAGAGTTTATTCTTTCTATTTACCTGGCACACCCTCTGCTTGCCCGTGGATATCTTCAACAGCAGAGGCAGTCTGGCCACTCTGGAGACAGTTTAGATTAGTTAGAGCTCTTTGGCTTAAGCCAAATCTCCAAAACAAACTTTACCCCAAAACTGCTCTCCCGTGTTCAGGCAACACTGCTGGACTCTGATAGAGGATTCTCCTGGCACAGCCCTTCCTGCTCGGGGTAGGGAGGGTGCACCTGGCTCTTTTTAAATGGCCTTCTCAGTTCTGACAGCAAAATCTTCCCAGCCAGCCTGAGCACACGAGAATGAGCAGCTCCTCTGCTAAATGGCACCTGGAAGTTAAGGCAGAGGCGTGAGGGGCAGCGTGTGATTTAAACCCCAAGGCCAGGTGACATCCTGGAGCTTCCAGAGTAAAACATTTTGCCCACCGAAATGTCTGTGCTCGCCCTTCTTTATCCTGGAATCACAGACTGGTCTGGATTGGAGAGGGAATTAAAGGTGCTCCAGTTCCAGCCCCTGCCATGGGCAGGGAACACCTTCCACTATCCCGGGGTGCTCCAAGCCCCGTCCAACCTGGCCTGGGACACTGCCAGGACAACTCAAGCGAAAGGCAGCGAGCTGTCACATCCACTGGCACCCTGGAGGAGGTGTTAAAGTTTAATGAGCAGCAAAATCACTCTGCCAAGTCGCTCACCACAGACCATTTCAGGCAAAACATCAATTTGAGCTAACCACTCTGGTTGCAAGCCTGTGACCACATCTCCTCTGGCATCGAAGCCTTTCCCCTGCTCCTGCCCCGCCTGCTTCGTAAAATTCTGCTCCAGCAATAAAGAAATTGATGCAACAACCTGGTGCAGGACTGACAAACCCCATGGGAAAGCTGCACCGACTCAGCAGGCCTTGAAATCACAGCAGAAAAAATGAGTAACCTTGATTAATAAACGTCTACAAACTCCTGGATGTCTCACTTTTGCTTTTTCTGCCCTAAAACCAGTGGCCACAAAGTCTGTGCTGGATGCCACAGACCTCTGGGGCTGCAGGGAGAGCTTGAGTCTGGTTGTCTGCAGCTTTTAAAGATGAAACACACACTCAGAGAGGAGCAAAGGCTTCGAGCCACCTTCCTACCACGGCTCATCTGCATTCTGCCTGTTACCTGCACAGAAGGATGTCCCAAGCTCCAGGAGAGAAGGAAAATGGAACAGAGCCAAGGTAATCCAAGAAGGAGAGGATTAGAAGATCTCTATCTCTGGGCTGGCCACCCTATTCCTTGATGTCATTTTTCTCTGACCTTCTTATTTCAGGCTGGGACCTTTGATCTCACTAATCCCATCAGGTCAAGTCATAAATTAACTGAGGCCTCAGCTCCAGCACCCTTTCCAGCTTGGAGATCACCATCAGTGGGAGAAATCAGCACCTCCTCTGCCTCTGCTCCACGCACCCCCGAGGAACAGCCTCCCAAATCACCCCCAAGGATGTTCATGTTCGTTCTAATCCATCAATCTGCAGATCGTGGGGCACCCATTTCCCCCTGCCGCTTTGTTTTTTTGCTTTCACTGCTCCAAAATATTTCCTCCATTTCTAAAAGTTTTTTTTTTTTTTTT
>VWZN01002518.1:6777-19417 GCA_013396955.1 Regulus satrapa | reverse complement strand
GGTGCGCTCTCCCACCGCCCCCGGCGGGCGGGCGATGCCAATCCCCCCTCACCTCGGCGGGCCGTGGGGACAGGGTTTGCCGCACACGGCCGGGAGCGCCTAGCCCGAGGCCTTGTTAGAAATAAATAATCTGTTAGAAATAAATAATCTCTCTCGGCCGCGCTGCGTGGTGGTCTGGGTGTCCGCTGGGTCGCTCTGTTTCCAAGCGAGTTCCCAAGACAAAGCTGTGGATTTCGCGGCTCAAAGCGGGGGATCCCTCCTAAGGTCACTGAGGACTTGGTCTCGGTGCTCGCTGCCTTTCTCCTCTCCGGGATTAACCTCTGCAAATTGGGGTCATTTATGCAGGGAGCTGGCCCGGAGCAGCCTCTGGGACGCGGTGCCTGTGCAGCGGTGTGAAAATCGGTGTCTGGCCTTTGGCTCCCGTCTGGGAGCTCAGCCCCCACGGCAAGGAGTGTTTTCCTGACCCTGGCCTTCGGGGCTGAGCCAAACAGGAGCTGCTTGTTGGTGAAGCGAAGGTCTTTTGAGGAATCGGGGTGAAAAAGTTCTTTCCCTTCTTCCTCGCTTTCATTTTTGTGACTCAGGAATGGGAAGAGTTGGGACAGTCGTGTTCTTCTGATGCTCCTTCTGGGAGGTGGAATATATATTGCTGTTCATGCACATGGGATTTGTTGCTTTGGCTCTGAGGAAATAAATATTCTTGGGTTGGAAGGGAAATTAGCGCTCATCCAGTGCCATCCCTGCCGTGGCAGGGACACTTTCCACTGTCCCAGGCTGCTCCCAGCCCTGCCCAGCCTGGCCTTGGGCACTGCCAGGGATCCAGGGGCAGCCCCAGCTGCTCTGGGCACCCTGTGCCAGGGCCTGCCCACCCTCACAGGGAGGAATCTTCTAATATCCAATCTCATCTCGGTCAGTTTGAAGCCATTCTCTGCTGTCCCGTCACTTCAGGCCCTTGCAAAAAGTCCCATCTCCATCCTTCTTGATCGTCTCCCTTCAGCTGCTTTGTGCACGTTAAAGCTGTCCTGGTATCTGACACAACAGGGCCGTGCTCACTCTTTATTCGCTGTTCAAACAAAAAGAGGTTGAAGGTGATTTCCAGCCAGCAACTCCCACGCCAGGCTCTCTTCTTAACGAGGATTAGCACGCGTCCCACTGTGGATTCCCCTGGGACAGCTCTTTGCAGCTCATCTGGCCCTTGTGGAAGGTTCTGTATCCTCCTCCTCAGATTCCAAGGTTTTCTTACCTTTTTATTTTTTTTTTTTTGTCAAGAAAAATTCCTCAGTCCCCAGCAGCTTGTTGAGAGGAATTTTTGACTGCTGCTTCCTGGAGCCTCGAAACCTCGTTGGTCCAGGTGGAAATGGAATCCCAGCCCAGTGGGACAGGCTGTTCCCTGCCAGGAGCTGGATCCAGGCGTTGGCTCCGTCCGTGCTGGGTTGGCAGTGTCCCCCTGACACCCCGACGTGCTCTGGAAGGAGCAGGAGCATCCTCACCCTCCCAGCCCCTGGGTCTCTCTTGCAGATTTATTTGCTGGAGCTCCCAGCTCGGTGCATCACCCTCCTCAAATCCTGACATGACCAGGATTGCTGCCTTTTCAGGAGACTTTGTTCATGATGTTCGTTAAGCTTTGTGTAAAATAAGCAGCTTTGGTCCTGTTAAAAATATCTCTGGCTGCTCTGTTATTTATTTTAGCCAGTAAATGAGAGATGATTAACTTCCTTCCTTTATCTAGTAACCTGCTGCAAGTGGCAGCTGCCTCCAAAACTCTGATCCGAGCCTGAGACAGAGCTGAAAACTTCCATCCTTTCCAGAGATATCAGTAATAAAATCCTCAACATTTCTCTCAGTGCATCTTTCAGGCAGCGCTCTGAGTTTGCAGGACTGGTTATATTTGGGAAAACACTGTGATATTTTGACAACTGTTTTAAGTTCCAGGTGATTCTAGGTTGAAGGTTGAGCTCTTTTTCCTTGATCTCATCTAGAGAGGCCTCTCATTTTGTTTCTTTAATCTGTGTGAACAGAAAAAAAAGAGAAAAAAAAGAATTTCTTGCACAAACCGGTTGCATCCAAACCTTTCAGCGGCCCCGACGGCAACTTGGTGTTTGCATCGGGCTGCACTTGAAAAGAGTTTGAATCTTTGTGGCGCTGCAGTTTGGCCGGGAAGCGGAGTCACCCCGTGCTGGGGGAGCGTCTGAAGCCGTGGAAAACAGCATCGCACCTCCCTGGCACCCGAGGGGGCGACGGCCGGGCTCTGCAAAGCGGGATCTGCTCGTGGCTCCACGAGTTCATTCCCTGTCTCCCGATCCTCCCCGAGGCTTGCTCCGGGAGGGACAGCCGCCTCTCGCTGCCTAGCTGGCAGAAAAGAGCTGCCGGACCTGAAGTTTGCGGCTCCTCGCTGATCTCGGCATTCCTGCTGCTCGCTCATCCCTCCCTCCCTGCCTGCCTGCTCCGGGCACGCGGGAGCTGCTGCCCCGTGTATCACCCTCTGCTCTCCTTCCTGCCCTACCCGGGCACGTGTCCAAAAGATTTCAGCTTTGCTGCAAATTCCCTGCTCTTTGGGTTCCTATTTTGGACACGCTTGCACAATAGCGGGCAAGTGAAGCCAAGCTGCTGGGCCTTGGCCTTACAGCCTAATTGAGTGATTTCTTTTTTAAAAAGCTGTGCAGTAAGGTGAGAGCTCGTCTGCCTTGGGAATCTATCTGTGGTGCAATTGATGCTGCTCTCCCTGCCCTTGCAGAGCCTCAAGCTTTCTTTGGGCTGCAGAGGAGCCAAGGGAAGCGGAGTGTGTGTTTTAGGGTGGTACTGTAGCGTTTCTCCTCATTCCCAGCCTGGCCGCCCCGGCTCTCCAGAGGGTTATGCAGCTTTCACCTTCCACTTCCCACACCTCGAAGGGAGTTTCTCTTCCCCGTGCAGTTGTTTTCTGCTGCACTTCAGTCCAGCTGGGGCTCGTGTGCTGCGGATTAAAGGGTTTGTGCTGATGCGCAGCGCTGCTGTGAGGGGAAGTGTAAACTTGTGCTGACAGCCCTTATCTCTGCACAGCTGAAGCTTCCAGAGGAGTCAGGAGCGAAATAAAAGCACGTTTTATCTCCTGCGTGGCAGTCCTGCTGCTTCCTCCCACTCTGTGCAGCCTTGCCCTGCTGAGGAGTCGAACTTCCCCGAGCAGCATCCGAGAAGCTGCGCTGCCTCAGCCCGGGGTGATTCACAAACGAGTGTGACCTGTTGGTGGGGAGTGCCTGCCGTGCATGAGCTCTGCAGTTACTCATTAACTGCTCCCTGTGCATCCTGCTCAGCAGAAGGCTGCGCTAGAACCCCCGGGAATGGCTCCAGAGGGGTTTTCCTCCGTGCCCCGGCTCCCTCTGCCCCGCACAGCCTCGGTTCCTTCCCACCCTCCTCACCAAATCTGAAGGGCTGCTCTGGATACAGGAGGTGCTGAGGAATTTTCTTTTTAATTTTCTGACCCACACCTGGCTCTCGTGTTGGCAGGCAGGAGGATTCCCGAGCTCAAACAGGGCCTTGTTTCTGGAATAACGGGAGAGGAGTGCTCCAGAGGGCAACCTCTGCCTGCCCGAGAGGAATCTCTGCATGGAAAGGAGTAGGTAGAGAAGAGGAGATAAAAAACAGCTGCAAGCATTGCAGGTGAGGGGAGAGAGGTGTTCTGAGGTGCAGAGAGCCTGTTTTTAAACATCAGAGGATTTGATGGAGACGAGTGGGAGGTGCTGTGAGTGGAAGTGAGAGCTGTTATGCCAGCAGCATTAAAACCTCCTAAAATAATTGGTGTCACACCTCCAGCTCAATTTTCCCGAGTGTTTCACTTATCCAGAGCAGTCATTGGCATTTTAGTTTGCTGGCGTCTCTCAGCCAGGATCAGCTGTATCTGAAACCTCTTTTTGTGTGGCTCCGTGCTTGCTTTGTGAGGCTCAGCTACATCCTGACCATGGGTGGACGAATCCAAATCCCTGGAAATTAGGAATAACTCGCTGTAGGTGAGCAGAAGTAACCTGCACGAAATAGTCCTGTGCCAAAATCACCTTGTGCTTGTTCGGACGTCCTTCTTGGCTGAACAGGAGATTATTTCTGATTTTTCTGATATTTCCGATTATTTCCAGCCCCCCTCAAATTCCCAGCTAACAAACAGAGGGAAAGCAGGCAGCGTGGATAAGATGGAGCTGTTGTTCTTAGAGGCCTTTTCCAAAGGGATCAGTTCAGTGCTATCAGTGATGATACCCCATTCCCAAAGCTGATTTTCCCCTGTGCTCTCTCTCTCTCCCTCCAGGACCCCTCGGTGACGCAGCTCACAAACACCAGCCAAAGCGGCTTGGATGAATTCAACCCCTTTTCCGAGAGCTCCCAGCTGGTAGGTGCCACGTGTCTTTGTGCTCTGCGGGTCCCTGCTGGTGCTGTCCTGGTGTGGAAGGTCCCTTGATCTTGCACTTGATAAAGGTGCAGCTTAAAAAAAGAGGAATTCACGGCAGATTTCCCCGTGGATGTAGCTCATGGCGTGCAGGAGCGGGCAATTGCTCCGGCACTGGAGCAGTAATAAGCTCCCAGCTGGAGCTCTCCACTGGCATGGAACAGCTCCTCTCCAGCTGGCTGCTGACTCGCAGGGAAGCCCCGTGAAGTGTGAAGGGGAAGATGGTTTGTGGCAGGACACAGCAGGATTGATTTGCTCCCTGGCAGCTGAGCTGCCCTGGCGGTGCCACCGAGGGATAGCTGCCCCATCCTTATTCCCTGGCTGCTGCCCTGAGCCAGGTGGGAGGAGGAGGGCAGGAAGCCGAGCTTTGGGGTTTAAATCGTTCACCAGGAGCCTGCTGTGTTTCTCCTGACGTGTTTTTTTTTCCCTGGCTGCCCTGGGCTCTCTCGCAGACGAATGCGGTGCGGACGACGCCGGCGGCGCAGCCCTCGCAGCCGGCCGTGCTGCAGACCTCCGTGGAGCCCACGCCTCAGGTACAGCCCCTCCCTGCTGCCCTCCCAGCCTCCTCGGGCTCCCACGGCCTCTGGGAGCACGGCATTCCCTGAGGTGGTGACTGGGAAGCTGCAGAGGATCTTCCCAACTTGCATTTCCAAGGCAGATCTTTGTAGGGAATACACACACAGTCCTTCCTATATCTCTTTCCCCGTCACTCTGGTGGCAGAGCTTGCTTTGCCTTGTGTCCTGCTGCCTCTGGTTTCCCTCTGGAAATCTCAGAATGTATCCTGTTAATGCTTTTAGCTTAGTTCTGGTGTCTGGTCAGACACTCCCAGTGCCAGCAGAATAAATCCAAGTACCCGACTGCCAGGACCACCTCATGCAAGGAACTGAAGCTGCTGGGAGAAAGAATAATTTCTCAGAATACAAAACAGGCAGAAGAGATCCTTGAGACGTGTGGTAGGCAGTTGGGAAGGGAATTGTCCTGGTAAGCCCAGGACTCTGCTCACCGCTCTGTTTTGAGGTGCTCAGAGCCGTGGGGTGAACTGTGAGATAGAAGGAGCTGGGGATAAGCTGCTCCTCCCAGCCCTATCTTCCTGTAGGATAACTTGATTTTGTCCTCCCGTGGCAGAATCAAGATGTCTGAGGCTGAGCTTTCGTGTCACCCTGTGCCCTGCTTCCTTCCCAGCCTGGCACCCGGTGGTGCCACCGCAGCCCAGGGCAGGGCTGACCCCTCTGTCCCCTCTCTGTCCCCTCTCTGTCCCCTCCCCAGGCCGTGGCTGCAGCGGCACAGGCAGGGCTGCTCCAGCAGCAGGCAGAGCTAGAGAGGAAGGCAGCTGAGCTGGAGAAGAAGGAAAGGGAACTGCAGAGCCACGCAGCCAGCATCGACCGTGAGTACCGACTCCTGTCCAGGGCAGCCTGGATTGCTCGGGGTGCCAGGATTTCAGGAAAACTCCCCGTGGCAACCCTTCTGGGACAGTGCCTGGCATCCCCCAGCTTCCAGGATGGGAAGGCAGCTCTGAGGTGGGATGCTGGAGGCCAGCTCTGGTGGGTCCTTGCCCTCGAGCAGCTGCATTTCACCGCCCCAAGTTGTAGAATGTACCCGTGTCAGAGCTGGTGAGCGGCACCGCCGCGCTGAGGCTTCTCACTGACAGCACCAAAGCTCTTCTTCTCAGCCTCGAGGCTCTCTTAACCACAGGAACCCCATGGGTTCCCCCCTAATCCTGGTTTGAAGTGGGAGAATCTGGGCTGAGTGATGGTGGCTGGGATGGCCCTTTGGCCAGGGCAGGGGAATTCTTCCTTCCTCAAGGGAAAACCCCTGCACGGGGCTGCCCTGCCAGCAGTTTATCCCATTCCTGCCCTGCTGCCTGCTCAGATGCAGGAGCTGCTGCAACCCCGGGGCTCTGCCAAGGTTGGAATGCATGAATTAAACAACAGCTGAACGGCTGCTTGGAAATTCCGGGGTGGGAAGGAGTCTTTGAACAAGAGAAGAGCAAGTGAAGAGCTGCTCCTTCCTCCCTTCCACAGCGAGGCAGAACAACTGGCCTCCTCTCCCCAAGAAGTGTCCCATCAAGCCGTGCTTCTATCAGGATTTTTCTGCAGACATCCCAGCTGACTACCAGCGGATATGCAAGATGCTCTATTACTTGTGGATGTGTAAGTAATGGCTTGACCTGCAGTCAGAATTCTTTTGGAGGAGGTTCTGTGTCGCACAGTCAGTGCTGTCGGGGTTGTCTGCAAGGCTAAAATCACCTTTCCCTCCTTTCTTATGAAGGTAAATGTGAAGAGCCCCTTGTTTATGCTTTGGGAATAACTCGTTCATGACAGAATTTTAATTGTTTAATGCAGGCTTGAACAACTATTTAAGATTTGGCCGTGGGCAGCAGGATCAGATGAGCTTCTTAGGTCAAGCTCTGCTTCCCTTCCAAGGGAGGCAGGGAAATTAGATGGCCCAAAGTCACCTTAATTTGTGCAGCTCTCCCTGTGTTCAGTGAGACAGGAGGGATGCTTTGGAGTTCCCAAGAGCTTGCTGATGTTGTTTTTCTCTCTCTCTCCCACCCCAAACAGTGCATTCCATCACCCTGCTCCTAAACCTGCTCGCTTGCCTGGCGTGGTTCACAGTTGACAACAGCAGAGGAGTGGACTTCGGTCTCTCAATTCTGTGGTTAATTTTATTCACCCCTTGTGCCTTTCTCTGTTGGTACCGACCAATTTACAAGGCTTTCAGGCAAGTGCTGTTTGTTTTTGGTTTTTTTTCTGTGCCGAGGATGTATCCCTTAGTGGGAGGAGCGTTGGGTTTATCTGTTCCCATCGTGTATTGCCCGCAGGATTTTTCCAGCTCTTTGCATCATTAGATAAACCCAAACAACTGTGTAACTAAACATATTAGATCTGTCTGATAGAACTTAATTATGATGATCCTTTTTCATCCTGAAGTCCAAGCCTAGGCAGACATAGGGTGCTTTAAATTCATTTTTTTACTCACTTTAATCATTTCTGAGATGCTGTTCGGTTCACTGATGTTGAGCACACTGCTTTTGTTAAGGGAGCTGCCTTCACCCCATCTTGCACTGGGCAGAGCACTGGATTTGCACTGGACACATTTGGGTGCCCAGATTCCTCCCCACACCACCTCCCCTCAGCAGCTCTTCCCTGGAGAAAGAAGTTCACTGAAGCTGCTCCTCTCCTCCCAGAGCAGGGACTCAGTGCAGGGATCACGGGTTTCACTCCTGCTGCCATCTCTCCCGCAGGTCTGACAGCTCCTTCAGTTTCTTCGTCTTCTTTTTCATCTTCTTCTGCCAAATAGCAATCTACATCATCCAGGCTGTTGGAATTCCTGGCTGGGGAGACAGGTAAGCTTGGCTTCGCTTCCTGTCGTGTCACAGATCCCTTTTCTCACCAGGGCTGTGACTGGCAGGAGCTCTGGGGCCCGGTGCTGACAGCTGCCTGTTCTTTCTGCTGTGGTTTTCCTCTCTCAGCCCAGTCACAGCCTCGGCAGGTCCCAGCTGCCTCCCTCCTCGGCTCTTCCCTTCCTAATCCCAGTATGTGAAGGTGTAGGAGAAGGGGAATATGTGAATTCCTGGATATTGGGCAGGAGCTGTTCCCTGTGAGAGTGGGCAGGCCCTGGCACAGGTTGCAGAGAACCTGTGGCTGGCCCTGGATCCCTGGAAGTGTCCAAGGCCGGGTTGGACACTGGGGTTGGAGCAGCCTGGGACAGTGGGAGATGTCCCTGCCGTGGCAGGGGATGGAATGTGACGAGTTTTGAGGCCCCTTCCAGCCCAAACCATCCTGTGATTCTGTGGGAACTCTTCCCTGCCTCTCCTGCTGCCTTCTCCCTCGCTCAGTACAGATGATATTTGCTCCTGTGGTGTCAACTGGATCTGCCTTGTTCAAACTGGAGCCTTCCCTGACAGCAGTGTGGGGCTGAGAGATCTCTGACCTGAAATCTGGCTGCTGCTCATCCCCATGCTGCTGCTGCCATTCCCAAACTCTTCCTGAATCTCTCTGGAGCCGAGATGAGCAGAGAGGCTTTTAGCCTCGCCCTTTCTCAGTGACACTGTCCAGAAGGGTGAGCCTGAGCTTCTGGAGCGGCTCCATCAGCCTCGTGTCAGCAGCTGTGCCCCGCAGGGAGAGCACAGCCTTTCCTTTCGCCTTGCTGCCCTGGCTGCAGCTCCCGTTCCGGAGTCAGGGAGGCAGGAGAAGCTTGGCAGCCTTTTCCCGAGGGGCGGCCCCCAGCTGGGAGCTGCTGTCTATTCCTGCCTGCAAAGGGCTCCTGGGCAGTGCCGTCCCCTCGCTGCCCGAGTCACGGGGGGGATGGCGAGGGGCTTCAATCTGCCTCGGGGAGGCTGCCTGGAGCTTTCCGCTCCGTTTCCTCCCGCCAGACAGCGCGGATATTTCTGGCTGCAGAGCGGGGTGTGCCTTCCCGCTTCCCCGTGCCGCCGGGAGCGCTGCCACACGTCGGGTAGGACCCGTTCCCCCCCTCCTGCTGGCACACGCGGCGGGCTCGCTCCAGCACCTTCCTTTCTCCAGCACCCAGCAAGGTGTTCCGAGTGCGAGGTGTCTCGGTATTTTCATCCACAGCCAAGTGCTGGTAACTCCTTGAATTCTCCCTGTCCTTTCCCTTCAGCCGCTCCCAGTGTCTGTGGAGTTGTGGAATCGCAGCATGGTTTGGGTTGGAAGGGACCCTAAGGCTCATCCCATCCGTGGGCAGGGACACCTTCCACTCTCTCAGGTTGCTCCAATCCCCATCCAGCCTGGCCTGGGACACCTGCAGGGATGGAGCAGCCACAGCTGCTCTGCACAACCTGTGCCAGGGGCTCAGCACCTCCATCCCGTCCTGCTCCCAACCCTCACATCCCTGTCAGGGTGACACTCAGGTCCAGGCTCCAGACCTGCCAGCTGATCTCTTCCAATTTAGCTGTTCCAGCCTATCTTTACCCCACTTGGCTGAATTTTGAGAAGGTGCCCATGGAAGTCACCGTTGGCGCCGGGGTATTGATTTTGCCTGCCCGAGGGGAGAGCACGGGGCTGGAACGTGGGTGGGCTGAGCTCAATCCTCCTCTGAAAACGCTAATGGAAACTCTATCCCCGAAACAAGGGCCTGGATGAGCTCCAGGCTCCCTTTTCCACAGCTGTTTGGTTCTGTACTCCCCTGTAACCTTGCCCCGGAGCACGCTGTGCTGGGGCTGTGCTGGAATGCTGTCCGTGCCCAGCCCTCTCTCCTCTCCCCGGCAGCGGCTGGATCGCGGCGCTCTCGGAGGTGAAAGGCAACGTGGCCGTGGTGGTGATCATGATGGTGGTGGCAGCGTTCTTCACGCTCTGCGCCGTGCTCTCCCTTTTCCTCCTCAAGCAGGTGAGCGGCTCGGGGGGCCAGCAGAGCTCCCGGGAGGGCTGGGTTGGGCGCCTCCCCTCACCCTCCTGGGAATGATGGCAGGATCGGGGCACCGCTGGCTCGGGAGGTTTCAATTCAAGGCATTTTGCTTGTGCTTCCTTGCCGAATTTCTTGGAGGCTTTTGAAGTGGGAAGTAGCCTCCCCTTGGAGTCATAGAATCATGAAATGATTTGGGAAGGGACCTTAGAGCTCATCTTACCCCCTGCCATGGGCAGGGGCATCTTCCGCTGTCCCAGGTTGCTCCGAGCCCCGTCCAACCTGGCCTGGAACATTTCCAGGGATCCAGGGGCAGCCCGCTGTACTGGGCAACCTGTGCCAGGTCCTCACAGAGAAGGATTTTTTTCCTGATATCCCATCTAACCCTGCCCTCTGGCAGTTTAAAACCACCTTGCACCTTGTCCTGCCCGGCGGAGCTGGCAGAGCAGAGGTGGCCGTGGCTCTGTTCAGCATCCAGGGATTTTCAGTCCCTGCACCCTCAGTGTCGTGGGGCTTTGCAGAGCCTGCTGGGATCCCAGCGAGTGCCTTCCCACTGCCTCCTAAACCCAGCCCTCCTGCCTGACAACAGCGGGGCTGGATTTCTGCAGGAACAGCAGCAATGGGGCTTGGGGGAAGACAAGGATGGACTGGACCGATGCTTTTCTTTATCGGTGCTTCCTTCTTTTCCTCCTGCGTTTGTCTTGAAGGAAACGCCCGATGCTGTCGGCACCTTCAGGTCCTGCCCTCCAGTGTAAACACTGGGTTAATTCTGAGGACTTAAGTGGGGGGAGTTTTGGATCTGAAACCAGCAATTTTGCTGAGAGCTCCACATTTTGCAGCAAGCAAAAATCTCCCGAAACTCGCAGCATTCCGTGCTGGGAGCCGTGGAGCCGCTGGCTGCAGCCCGTGCTCTCCAGGGAGCAGGGAGAGCTGATCGGCCAGGGAGAAACGAGCTGAGTGCAGCAATCCCACGGCCACACCAGAGCTGATTTTTCTGCTCTTTTCCCCCCCCTCCCTCTTGTTCCCAGGTGCATTCCCTGTATCGGCGCACAGGAGCCAGCTTCCAAAGGGCCCAGGAGGAGTTTTCCCAAGGCATCCTCACCAACAGGAGCTTCCAGAACGCAGCGGCCGGGGCGGCCTCCTCGGCTGCACAGAGTGCTTTCCGGGGGAACTAAACCTTCCCAGGAATCCAGCCCTTCCCAGGAAAACCAGCCCTTCCCGGGCTGCCTCCCTCTCGCTTCCTCTGCCCTCGTCTCCCCAACCTTCTTTATTTTTTTTTTTTAGCTGGGAAGGAACTTGCACTTTTTGGGGGGGTACCGTGGGAGCTCTGTGATGCCGACACTCCTGATGAGAAGAGGGTTGGTTTATTTTATTTTTTTTTTTTTGGCTTCAGCTGAGCTACGGTTTGGATGATCACTTTTCCCTGTCTTGTTTTAGGGGTGTGGGGAGATGGGGGAAGACATTCCCTGAGACAAATATTCCTCTCTCCAGGACCTTCCGGGTGTTTGTCTCTTCCTCCCCTCACTCTGTCTGTAGCAGGAGGAGGAGGGGGGAAGCAGGTTTTTGATTTTACTCTCTCTCTCTCTCTCTTCTCTCGGCCTTTGCTACGAAGAATTTGATTATCTGCTGTTTGGGGAGGGTTTTGTAACGTGCATGTAGTCGACGTCGTTAATTTTGAAAACAGAAACTGTACTTTTGGTTCGTGACGCTCACACGATGCTGTGTTTCGACCTCGTAACTTCTGGGCTCCCCGAGAGCCAGGATAACGTGGCACAAAAGGAAAATCTGGGAGCGTGGGGGGTTCTGTTTCCCCCTGGTCCTCCCAGGGCACATTCCTTGTTTCCATGAGGATCCTGCAGGTGCCAGCCCTGGTCACGGAGAGGGGGGAGAAGGGATCAGTGATTTGAAAGCAGCAGAGGGAGGGGAAAAGGGATTTTGGTTTGGCTCCCAGCTGCAGACAGCGGGTCACACAGTGCCTGTGATGCCCTTCTCCGACTAACCTGGAACCAGTCTTTCTCCGGGGAAGGCTCCTCCCTGCCTACCTCCTCTGAAGTTGATATATTTTTATTTTTTTTTTTTTTTTAGCCGGGAAGGAACAGTTTTGACGCGTGTTCAGCTGCATCCCGAGATGGGATGTCCCTTGGGACGTGGGTGTGGCGCAGGCAGGGCTGGATGGGGGCAGATTCCCAGCTCTCCCTCCTTCAGCCCCGTCCTCTGGCTGTGGGGAAGGGGTTTCCTGCAGACGGGGCTTCGTGGTGCCCCCTTTTCCCGGGCGGGGGTTGTATCAGCCGCCCATCCTGCGCTGGCTGAGGGGCGGCGGGGGGGCGCTGGGATACAGGAATCGGTATTTTTACACCCTTTTCCTCCTGTGTTACCGGGACTTTTTCTTCCCGCGTGCGATCTTTTAATGTTTGAAGAAATGATGAATAAAAATCTGTTCATGTGCTCCGGGCGTGGCGTGGCCAACCGCGAGGGGGCGTGGCCAACCGGGAGGGGGCGTGGCCAACCGCGAAGGGGCGTGGCCTGATTGTGTCCGCCTTGTGGGCGTGGTCACCGCGGGTGGGTGGAGCGGAGGGCGGAGCCGGATTGGTGGGTGGATGGGGAAAGGGGCGTGGTTATGCTAAGTGGTGGGCGGGGCCTGCGCCGTGGCGCGCCGGGAAGGCGGAAGCGGCTCCGAGCCCCGAGCGCCGGGACCGGCGGTCCGGAGGGGCCATGGCCGGGGCCGGCTGGGCCCCGCCGCGCCTCGACGAGTTCATCCTCACCGAGCCGCTCGGCTCCGGCACCTACGCCACCGTCTACAAGGCCTACAGGAAGGTAGGGCCGAGCCCGCCGCGGGGATCGCCCGTTTGCTACCCGATCTGCGCTTCCCGCTC
>VWZN01002516.1:54688-97995 GCA_013396955.1 Regulus satrapa | reverse complement strand
TTTTAATAATAATTCAAAAAATTCTCAAAAAGGTAGGTTTTGAACTTTTAAATAATTATGATGAACTTTTTAACTTTTCTTCAATTTTGATATGAAATATATGGGTTTTTTCCTCCTGAAGTTGATTTATTTAGTTTCTGCCACTTTGAGAACACCTTATATTATTGTCTTACTGTCTTCTTTTTAATGTCTGTATTTTTCTACTGACATGCTCTTTCTGAGCAAGTTCCCTGTGAATTTTCAATGCAGAGAGTTACTAACTTTAGGTTTGTAATTCAGTATATTGGAGAATGAAATTTACTCCTCTGGGAACAAAACAGCTCAGTGTGTCAAGTGACTGTTATTAAATTTTTAAAAGATATGGCAAACAAGCACCAGTTTTCTCTGTCTGGTTGAGCATTTTTCAAAGCTTAAAATGATTTTGAAAACAAAATGTCATAATGAGCTTTTATAACAAAATATGCAGTTATTTAAAGTTTCTCAGTATTCAAAAAACAAAAAACAAAAAACAAAACAAAACAAAAAAGTCTTCTAATCTTCCCTGGACCTGAGGATTCATTGGAAGAAAATGTGAATCCCTCAATAGAAATACCCAGAAATTACTATATGAATCAGTGAATACATAAACATTCAAAATTACATACACAAATGAATAAAAGCTTAATTAATCTGTAGTAGTACAATTATTCTTTGCCTTGGAAAGCTTGAGTCATCAGGTGTAAACCTAAGCTATATATTTTTTCCCTCTGAAATATAGAGATAACACACATGTATGGGTGGAGATATCCATCACCACAAAAATGCCCTTAGAGGAGTTTAAATGGCATTTCAGTGAGACACCAGAGAAGTACACCATTCTGATTTATCCAAGCTATCATCCATTAAGTGTTTTTCCAACATTTGGATGTAGAATCAGAATTTTAGGAAAATAATATGAAAATAACAATTTCTTTCATAGGCATCCAAAGGGAACTAAACATACAGTGTTACTTCCACTTCTTTTTATAAGTACAGTGTAGAATTTTTTTCCTCTATTCATTTATAGCCTTTTCCTCTCCTCTATCTCCCCTTTCACGGCTTTGCAGATTTTCTGTCTTGCCTACTAGGATGTGAACTGCTGCCACTACACAGCTAGGAAAGGCTGTACCCTCTGCACAGCTGTAGGAATGATGAAATATAAGGCAAATCTTCCTTATAAACAGGGGTTAAGGGAAATAGACTGGCTTTCTTAGCATTTTCCCTGGATAACTTAAATTCTTCTGGCAGCATGTATTCTGAAGCAGTCCAGACACCACTATCTGGAGATAAGACCAGTCCTCCTAGTCCTGTCACTGTTTCCAGGATACTATCAATGCTGCAGCAGTTCCACTTCATCATGCTCCTTAGCCATATAACTGTTAACAGCAATAACAATAAATAAAAACCAGTTTGTTTCTACCTCTAAGAGGGGTATATTATCTGCCAGCCCATCACTTCTCTTAGTCTTCGCTTTCAATAGTCCTCAGTAAGTTAGTTATGTGGGCTTATTTATCTCCAGTCCCAGACACTGAATGTGGAGGATGACAGCTAAGAACATCAGGCAAGAGTCTCTGTTTCTCAAAAGATAGGGCCCACCCTCTCCCAGCTCTTCTGATTTTCCATGCACACTCTGGTCTGGCATGTTTTGTACCTCTACCCCACACTGGTGGAACAGGCCCCCACAAGACATGTAGTACAGCTCTACAACCAGGAATAGTTTCAGCATAATGACTCTCTGACAGAATAAGAACAAAGTTTTCCAGTGATTAATTATATTTTGGGTACCAAATTAGGGCTGCTCTGAGGTGAAATAAAAAACCCCAGACATTTCCAAAGAATCTTAATTTAGGTCATTAAACAACCAAATTCTGCAGTCATTTCAGAAAATGTTGAGCTAGTGTTTCAGCATCCCATTAGCAGGACTTCATGCCAGACCACTCTAGTTTCTTTTATTGATCACTCCAGCACAGTCTAAGATTGAGGCAAAATCTGGTAAGATACAAGAGATGAAAGGAGAACACAGACCTTGCTTCTGTCATTGCATTCAGGGGCCAGAGGCTGCCCTTTCCAGTACTTACAAACTTCCCTGAAGGTGAACAACAGGTACAGACACAACTGACCACCAGTCTCAACTCTAAACTGAGATTGGAATTAGAATGCAAAAGTGAATTTCCTGCACAGGGGTTGCATGCGCTTCAAGGATGTTTCTTAATTTCTTATTTCATAGAATTTTATTTTATGCATACACATAGAAATACACTACAGAGACTCCATAGGGATACACAAGAGGTCAGTATTTCAAATTGAACAACTATGAAAAAGATAGGATTTTCATTTTCTGTTTGCTGATAAATCAGTACCACAAATAAATACTTCTGCCTCTTCTTGTAGGCCCCTTCCAGGAAAAATAATCCTTTGGGTGAGCTTTCTAGCAATAAACACCTATAGGTCACTATTCTGCTATGAATCTTGTATAAATTAGTCAATACAATTCACTGTCTGTGAATTATAACTTATTTCAGTCTGAGACTCCAAGAGTAACTACCACCTAGGAAGCAAGCAGGCAAAGCCTATCAAGGAAGAAATGGACTAAGGGCACATAGAAAGCTGTCAGCTGTAAAGAAATCACTAGCAACTCTGCAAAAATAAACACTTAGAGAGCAATTCTGAGTTTGGTGGAGCTCATCAGGTACCTGAGGGACATTCACTTAAAAAGATTTACTTTCTCATGTTAGATGATGCTAGACTACTCCACTGGGGCTGTTGATGGTTGGATATTGATTTTTGCACTCTGGAGTCTCAAAAATGCATCTACAGCATATGCTCTTAAACTTTGAAAATACCTTTTCCTAGTGGCCATTTCTTGACTACTCCCTTCTACTCTTTTATTTCTGAAACAATTAAAGGAGGACTTTCCTGGCACTGTGGGGTCCTACAATCTCAGTCCTGAGAGGTCAAAGCATATTGGCCCATGAACTACTGTCCAAGAACTTTTAAAAAAGGCAGAAAGAAGATTCACTATGACTAATAGTGGAGACTTTTTTCCCAGACATACAAGCAAATGGTGATCTTGATTGGTGAGAAGCTGGACAAGTCTTGAGCGTATCCAGACTACATTCAAACCAGTATGGCCAGTAGATCAAGGATTTTGTGCCTCTACTCTGGTGAGACTCCACCAGAGTCTGCAGAGTCTGAAGTTCTGCATCCAGCTCTAGGACCCCAAAATAAGAAGTATGTGAATCTGTTGAATACAGAGGAGACCACAAAAGTGATCAGAGGGCTCAAGCACCTCTCCTGTGAAAACAGGCTAAGAAAGCCTGAGTTATTCAGCCTGGGTAAGTGAAGGCTAAGTGGAGATCTTAATGCAGCCTTTCAGTACCTAAAGGGGGCTTATAAAAAAGATGTGGAGAGATTTCTTTTTAACAGGCCCTGTTGATGTAGAACAAAGGTTTTAAACTAAAAGAAGGTAGATTTAGCCTACATCTAAAAAAGCCATTTTTTTACAATGAGGGTTGAAAAGTATTAGAGGAAGTTTCCCAGAAAAACTGTTGATGTCTTATCCCTGGAAACACTCAAGATATTGTTGGATAGGGCTCTGAGCAACCTGATCTATAGAAAGCTATCTTGGCTCATTGCAGGGCACTTGGACTAGATGGTCTTTGAAGTTTCCTTCCAACCCAAGCTGTTCTATAACTCTGTGTTCTCTGCAAAAACAAGATATGTAGATGGCATAAAAAATAAGACATCAAGTCAAACTAAAACAACTTTGTCATTCAATACAATCTAATCTCACTATTCTTTGATGTTCAGTGGAATGTAGCTGTTTGTATCTTTGAAAACTTCTACACATTCACATAGGAAATTAGTGATGAAAAAAGAATGATTAATAACACAGTAGTCATTAAGTTTACAAATATCAAAGCAATTAAGAGCAGAGGCCTGTAATAAATGCTTTCCTGAAATGTACTAGGATTTATTTTTTCCTCGGGATTTTTAAATTTTAGTCTTTAAGCCATAATTTCACATAATAGTCTGAGTTGGAAGGGACTGACAAGTATCATTGAGTCCATTTTTTTCTGAATGGTCTATACAGGGATTGAACATAAAGCCTTTGGTGTTGGTGTTTTTATAACCATTTTCTAACCAGCTGAACTAATCTAAGATCACCTGGGGCAACTTAGCCTTTCTAATCAAGACTTAAATAAGTCCCTCAATTTGGTGAAATGTAGGAACCCAGTCTTTCAGAGAACAATAATCTCCAAGCAGAAAAATTAAATTTTCTCATGGTGGTGCTTGATGTCACTGAACTAAGTCAAAGGAAATAAGAGATAGAGTAGATTTTTTTAGTTTCTCCTCTGAACAGAACCTGTGGTAGATACAGAATTAAATATACCAGAGTTAACACAACACACTCCAACATGAAAAACCATAATTGAGAATTTACTCATTTGGAATATGATTCTATGAATATATTTAACCTGATTTTTAAAGGAAATAATTATGCTATGTGAGCATTCATACCTGTCTCTCCCTCAGCTGTAATGAGACAATAGGCAATTGCAATGAAGTCTGAAAAAGTGAGGAGGAAATAAAACAACAGGTTCCTAAAAGCTTTGTAAAACTATGGCTCATTAGAAAAACATTCTGACTGTAACATGAATTGTTATGATAGGCTAGAAAATTCCCAGGAGTATAAAAGAAAAAGAAAGAGAGACACTTCATGCATGTCTCAGCCTTGGGAAAATTCTCAGTCAGAGCTCAATCTTTTCAGATTGACTGACCAAGGTCAGTCAATCTCAGGATGCAAATGCACTGGGAACTAGAGTTCCAGTGTTGATAGAATTAAATTTTTTCAAATAGTCTATTCCACAAAAATTAATATAATTCATCTTTTATACAAATACAAAATGAAAATACATGCTGAATATTAAAAGAATCTATTGAAAACAGCTCTACTAATTATAAATGTCTTCTTTTTGTCCAACATCTCAAAAGCAGGCAAGGTTAGATGAGAAAAAAAGGTTCTAAGATGTTGAACTCACCATGAATCCAATATGAATCATTAAGTGACCCACTGTCTTTCTTAACTTTTCTTCAGGGATAGTATTTATATTGCCTGATATTCCAACCTCTATTAAAATCCTCTCTTTAGCATCTGTCTCCAAATACAGCTCTTGTACCAAAGAGCCAATCAATTAAAACTTTCCTCCAGCTTAGGAAAGTTGGTTAGGCTTTGTGCTGAATACTATTTGATTATCTCTTACACTGACCACTGAATTACAAATGCAAATAAGTCTCTTGATAGCAGTAGGGATGTTTTTTTCAAGTCCTTCAGCAATGGAAGACTAACATCACTGCACTAATATGAATTATTTTATATATAGCTTCCTTCTGAAAAATGTATTTAATAGTGAAGCTAGAGTAAAGTAATACTTTATTTTTGAGAATTTTGTCTGAGTGTGCATTTGGGTATTGTAGATATTTATGAATCATGAAGTTTTAGTTTACACCCAGATCTGTATTTTATGCTGGTAAATTAGCAGAGAATCGCACATATTCTCTGAGGTATCTCAAGAAATTTCAACTGTCTTTCTTTTTTTTCAATTTTTTTTCCCCACATAAGAGAATATGTTTGATTTCTCTTAACTCTGTAACTGTTATTCAAATGTGTTCTTATGAAAGCTCTAAATTATTTAACAGTGAGCTCAGAGATTGGTGAAGGTACCTGAGAAGTGGCTGGTGCAACTGGAAGAGTAGAAGGATAAGAGCATCCACTAAAGAAAGCACTGACAGGGGTGTACTTACAACTTCTTTAACTCCTGGAACAGCACTGATGACAGATTTGTGGTGGATCTGCCTCAAATTAATTGTCTATGTCAAGTCTCACTGAAGCCTTTTAATTAAAATCCCCAAGTATTTCTTAACTGCAAACTAGGGCACAAGACTTTAAATAGAAACAACTTAATAATATTATTTCAAAAAGAAGAAAAAATTAAAAGAAGCTTTCTTCAAAAGCCCCCTGTAACCTTGTAGTCAACTTCCTGGTACACCAGCCTAGTCTTGGGCAGCTCAGGGATGCTCAGCAAGCCCTGCACTGTCCTTTCCGCCAGATCATTGGCACAGTTTGCTCTTGGTAATTTTGGGACCCTCCTGATCTGCTCTCCAGCTCCACACTGGACACTTTCTGCCAACATGCACACCTTAGTCTTGTTTTAGCCCAGGAGATGGGGGCATCTCTACACCCTGGGGCAAAGCTCATACCAAAGCCAGCTTCTCTTCGAGAGAAGGTACCACATATCCATGTCACCTAAAATGACGGTGATCTCCTAATAATTAAATTAATAGAGACCAGGAAGTGCTCTGAAGTAATCAGTCCCTTATCACCTTCATTTCATTCTATTATTTTTTAAAAAAAGGCAAGTATGAGTGCTTTTGCCTAATACATCCTCAACCTTTTTTTTTCCCCCATATTTTAAAATCTTTTCATATACTGACCATTTCAAAATGTGTATAAATTTACTGAAGAAAACCTTCGATGGTTTTGGGGATGCAGAATTCTGTGACTTCAATAATTGGACTAAAATGTAAAGTTTCTTACCAGCTCTTTGATATGGGCAAAACTACATTTTTCTCTCTCAACAGAAGCAATCTTAATATATTTTTGCAGATTTGCCATTAAATACAGAGAGATGATTTCTCTCTAATTTCTAAAAGCAGTTTTGTGGAAGAAAATGGGTAATCAACATGGAGGATGTATTTTTTTCTGAAAATTATTTTAATCTGATATAAATTACAGCTATTTAAAGGCAATCACTGGTGTTTTATAACTCACACAAAAACCAGCAGACACAGTACTCTGCCTTTGAGACAAAACATTGATAAATTTGACAGAATATTTCAAGCAGTAGTAACCAGAAGCCACAGATCCAGCATCATCAAGAAAATGACTGAAACATTGTCTATTAAGATCTGTATCTCTTTTTGCTATTGTTGTTCAGCCTTTAACTGATATTACACTGCACCATGAATAACCAATTTTCTGCGTTTGACAGGTACAGGAGATGTAAATCACATTCATTTTGCAGCATGTACACTGATGATGTATACATCTGTTATAAATAAAGTGCTTTTCAAAATATCACCCAGGAGGCCTGTGTTCTGTTTTCTGTTCAGTGACCTTCGGAAGCTCTAGTCCAATGAATAACTAATGATGCATGACAGTAGACGAAAAGTACCTATAACCTTATATGTTATCTGTTATGAAGATGGCTAGGATAAAAAGATACATTGCCCTTTCATAATCTGCCTGAGAGAGCAAATCAATGAGAACATAAACTTGTATCCCATTAAGTTTAATGGTTATGGAATTAATTATCCTGGATAATTAAAAATATAACATGCTGAAAAAGTGCAGTGAATTATATAATTTAAGTATCTAATTTAATGGTAATTTGTTACCTTACATGCATTTGTTCACACGGCATCAAACACATCTTGATAAATCTAGTCTTCCATTCAATCATTTTAGGTAGAAAGAAGCTAAACTGTGCTTCAAGATGGAAAAACTTCACATTTCCAAGGTGTTGGTAGAACACTAAAGGAATTCAGCAATGACATTCTTGCATCCATTAGAAACTTTTGTAAACTTACGACATATTACAAAGCTTAAGACTTTCTTTCTCACACCTACACGGTCTTTATGGCCTTGACCTGTACCAAATCCAGGGAGACATGATACAGCACATATCACTTTGGTTTTGGTGCTACATTACCAACAAAGCCTTCACTGCAAGCCCTGACTACAGCTCGGGTAATTCAGTGTTTGAGTAAGCATATTCTTTTTTGCATAAATATGGTGCATAGTAGCTTTCATGTAGCCACTTGAACATTAAAAACCCTCTTGAATTTTTTTTTTATGGTAGAACACTACATGTCCTCTATCATGCACATATGCAAGGAAACAAAAGATTTTTAAAGAGAAAACATTCCACAATTCCAGTTGACAAGCTAAAATGGGAGTTACAAAGTCTTAGAGGCTCTTCACAATAACCAAACACCCAGCTGAGCACAGATAGAGTTACAGGGAAGAAAAGCCTTTTGAATGCAAGTACCTAAACCTGAAACTTCTTAATAGCATGAAAGACTTACCTGTTGTATGGCTAACATTTTTATAGTTTAAAATAAACAGTGGATACCTTTATTCAAAATATAAACAATTTTATTCTTAACCACTTTTAACTTCATAATCACATTATTTTTCTTACAGATTATATTTTTTCTATAAGAGAGAATAAATGATACTTACCCTCTCCAAAGTAATTTCTTCAAATTCATATTCAATTTCTGTTCCATTGACCTAAAGAAATTAACATCAGAAAATTCCTTAAATCCACATGGAATGTAACTTCATAGGTATACTTTACAGCTGTTCCAGTATCACTGGGTTGCTGAAGTACATTTTTCAACATATAACTGAGGAGTTCTAAAGTATAGACTTCTTAACTCCCTTTTGTCTTGGAGGTGTGTAATCAAGCCTATAAACTGAAAAGAATAAAATTTCAGTATGTAATAGCTATATAAATCACCAACATAAGACTGATATTTGATAGAGTGTTTTTTTTGGACTTCGTGCCAATGTTTAAATAATTTCCAAGATAATAGATTCAAGTCAAAAGAGAAGACTTGCTTCTAACATTCTCACAATAGAAGAAATATTACTTATGCATTGTCTTACAAGCTCAAATTTACACTGCAATACAAAAACAGACAGGAAATTCACAGTACTTAAGTAAAAATCACTCATTGATACATACACTGGAATAAATCTTGTTTACTCTATTAACCTAAGGCAAGAACATGACAGAGGACCTTTGCAAGAGACAGATGAATGGCAAAAAAGGCACAGAATGTTAATGTAATTCCTATGCTGAATACCACTGTCAAAATAAATTAAGCTACAAAATGTAGAGCACCAAAATGGATTGTGCTGGACAAGAAATCTATCAGCAGAAGAGATTACACTGATTTAAGCAGTATTCCAAAACCTTGTTCCAGTCTGACATGGATTTTTTTATCCCTCCAGGAAAATCATGTAACATACCTTTTTTCCTTTTCTCATTTCTTAAATGGGTAAAGTAGAGCATCTAAGGAAGTTACAAAGGCTCAATATATTGCAAGTAAAATGCAGAGCAATGAAAATATATCTATCACTAAAATCTCTGAAGAATTTCAAAGCATCACTTTGATACAACTAGTCAGCAATTTTTTTTTTACTTGGCCAGAGTGTATTATTCAATTATTTAATTATTCAATTATTTAATTGAATAATTTAAAAAAACAAAAAAAACCATGCTATTTTAGTGTTTGTAATGATGGGATATGCCCTGGGAAATAGCTTTGCTTTAGTATTTTGCTAAATTTATACTTATTAAAAAAATATTTTTCAAGACCTAAACTGAAGGAAAGTATTGGGATTGACTTCATCCTGGAGGAACAAATTTGTTATTTCTCAAAACAAAAACATCTACCACTCCTCTCCATTCCCAACCACTAATTTTCTGTATTAGATTCCTAACTGCAATCATAAAACACTGTACATAAATCATTCTTTACCTAGTCAACCACCTTTCAAATGTAATTAGATTCTTCTCTTGTGAATATTTTAACAAGGTAGATGTGTCTGCCAAAAAAAAAAGCTTCCTCTAAAATGCACCAACTACTTAATTTGTTTACAATTCAAGATCTGATAAACCATGAAATCAGTAATAGAAATACAATCCCCATAATCTGTGTTGAAAAGGAGAAAGAAAAGTCCAAGCAAACAACTCATGCTTAACAACTGCATGAAAACATAGCATCAATTAATATAATACTTAATACATGCATACAATTTGGGTTTTTTAGTTTATTACAGCTGGGTGATCACATCACATTACACCAGAGATGAATGAAAAGATTTTACTACAGGATGTGTTCCTGTCCTATGTTTTCATTTTAATGCTTTCTTCATAGATTCTTATTAATACAGGCAATTTACTAGGTATGAAGATCTTTATAGCTATTCCATTTTTTATCCTTCCTTGTCTAATGATAATGAAATCAAAGCTATCTATATGTCTATGTTTTCATGAACTTCTCTTTCATCTTGGATTGGTGGATAGCTCTGATCTATGAATTCAATTCCTCAGTCTTGCTCTATAAAGCTGTCTTTGCTTCACTGCTTATAATCACTTTGCATTAAAAACTCGTTAGTGCATCAAAATGGGAAAAAGAGGGATATGAGAAGTGAGCAACCTCTGTGGAAAGATGAAAAAACGCAAGCTGAATACTCAATTTGTATTTGCACACAAACGATATCTTGCTTATGACCATCTGAGTGGTTTCTATTATGATCCACAGTGGCGATTCTGAAAATCCTTAAATTCAAATCAAAATTAATTGCAGCAGAGATCCATTATCAGGCTCCATAGCGGCAGGGGTGATACGAATTAAAAAGCTGATCTTGATCCAGCTCCTTTTGTTATTTAAATATACATGTCTATATATGCTGTTCACTGCCCTGTTAGTTTTGCTGGTTGCACAGCAAACCAATGCAGTCATTTCATCAATAATCTAACAAGACACTGTGCCCACCTGAGGCAGGTGGAATGATGCTTTATGCAGTACCAATCATTTCTAGCACCATTTTATTTTATATTTAGACTCAGGCTGCACCTACACTGCTAAATTATAGTGAGTTTTCAGCCAAGTCTCAGTGCTTAGGGCTGTTTCTGTCTGGATCTTGCTGGAAGCAAATAGCCAAGGAGTGAGCCAACAGTTAAGCAGGAAGAGAATCATGGCTCCAGCACTGGAACTGGCTTGTTGCTGCTCTCATTTAGCAGAATATGGACATACTCTCTGTTTTTGTACACTTTAACTTGACAGTCTCTGGCCTGTCAAAACACCTAAACAAGCTGTCTGAACTTGCAACTTCCATTTCTTGCAATAGTGGCAACCTACTCTAGTGTCTCTTCTTGCATGATTTTTCTAATCCTGCTTTTATATCAGATTTCAGCAAGAACAGAAAGAAAAATTTACTACAGCCTCCATGATTTCAGATAATGATGAAAGATTACAAACGTTTTAATTCACTTTTCTCCACGAGCAAAGAAATTATCAGCATTTTCCAGTTGTTTGGGAAAAATTCTTTCTTGGCTTTCCGGAGTGCAAGCTTGTCATGACAGATATCTTTGCTCTCAAGTAAAATTTAGATTTATATTGTTGAAATGTGTGTCATCTTGCTCTATAATGAAGTTAGTAAAAACAGGCACATGAAGGTCTTAATTAATATCATTCCCCACTAGAAATGTCAGGTAGGTGAGGTGAATTGTGCCTAGAGGTTTCCTTTTACTATGTAGAAGTCTAACAACAATGTGTGAAGTTAGGTGAGCACTTGCCTTAAATATGTTTTCTCTGCATTTCTCCTAGCCATGGACTAGTAACAAATTTCTGCTTAAAGGATGCCATATGTCTTTCATAATTATGCACCAATGAAAGGCCATATCTCTGGTTTAGCAGGTTTCCCAATTGCTTTTTTGGGCTTGTCTGCACCTGTAACTGGCAGCACATGCCCAGCATGATATCCAGCAAGTCAGGATAGTCATTCCACAAGCCAGTCAAGATACCCACAAGGTACAACTCGATCTTTCCCTTTCTCCAAAAGCCAAGAAACACTGCTTTTGGCTTCTGAGTCTGATTTGGGACACTCTGGGATGTGCACTCTTCTGAGAAAGATGCTCAAATGCACCTGTAAGAGTAAGCAGCCTCTGGACTGCAGTGGGAGTGACTAAGAGGTACACAAGATGAGGTCTGTGGGAGGACACAACCAACTGTATCCCTTCTTCAGGGCACAGGGGATGGAATCAACACATATCTCACCCAGGAACTTGTATTTCTGGCAGAAGAAAAAAGATACGACTGAGCAGGACAAAATCTGAAAGTGTTACGTGGGAACAGATGAACATAAAATCTTCAGATGAATTTGAGGGCCTCTGCTACATGGCCAACACACATTTGCAGTGCGAGAATGTTCTCAGCCTCCTAACCATACATATGTTCATGATCCAGAGCCTGATGAACACACAGCCCTTCTAGAATAAATTACCAGAATTTAATTAAGGTCCAGTAGTTAAAAGAACCCTTTGCAAAAGCAAGGTAAGGGTTGATTTTCATTTAGGGCGGTGCCTGTTATTCTAGATGACTCTCCAACACATTTGACAGGGAAATGGTTTCAAGAAAGAGAGAGATGTAATGTAGGGTAACTATCTAGACTCCACCATTCAAGAGAGATTTGCTGGCAAAGCTCTCATCGCTATTAGAGTTCATTTATCTTTCTAAGAAGAAAGCACTATTCATCTTCAGTGACACTTACTTTCATGAGAGTGAGAAAAAAGAAACAGGTAAAGACAAGTCTTCCTACACAATTTTGTCAAAAATCTGAAATAAAGCACAGCATAGAGAACCCCAAAGTAAGGACCTGACAAACTCAGATTTATTTGCTCCTTTATGTGAAGAGTCTTACTTTCCAGGAAGTTTCTCTCCTCTATAACAGTGTAAAGATGACATAAACAGCTGAAGTAGTCCCTTACAGAAAATCAGCTCTACAGATTGTGCTAAATTCCTAAAATCCTAGAGACAAAGATTCTGTTGGGTTTTTCATTTTCTGCCACATACTCTGCCACTTTATTAACATTCTAAAAAGTGTTTTTCTCATATTAACAGAAGTAAATTGATACTCTTTTATTTTACCTCTGAAATTATTTGATTTGATGAACTTGTTTACACTCTAAAGGTAAACATTGCATAATTCTTTCTTGCTATAATTCTACTCTACTACAGCTGCATCCACTCAATAAGATATGTATTTTGTTACATGAATTTTAATTATAAGAACTGTACTATGATAGCGGCAACAACAGAATCAAAACATACAATTTATACAACTGAAATATTTCAAAACCCCTAGACCTCTCCTTTCTAATAAAAATTGCCAGTAGAGTTGTTTTTTATGCTAAATCTTATTTTCAATAAGAGATTTTTTTTTTGCCTAAAAATTATATCTATAGACTTTTATTAAAAGAAAAACTCATTTTAATAATATTTATTTTGGCATTGTTTTTCAGACAACTGCAAGAAAGAAGCCTGCTTCTTCTACTTCTGTTATCATATCCATAGGAAGATAACTACCCTGACATAGATTTTCATTCAAAGTGCAAAATTTATTCCTTTGGCTGTGTGGTTTCACCAGTTGGCTCATCAACCAAACCTCAGCAGAACAGAAGATTGTGAAATTCTTGTTGTACAAGTAACCTCAGGATATATTTTTCCTTTACAAATTTCCAAAATAGTTGGCTGTGTAATTAAGATGGTCATAGACTCAGAGTATCATACAATGGTTTGGGTGGGAAGGGACCTTATAGATATCTATTTTGAAACCCCCCTGCCAGGGGAAGGGACATCTTCCACTAGATCATGTTATTTTACATGTCAGAAACAGCAAGCCCATTTGGGTATCTAATAAATATTAAATAGCCTTTCAAAATTTCTGGTTTTCTGTCACCAAAGCTAAAGAGTGATCCTTATTTAGCCCTTTGGCAACTCTAGATTTGGGTTCTTTTTTTACTAATTTTCAAGGGAAAGCTGCTGATGTTCTTTTGTTATTGCTTTCCAAAATCATTAGAAGTTTCCTTTCTACTGCATATAAACATACAGAAAACACTCTCCTGATTTCAAATGTGATGAATTTTCTTTTTCAAGCTGTCCTGAAAAGGTATCCACAAAACTTTTCATGCTAGTCTTTATCTAAGTGAGTGAGAGCATTTTATGGACTATTTTTGTAATATATCCCACATATATTTTTAATTATGGTGCAAAACTAAGCCTATTTTCTTCTTTTTACCCATGCTTCCTTCAGGAAACAAGGAAAATATGTTACATTTTTGAATCAAAATTTACCATAACCTAAAACTTTATTGTAATATGACTGTTCTGGTGTGAAGAGTGAAGAATAAAAAACCATAGTGTCTTCAAAGAAATTTATACTTCATCGGTAATAGATAGGTAGATACATCCACAGATGCTCATGCAGCACTTGACCACCAGTCACTGCACGTCTTTTAGGGAAGATATTACCCTCTACACATAATTGGCAGAGCGCCAAGAAGCCAAACCCAGCTCTTGCCCAACACTTGCAAAGATCTGCAGTCATTAACTTGCACCCTGCTCAAAGGGTGCTATATTCACTCATTCTTTCCTTTTTAGAGGTCTCTTATATCCTTCAGGACCTAGTTTTTATTCAGCCTATTCTGTAGTGATTGTCACGATACTCATCCTTTTCTCTTTCTGACTCCCTCACTGTTATCCTGGGGGGGTTTTTTGTTGGTTTTTGTTTTGGGTTTTTTTCCCTTGGAGAAAATACCCATCTAGCAAGTAACCATTGTCACTCTTCTCTGGTTGATTCCCAAAATGCAATTTTATTTTACTTTACCCCATTTCTCATATCTTGTTCAGAACAGTCATGTTCTTTTGTCTGTTGTGAATCACAATCCCCCAGCTGTAACCAAAACTTCTCACATCTCCAAGTCAGCCTCCAATGCTTTCTGATTTTCATTCCTTTCAGGTTTTTTTTCTTCCTTCATACTACCTCCCAAATTAGTTCTGTTTTCCTCTCACACACAAATGCACACACACATACATATCAATTTAAACTTACTTTATCTAATCCTACTTCATCTAAAGTATTATTCATTATTAGTTTTCTACCTTCTTTTCCAACTAAACTTTAAATAATCTTCTCACGCAACTCCTAATAAGCCACTCATACATTCCATATTCCTTGATGATTTTCACTAATGTTTCACTGGTTGACTATAGCTTCAAGACCTTGTCAAAATAAGGGATTCATTTCTGTTTTCCCCTACTCACTGCTCTCACTCCTCATAATCCTTTTTGGTATTCAGCAGCAATTTAGATTTACTCGTTTTAGCTGTTTTGTCACCATAGAGCTGACAATTACTACAGTATGGAAAAGTATTTGTTGATGCCCTTTTCCAAGGTATTCTTATCTGACATTTACAATGAGCCATCCATTTTTCTTTCACCTCTCCTTTGTTTTTTCCATATTCTGATGGAGATATTAAGTGTAAACACGTGATATAGCTAATGCAGATTCAATGCAAACTTCCTAGTTTTATAAGCCTAATGCAGGAGCAGATAAAAACAGAGATCATGATTTCAAGCGGGATTCACAGTAAATGGAAATGAAATTACATCTGTGTGTGAAATATGTTTAGGCTAGCACTTCCAGCTTGTCCAAAATTAGTACTAATGAAAGAGTGCACAGTTCAGCTTTGGGACTTACAACCTCCTCTCTTATGCTACAAGAAATTAATATGCCATCATATTACTTATCTAAAGGGTAGACATCCAAGCTAAGAAGTGGTCTAGGTTTTGGGGTTTTTTTACAGGTACTGGAGAGAGGAATCAAGGGAGGTGATTTATGCCACGTCTTTCAGTCTTAGGATTGAATTGTTTAAGAATCTGCTTGCCCACTTTAGATTTCCAGCATTCACATCCTAAAAAAATTATTGATTAAAAAAATGGTAGGGTGCCTGCAAGTAGGTGATCTTTAAGGTCCCTTCCAAACAGTTCTGATTCTATGAAAAGTCTTCAGTTTTTGTATCTTAAACTTAGACCATATATCAGTGCAGAAATTGGAATCAGTACATTCCAGAGAACTGGATGCAGCTATTTCTTCCCACAAAAATCACATTTTTTCTTGTACAATTCAGGTCATTTAATGTACAGCTTCAGAAGTTCACAATCTGCCTCTTAATTTCTTCTGTGCTTCTGCCACTGCTGACATGGTAATATGTGACCTATCATAAACACTCAGTTTGGTTAGGTTCTTATATCTCTGCACTATTTCAGATTTTTAAGACAATCCTTCAAACCTTTTGAAAAATTTGAACAGTTCAGACATTTCTAGAAATTATTTTTCTGGTGTAATTTATCATTCCATGAACAAGATACATAAAAATGGAAAACGGCTGTTGCTTGATTTACCTTATTTCACCAACAAAGATTATAAAGTACTTGTAAATTGGGACTTAAAAGGTAATTTTAATAATGTTTGACACTTCAATTTGCATAATTGGACTTGAAAGGTTGGTAACTTTAAAAGTTTTTAAAATGCTTTTTATGAAATAATTTTATGTGGGTAAAGTTTGATTCAGTTAAATGTGAGTAATAAATGTTTCTCAGTTTTAGAAAAAAAATCAGCAGCATACTAACCAGCAAAATTTCAGGCAAGGAAAGAATAGCACCAATTAATTTCACTCTCTGATATCCATAATGTGTTTATATAGCTATTATATAATGAAATATATGTAATGGGCACAATAGGTATACATTTCCTCAATAAATAAACATACAACCAACATAATCTAATCTCTTACAATTTGCTCAATAAAAACATACTCTGACTCATATTTTTGTGCCTAAATCTGTCTACCAGTACCTTTTTTTATCTTTGAGAATTAACACACCTTTCACTGCTTTTGCACCTTTCACCTGTCACTCTATTGCTTATGAAAAAAACATAATCAATGAATACTTTTGGATTCTTTTGTTCTTATGTGTTAACTCTAGCACAAGCACTGAAGGCTAAACTCTGGCAGTAGCACTGGTGTAATCCCACTGTTGTCACTGGGCTTGTATTTGTGTAAGTGAAGTTGCAGTTATTCAGCTGTGGATGTACTTACACCTGCAGGAGGAAGCAGCACTGAAAAAGTGAAGAAAATACCTGCACTTATAGTAAAAATGACTGATAAGGAATATTTACACACAAAGTACATGGACATTTATATACCAATATGGATTCCACAGGACAAGCTTTTTATGCATGACTCAGTTGCTTTACAAGTGTTTACACAGGAGCAGAAAGATTTTAGTTTCTTAAAGTCTGGGAAGGCTCTTCAGTGTATGTATGGGAAGGGAGCCACAGTCTTATGCACTCAACAACTAAAAAAAGCACAGCAGAACAGCTTCCCTATACCAAATTAATTTTGATGCAGGAAAAAAAAATCCATCATTTTAAATGGCTGAGATAAAATCAGTGGTTTTCTGCTCCTCCTCCCAAGCTTAAGAAAAGAAGATTGATGTAACTGTGGTTCACAGGGATTAACAGTGTAAGCACTGAGAAGAAGCTAATGCAGGCTGACTGATCATCACCAGTCCCAAACTAGGCCCAGCCAATATTCAGCAAACTGTTCCAAATACTTCTCAAGCTTTCTTTGTAGGAAAAACTGCTTTGCATCAGTTTGAGAGAATTTGAGTTTTTCACTAAAAAGTTTTCAACTTAAATCTAAGGAGAGAGGAAAATATCACTTTCATTCACCTTCAATCAATCTAATTTCTGATGCAATAATGAAATCTTGAACTTAAAAGAGACTCTGGAAGTAATTTCTATGCATTGTCCCAGTGGTAAAAAAAAAATAAAAATTCAAGATTACCTATTAATGCAGAGATGAGAAAGCTTTACTAAAGAACTGAGAAAAGCCAAAAGAAAGCTTGAGAAAAATGCTGACACATAATCCTCTTTAAAACAAACACAAAATGCCACAGTGCTCTCTTGCTTTAAGTAAGCAGTGATGAAAAAACCTATGGTACAAGAAATACTCTAAGAATATTTTTATTACACTAAAATGCACAACTGCAACACAGAAGTACTCTGAAAATGTTTAATGTCATGCAACACTACTTTAAAATGTCAAGTACTTCATCTTCTCTTTCCACAAGTAGAGCATATTTTACCAGTTATATGAAGTATCTTTATTAGATTCTCCATAGGTTTCCTGACATTTTGAAACCTGCAATTTCCACATCAAAGCCAAAGTATTTGGCAGCAGAGATGTGGAAAGTATTCTGGTTCTTATCTCAACAATATGTAAAGATGTTAGTGGTCGTTGACCATTATAGCTAAATTTGTATAGAAATCTTCTTCTGGACATGGAATACTGCAATACGCACAAGGCCACTAACCAGAAATTTTACTTGCCATTACTACACTTTATAACCCTCAACATGTCTGCTCCACCAAAAAGTTATTTTTCAGGATTAAATTTACTTCTGCTTCATCCTGGATTTATCACAGGAGTCAACAGTCCCTCAAAGCTGTGGACACACACACCCACGAGCAGAGAGGCAACAGGGCAGGAGGAGATACCTTTTCAGAGACTATTCCTCTCCCAGGGAAGCCTCAGCCCCTGGCTCAGGGTGTCACTAAGCACTGTGGGTCAGCTGGGGAGCACACTGCAGCCTGGGGAGGGCATCACTGTCTGTGGGGCTGGGACACATGCAGGATGCAGGGAACTAGCATCTCGGCATTGCAGTAAGACTTGCAGTGATTTTCAGGTGAGGAATAAAAAGTGTGGAAAAGGGAAGGACAGAAGTGATTTAGAAGTAGAGAGGAAGAAGAATGAGAAAAATGAGGGGTAAGTGGACAAAGGGGGCCAGTCACATGTAGACAAGGTGGGTCAGTTAATTTCCTTGTCCAAGCCCTGTGCCTGCTGAACACCTTCTATCACATTTTCTGTTAACTCAATTTTTACCTATTTTCTTGGGTAAGGGTTCTGTGTTCTCTGTGTGTTTGTAGTGGTCTGTGGTACCAGCAGCTAGAATGCATGAGGGTGCCCACAAGCAGTGCGTGATTGCCAGCAAACACCAAGCTGGGCTAGCTGGGGAGTAGGTGAAGCAATCAGAAAGGTGAAGTGTGTATGTACAACTGGAAGTAAGACAAAGAAAGGGAAGAAGTTTGCTACTGAAGGGGCAAGGGATCCAAGGCAAGTTCCCAGGAGACTTTAGGATCCAGGGGTTCACGAAGACTCATTTCAGTTTGTGTGTGTTTTACTGTGCAAAAGTAAAGGCAAGTATACAGGGCCGGTTACTGGATGGCCCATGTGTCTCAGCTCAGTTATAGGAGGAACCAGAGTCCCATAGGGTGTATGTGCACATTGGTTTGTGTAAAGGAGTCTGTACCAGCAGCTGGACAGGGGATGCAGCATCAGATGCCAGCATCGGGAACAGCAAGGATCTGAAGCCAGCACTCCTGAGTGTCCAAATGCAGCTCCTGGCAGTTTTCACAGCACACACATGAATACATATATGAGGGGATATGAGGAGTCAGTGTGGGCACTGACTGCTGTGCTGTTCTGCTCAGATGTGCATATACTCGAATGCCTTCTGTTTGTCCAGGAACTCACTGGGAATACAGGGCTGACCTTGCTACCAGGTGAGCACTCTGGCATGGAGTCCAAACAGCCCTGCTTCCATCAGGCTAGAAAATATAGCATCTCCAAAATTCTTGCAATAATTCATGCACACTTACTGCAAACATAGTTTTTGGGGTTTTTTGTTTTATTGTTTGTTTGTTTGTTTGTTTGTTTGTTTTTTGGGTTTTTTTTGTTATATGGACTACAATTCAACATGATGCTAAACCAAGAAAAAAATTCTTTGCTGACTAATATTCATTGCTATGTATCCCCTATTTCCATCCAAGCAGAAAGATGAATATGACAGGAAAAGCTATTCTTACAACCTTCTTAAATCATTCTTCACCAAGAAGCAGCAGGGAAAGAAAAATGGCTAGAAAAAGATCTGGAAATAAGAAACTGTGCTCAAAGTGTAAATGAGAGTGGACTTTACAAATATTAAAGCTTTAACTTCAGTAAAGCAGGGTAACTTCTACAAAATATAAATGAACTTGATTTTAGCTAGAGCCAAAAATCAAAAATATGTGGAATTAAAGATCTGGGGATAAAGTCAATTATAATTTATTTACTTCAGTAGACCTGCATATAGAGACCTGATTGAAACAGGGATGCCCAGTTCTGAACAACCTGTCTTACTGATGAGATCAGTCTCCCTAAGACATTAGATGGCTTCTGGAGACTGGTTCTTATTTTGAAAAAAAGATGAACATCTAAAAATTTCAAGATATACAGAAAAAAGTTCCACAAACTAGAATATGTTTGTGTCCTTCTGCATGAAATTCAAATTCTCAGGGAATTAAAGAATACCACTTCTTTGACTTAGTTTACAAACCAATTTCAAACTAATACACAATGCTTCTAAAAAGAAATTAAACAGTATTGAAAGCACCAGCTGCCAATTATACTTCTCCTCTATGGAAAGACCAAGAGGTCATATGAACAGTTGATGACTTCAACTATTTTTAGAATAAGAAAGAGCATTACCAAGATACTCCATACCTGTTTCTACTAGGAAGACTATGGTAAAATCTAAGTGATTAATCAACCTTGCACTGTGCACACTATTTGAAAAATTAGTATAGCTCAAGAGTTTCAAGATAAACTCACAGAGTGCTATGCTTGCCTTTCCATCACCTTCACAAAGTCTAAGTCCTGAATTTGGACATATCAGACAAGATTATTTTTGTTATGACTACGCTAATGCTCACTTAAGCTNAAAAAAAAAAAAAGCAATCACAATTGCCAGTGGAAAGTAAATTCAGTAAAATGTTTCTGCCTAGCAAACATAAAATATAACTTACTCAGCACAAATACTTAATGACTAAAAAGAATCCAGAATTTTAAACTGTTTTCAATTTATGCAGAAAACTTTACAGCCACAAATTACTCAACAACTAATTGAATATGTTAATGTAAAATACAAAAGAAATGCACTTCAGTTATTATTTCTTTGTACTAATAATCTCAACAAGTGGAAATTTATCTAATGTAGGAATTTTATTTTCTATTACGTTCAAACTAAGCCAATCTTCTATAGAAAGTTTTGAGGGCTGCAATTTCAAAGATCAGGAAAATAGATATTATCTGTGGCACATTTGGGTTTCTTAGTTTGTGCTAGGTAATCTAAACACTGATTAAACATGTAATTTACTATCAAGTCTGATTCACCAGATCACTAAAGTTGCAAGAGGTTTTATTGTGTAAAATGTGGATTAGAAATAACTCATATTCCCAAAATGTCTACACTCACAACTTGCAACAGTGGAGACTTCAGAATATTTACTGAAACTGTGTTGAAGTTGTATTTGTTTTACAGCATGGATCAGCTAATCCTTAGCTAACCATGGGGGGAAATAGGAGCATTTAAATGGCTAATTTTTTGATTTTATTAAAAGAGAATGGTTTTCCATCGAGATCTCTATATTGTTCTAGGGAATGAATAAAAACACACTCTAGCTATTCTAAAATTCTTAGAAAGTTACCATAAATAACGGGAAAAATGCTGCTATGAAAAACACAGTGAATAATGTTAAGACTAAAACCTAAAAGATCACAAGAGAAGGGTATATTTTCTATCCATTGTTATTACTGATGTTTTATCATGTGCTGACAGGATAAAAACCTCATCTTGGCTGAACTTTATCAGGTAGCTGAAAAAACAAAATATTCAACAATTCTAGACATAAAGAAGTAAATATTCTTAAAATTACAAAGAAGAGTTATTGTAAAATAAATTTCAGACATGCTACATCTCAAACGAGCAAAAAAATCATTGGAATCAAGGCATCCTATGTCAAATAAGTCATGAAAGCAAGATTTTTATTTTCCATTTTTCATCAAAACAAACCTTCTCTTCAATACTGTGCAGACACTTTATCTTTACTTCTTAGATTAACCAAGGTCAAAGGAACACATCTTTCTCTGACAGCAATTGATCTGAAATCCTCCAAATTGAAGCCTTATGAAAAAGGAAAGCTTTTTTTCCTTTTGTATAATTAAAACCAGTAAATTGATGACATCTGTGCTAGCTCTTCTTTCATTTTTTTCAGCTTTCAGTTAAGTTCTACACCTTCCTAATACAGTGAATACTGAGCAATATAAGTTCCATTGTCTCGAATCACATAAAAAATCCCCAAACAAACAAACAAACAAACAAAAAATCAAAACACCAAAACCAAACAAAACCAGAAACAAACAAACAAACAAAAAAAATAAGTGTGTGTGTGGAAAATACAACTATGGGTAAGTAGTGTACTCTTTATGCTATTTCCCAAATTACTGCAGAACTTTAATTTCATGACAAAGCAACTCAAAATAAAGCTATTGCTATGGAAAAATAGCCTTGTGTACTTGAAGAGCTTTATCAGCTTCTTAGAATCACAGAATGGTTTGGGTTGGAGGAAGTGACTTTAAAGATCTTCCAGTTCCAGTCTCCCTGCCATGGGTCTTATTTTTATACGTATATACATACATACACATATATATATTCTAATCAAGTGTTTTATGAAAAAGACAATGGGTTTGATCGTTTAAGACCATTAATTGTACTATAAAAGCATATGTGGTTATGTTGGATACTGGATCCTTGCAAACCTACCAACTAGATTGACTTGAACCTATTGCTACAATATCCAATCAAGTTAGCTATGGTAGCATAATATATAAAGAATTATACAAAAGGAAAAATTAATTCAATGTTAGGGAAAGAATGAAAAAACCAGATTCAGATTACATTTAATGTAGGTCAGTTTGGTCCATGTAATTCAAGACTGCCTCAGATCTCAAAGGTCTTTGAACAACTTTAACAGGCATACACTGCATTCTGCAGCCCATGCCAACATCACAGGCAAATTAAAAATTAAGTATAGCTAGGTGTAGAGGAAGGGTATGCGCACACCCACACACCCTCATATGTATATAGTATATATGATTTTTCTCAGAGTGATGAAAACACTTGACAGTGTGATGCCTGGTTGGCTTCCCCCAGTAGAGGCAACAAGGATAAGAATGGCCCAACAAGAACAGACTTTGCAAAATCAAAGTACTGTCCCTCTTTCAAGGGGTTTATAACATTGCCACCCAAAGGACCTGATAGTGGGTATCCAAAAACCTCTTGGCAAGTGTAGTTTTCTGTCAAAGAGTCTGCTTCACAAACTTGAGAGTATTAAAACGAAGACTGAGAAATTAACACCCATGATCTGGACTAAAATGATAAAGTACTTGCACTCCAAGTACTCCAAATCCAAAAAGTATGAAGCATTACATGCTCTCTGTGCTGTGTCCACCTGAAGCTGAGGGGCACAAATGAGTGTAGGATGTGATCTTTACATTCAATAAGCTCCTCTCTCCCAGTCTGCTAATTGTAACATTTCAAACATCCATAGAAAGACCTCTTTGATTGAACTGCAAGTCCATCATTACCCATAAGCAATTGAAAATAGACAGCATTACAATTTTGGAGAATAGAAGTGTGAAGGAATAATTAGATATGTGACCAAGGGATGTATTTACTTTTTGGATTGACAGGATAACTCACCCTACATCCAGACACAATGAAGGCTTTTTGATTTTTTATGTATTATGATATGTAGCACTCAAATAGGCAATGTAGTGTTAATTCCTACAGAAAACAAAATAAATCTCCTAAAATAGTGAAGTTATTTTATTTGAAACTAAAGATTTTTCCCTTAATTAAAAATTATGTCTTTGATAAGGCTTAAATATTAAAAATGCATTCAGAATTTAAAAGAAAACACATTTTAAAAAATCACATTTCTGCATCAGAATCACTTTCGCCCTCCTTTAAAAGGTGCTTCTTTTTTAAAACAGTATATTTTAAAAGAAAATGTTTGAAATAAATTTATTTTTAGGTAGAAAACAGTGGGTATGAAATAGAGGCAAAATAAATCATAAGACCCATTCTGTACCTTTGCTTTGAGTTTTCAACAGAAGAAGCATATTGTTATGCTGTCACATTAAAATCTATACAAGTCATCAGAAAACAAAATGAAAACTTTTCTAATTTTTTATGTTTAAGGGGAGCTGTTTTATATTAGATAATTCATTTTATATTCTGTTGAGCCTTTTTCACTAATGGTCACAAAATATTTTATAAATATTATTTAAATCAAGCCAGTCAATACTGCTATTATAAAAGAAAAATGTCTTATCCCACTGCAGAAACAATGACATTCAAAATACAGCAGTGTTTGCCAGGGCAAAAAAACATTTTTGTGACACAGATCAAGGGCCAAAACAGACAAGCCAAGGAAATGCAGGTTTTAAAAATTAGCACAGGGCTGTATCAACTTGAGCTTTTCTATTATAATGCACATTAATGTCAGGCTGAAAGATGATAATAAATAATAAACAAAACTGCAGGTTAATCTGGAAAAATGTATGTCATTAGAGATAATAAGGTGTGTCATCTGACTTTCAAGACTATGATAAAACTAATTAAGAAAGAAGCAACAAATTTATTCTGAGAAGTCAATGGAAAAAATACATATACCTACATTATGACTTTTTATACATTCCAATAAAATATTTATTTTAAAAATCCAAACTCCATGAGTACCCTACTTTTGTAAAAATTCAGATCCTATCCTTTTAGACCAAATTTCTTTTTAGTCTTCTATTACCACTGTCCTCAAAATTTGCTCATCATCTGTAGTCATTGTTGTGGTTTAATCCCAGCCAGCAGTCAAGCCCCACACAACTGTTCATTCCCCTTCCAGCAGAGAGAGAATTGGAATGGCCAAAGGTAGAAAACTTGTGGGTTGAGATAAAGACAGTTTGATAGAGAAAGCAAAAGCCACACACGAGCAACACAAAACAAGGAGTTAATTCACTGCTTCCAATGGGCAGGGAGGTGTTCAGCCATATCCAGGAGTGCAGACTCCATCACATGTAAACATGTCTTGGGAAGACACATGCCATTACTCTGAATATCCCTCCCTTTCTCCTTCTTTCCCCCACTTTACACACTGAGCATGATGTCACACCATCTGGAATATCCCTTTGGTCAGTTGGGATCACCTGCCCCGGCTGTGCCTCTCCCCAGCCTCCCATGCACACCCACTTTCTCACCAGTGTAGCAGCACAAAAAGCAGAAAAGGCCTTGGCTCTGTGTAAACCCTGCTCAGCAGCAGCAAAATCACCCCTATATTAGTGACCATGTGCTCAGCACAAATCCAAACCAGCCACTGTGAAGAAAGTTAACTCTGCCCCAGCCAAAACAAACTCAATCATATATGAAATTTAACATTAATTATGTAGAGACATGCCTTATTGTAAAAATATATAAGGCCACCTACTGCCTCAAATTTACTTATCTAGGTCTAGAATGCACCTACATCTTTATTATCCAATAAAAGCCTTCATAGCACTGTGCCCAGAAATTCTCAAGCTTTCCTCATTCTTTTTACAGTCAGGTGTGGCAATGTACTCCCATCCCCAACCTGCCTTTCATGTTCCATGATAACTCCTGCTCAACAATAACCCTGTGTGATGGTCAGTCATGGATGTATCTGGTCCTGATGGCTGAATCTGGCTCCAGCTGGACAGGGGGGAGACAGATAACAACATGATAGCCAAGAGCAACATTTGGGCAATACACCCAGCTAACCAGAATGTTGGTCAACATCCAACTTAAAGTAAATTTGGAAGAAACTAGCATCTGTAGTCAGTATGCAAATATGACTATGACTCTATCACCTTACTCCATGAAGAGTAGACAGCCCAAGGCCTGCTAAGCTCTACTGCATGGCAGCGAGCTGCATATTACGATTTCCCCCTGAGGAGGAATGCCTCTCAAGGTTACAAAATTCCTTATTAGATCAGTTGGTAAGTGAATTGGGAATATGCACATTGAAACTTGGCAATCTTTCAGAAAGATGATTATGGTATTGCATGTGTGAAATCCAAGTTACTGCATATCTGGCAAGTCCAGCAAACAGTCATTGTTATCTGTCTCTGCCAGCTACTATGACTTGCAAAACTACCCATACCCTCCTCTCTCTCTTCCCTAGGGGCACCTAATAGGTCAAAATACCAGTCACTCCCCAGCCCCATCCCTAGGATCCAAAAGGCACAGGCAAACCTTCCTCTTTCCCCTTTCCCTCCTGGATTCAAGCCAGAATAAACATCCAATTATCCCGGAGAGAAAGGTAGCCCTTGAGTCCTTTGTTCTGGTTCTGAAGAGGCAACCCTACTCTCTCTTCTCGACCCAGCTAGCCAGGAATACCGGAGGAGAGAGAAAGGGCACCGCTTCAGATGATTAAACATTGGAATGGGCTGCCCAGGGAAGTGGTTGAGTCACTGTCCCTGGAGATGTTTAGGAAAAGACTGGATGTGGCACTTAGTTCCATGGTCTAGTTGACACTGTGGTTTGATCAAAGGTTGGACTTGATGATCTCAGAGGCCTTTTCCAACCTAATTGTTTCTGTGATTGCAAATATTTAATTCTTTAGACATAACTGTTGGCCAGGGCTGAGACTAAATCTGGATCCAGCTGCACCTAAACTCCTCTCTGAAAGAAAGTTTGGAGCACAGTGGGGTCCATTCTGACCCTCATAGCTCAATGGGAAGGTCCCCAAAAATTCTATTGGACTGTTCTCTATCCAGTAAATGCTCAAGTATACCTGGCCATTAATTCCTGTTAAACTGCTGCATTTATCACTGAACTTCTCTTACATAAATACATTTCTTCTCACTTGAGAGTGAAGTGCCTGATTCCATCTATATCATCAGAACAGGAAGCATTATTTTTCTTTTCAGCATGTGTTGTTTAAGCTTTTATGTGCCTCCTTCTGATGTGCTGAATCTAGGTGCACTAGATGAATGGCAGAAAGAAAGTTGAAAGTTCTCCTAAAATTTTCTCCCCATTTTGGCATCATCCTGGCCCCCATGCTTCCCTGAGCAGGAGGAGTCACAGGGCACTGCCCTGCTTCAGGAGGGGCTGAGCTCACAGTGCCCCTGAGCTGGGATGCACAAAAACAGCTGCACAGCCCTCTCTGTGGCCACACTCTGGCAAGTGTAAAACAATACAATGATTTGATTACAGCTCATGAAAACATAACCTACACAGTTTGAAAATTACTTCTTCAGGACATGTCTTAAATGTATCTTCACAGAACTCAGCATAGGCAGTATAGTTAGAAAATCAAACCAATAATAAAATAACTTATAATAAAATAGTAATAATAATAAAAAAGTTGAAAGAACAATGTGAAAATGAAGAAATATGAGGAATTCATTGGGACTGAAAGGAGAATAAAGTACATGATTTCTACAAGATGGGGGAGAAAGGGAACAACCACAGGACCTGACTGAGCTTCTTTAAATTTTTTTTGTTAAGATGAAAAGAAAGTAAGATTCCATCATAAGATAAATAGAAAGGCTCCCTTCAATTTCTAGAAGTGATATAGCAAAGACAGACTTATAGCTACTTTTAACTGAACTATGCAGCTTTTTGGAAATCAAAAAAGAAATAAATAAGGCCTATTCTGTGCAACAGAGACAGTGAGATGATTCATACGGTTTTAAATTAATGGTTCTCATTATACAAAAGATCTAAAATTTACAGCCAAAGAAGAGAGAACAAACTCCCTTTGCTTAATTTGTCTTAAAATGTCACATAATAATTTATTTTGTACCATTGAAGCTTCCTATCAAATTTATTCCCATGTCCAAAGTTTGGCGAGCCAAAGTTTTCAAACCACTGAACCTAGAAAAAAACTCAATTAACTGTTTCTTCTGTTATTTGCTGCAGGCCCAAATTATAAGGAGTGACACAGACTATAATAGAATAAGGCCTTTTCTTTTATTTCATCAAAGAAAAGCATACTGATGAAAACCAGTCCCACAAATGATGGGGTTTTTTTCCAATCTATTGAGCTGAAAGGTTTGAAGAATATCAACAGTTGCAACAATTTAATTATGTGATTTTAAATCATTAGAGGATTAATGAGAAAAAACACTCAGTTTACCAGTTGTATACCAACTGTAAAAAAGGAAATTTCTTTCAGTGGACCACTGCAAAGATGATATATGAATATGCCTTGTGAATCTGACCATCACTGTCAGGAGCCTCTCCCAAAAACACTCAGGAATTTTTCGAGGAAGATGGCAGAGAAGATGAACAGAGCTGTTGGTGAATTGGAAATGCATTGAGAGTACATCCCCTAAAATGAAACAGTGACCCAGGTTGTGCCAATAGCCTAATGAAATAATGAGAAGTCTCCATCTGGCATGTAACAGTACTAAAAGCAGCCTGACCTTATTTAGGGATCTATCAGGTTACGAGTTGTGACTAGTAATTACAGAAAAAAACACCATTTTGATTCACAAAAAATTTGAAAAACCATGCTCATTCCATTGCTTAATTTTGGAAATAATTTTTGCATGGTAAAAAATTGATTACTTAACTATTTATGGTAAATACAATGAAAAGTACTGTTATTAAAGATTAAATTAATAATAAACGATTGTTTTAGCAGAGTTTTTGTTTGTTTGTTTGTTTTTTTGTTTGTTTTTTTTTTTTTTTTTTTGCAAACACATGAGTGGACAACACTAACTAGTGGCTACAAAAAGTATCTTATAAAATCCCAGCCAGAAATAAAAACTAATATGTCTAAAATTTTCTTGAGACATTTTACTTGCTTATGCATTCCCTTGCCTTTTAATTCTATTCAAAAAGTTGATTTAGAAATAGTGGAAGATTTGTGGAAGGTTAACTCAATCAAAAGAATTCAAGGACAACCAGAGAAAGACAGAGTATGGAAAAAAAAATTTAAAAAGTGAACACTAGAAACATGCTCCAGTTAGTAGGACCTGAAAAATTCTTGTTCTTCCCATCCAGTCTTCTGGGACTCCAAGTGTACTTTGGTAATGGGAGCTGAAAACCAGGGATGAATAGCAGGAATGCTAAGAACACTATAGCCCCAAGGAACAGCACTTCTGGGTGTTTTAAACACTCTACAGTTCTGAGAGAGGATCAGCATCTTACAGCAAGGTTACTTTAAGCTTTGAACAGAAAATATAATAATTCAACTTAAATTCTCTGATCCATAAAATATTTTTTTTCTCAGAGTGTAAGATGTTTATTCTATGCCAACTAAAAATCAGTAATGCCTAATAGAAGTGCAAATACCTAGCTAGTTAACTCTAAAGATACTTAAACATTCACTGAAGATCTGGGTTTTGCTGGGATGGAGTTTACTCTCCATAGTAGTGTATGTAGAGCAATAATTCAATGTGTGGCTGAAACAATGTTGGTAATACACCTCATTCTGGTTACTGCTGAAGCGGGCTTGCACAGCATCAAGGCTTTTTCTCCTTTCAATTTTACCCTTCCTGTCCCAGTAGCAAGTAAGCTGGGGGTTTGGAAGGGACCTAGCCAGGAGAGATGACCCCACATGATCAAAAGAATATTCCATATCACATGCTGTTCTGCAATTAAAGCTCAGGGAAAGGAGAAGCAAGGGAGACATTCATTATTATATTTGTCTTCCCAAATAACTGCTACAAATGATGAGGACTTGCTTTCCAGGAAAGACTAAACATCTGCCCACTAATGGGAAGTAGTGAGAGAATTTCTTATTTTGCTTTACCTGCACATGCAGTATTTGCTTTCCCTATTTAACTCATTATCTTCATATACAACTCTGCTTTTATATCTCCTATTTTCTTCATGACCCACAGCAGAGAGGAGGGAGAAATGTGTTTGGCTATTGGCCAGAGCCAATCCACTGCATGCTGGCAATGAATCTGTATTGGGAAGGTTTCCTGGACCAGGAGGGGATGCACACAGAAGCAAACATGGATCTGGCCCAGTGACTACAGCATCTCCCTTGCAGAGGAAATATAAAATGAAACCAAACTAAATTAAATGGCATTACTCCTGAGAGCAAGGAAGAAAACACACACAGCCCACTCTCTCAGACATTGGTTTGGAGGAAGAGGTCACCTGATCATGGTTTGGTTTTGTGTCTCATTTTAGAGAATTTTCAAGCATACAAATCCTGAGCAGAAAGAAAAGCTTTACAAAAATGTAAAGCAGATACCCCCAAGTTCTGTGGGGCACTCTGGTGACCTGGGCTCAGCAGAGAGGTCAAGGGGAGGTGTTTCTTAGTGTCTAGTGTTAAATAAATCACAATGAGGTGGTGCTGCTGTGTCCCATATCTAAAAGAAATAACTCTTCCCAGGATGGAAAGAGCAAGGTGACTAATTCAGAGTTTTCTATTCCTACAGTAAGCACCTTGTGTTTATTTATCCAGTTCACATGATGTATTGGAGACTGAAACAGCCCACAGGCACTCCTCAGCCTACTGCCAACATTTCTCTCAAATGTGTTTGGTCATTTGTTCTTTATTATTTAAGAGAAAGGAACTCTAGTACAAAAGTGGCATAAAAGTGTGTAAGTATTGATAGGATGTGTTAAGGGAATAAATCATTCTGATTGAGCATCTTGTCACTAGGTGTAATTGCATCGGTATTTAGGAATTCTAACACTGTAGCTGCAGAGGATCCTGGGCACAGGTCCAGTGCTGAAAATGAGTACTGGGGCTCACAGTGTCCCTTTTGTGAAGACTAGAAAACACAAAGTGTAAAATGTCTCATCAAAATACAGGAGAAAAGCCAGCCAGCCAGACAAACCATAGCAGATGGTTTTGACGTTAGGATGGAAAACTGAGACAGAAATGAGAGGAAGCCTTTTTGAAAAGCTGCATGCAAATGAACAGAGAAATTCTGTTTAACTTTTTCACCCTTAACAATAGTTCATATTCCCATCAAGGGATTTAATTCTCTTCTACTTTAGAGCACTGTCATTCTTCTAAATTGCTCTTGGCTGTGATCTTTACCTGAGCGCTGCACCATAATTTTTAAGTTTTATGAATTGTCAATAACAAAGTGGACAGGAAAAACCCCTATTAAACTTCCTCATCAACAGTCTTCTGAAAGAAAGAACTCAGCAACATGATTGGTGTAGGTAGCTCAATAATTAGGCTTATGCACTGCTATCATAAGAAACAGATGTGGACAAAACACAACAGATGAGAAACATTAACTATGAGCTTCAAAAAGATAACTAAGATGATGCAAAAAGAAATATTTGATACTGGCTGGGTAGCTTTGTGCTACTTGTTTTTCTTTCCTCCGATCATTTAAGCCTTTAACTCGCTTTGTGATGTGTTTGCTTTCTGTTTTTCTGTCCTTTATCTTCAACTATAGTTGATTTTACTGTCTAAATGACAATAATATCAAATGCTTGTAGAAAAAACAGATTTCTAAAAATCTAATAAAAAACATGCATTTTTTTAGGTTAACCTGTTTCATAGAAATCATAAAAAAGAAGAGACATTAATAGAAAAATATTAACTCAATTAGTATGAGCTGTTATTTATCATGAGCAATTTCCATCTACAAAAGAAGAATAGAAAGACAAATGAAGGGATATTGTATCATTTTAATATACACTGTGCATCCAGGTATCTTTCATTTAAGCCAGCAGGGTGCGCATGGCTCTAAAAGGAAAATACTCATGTCACTGATAAGGATGACAGCCTTAATGAAATCACTTTTCTTTTTTTTCAAAGAAAGGCTAGGTTTTAGAAAAGATAAACTACAAATTGTGTGTATACAATACGCTATGATTCACCTCACTGCAATTGTAATTCCCAATTCTTTTCCTAGAAAAGGATTTATTGTGTAACTGTAAAAGCAATGATTAATTGCGAGATTTGTTTATAAGATAACTCATATGTAATACCAAACAGAATTTCTGTGTGAAAATAAACCAACTCTATATATTCATTAAAAAGCCCCTTAATACTTACATAAGGGATTGTGTCCAAGGTGTCTGTGTTGACAATTATAGGGGCAGGGCTTGCCTGAAAGAGGAAAAAAAAGAAAAGAGAAAATAAATTTTAATAACTGAAATTCATTAACATGGAAATCCCATACTCATACATTAAGTTAAAAGTCTAAAAGCCTATTTTCTCATTGAATTCAAACCACACAACAGTATATAAATGTGTTTACTGCTCAATCAAGGATAAAGGAAAATAGATTCTCAGCTTCCAAACCACAGTTCGCTGTGTTCTTTCATTTCATTTTCTCCTGGCTTTGGACCACATCCTCAAAATGTATTATCCAGTTGTTCATTTTTTAGTAAAACTGTAAGAAACCTTATGTATTCAACTTTCAGTTAGGGGATGTTGAGGTTGAGGGTTTCATCTTCCCTGCCTGATGAATCCACCTTTTGGGTTTGAACCAAGATAACTAATTGATCTTTACAGAGAGTAAGCATTTAATGTTTACACTACTTAGGAGTATTGTATAAGTACATATATAAGCACAAATATTATGAAATGTATATAATTGTCATCATTCATATACCCTCAGCTGAGATTCAGTTTGAAATAAAGACCAGTTTTAAAAGCCTTATGCATTTTCAAAGCTGCCCAATCTGATCTTTAACTTCTTGATGAAGTTCATATCCAGGCTAGGCTCCAACCACCTGAACCTCTTGCTCTTCCCATTCTAGGGTTCAATGGTACTGATTCAATGCCAAGCTCTGATATGACCCATAAAGTGCATGAACTTGGCTCAGACTCTGGAGAAAACCACAAAGCTGGGAGAACGTGTGAGCCAGAGGCAAGAACCATCAGTAAAATGTCAAACTGAGGCAGGACTGCTGAGATGGGATTGCTAATAATTCAAGGACTCAGAAGAATCAACATGTAGTTGATCAGAGTAGTACAAAAAGTGATGGAAGGCACCCTTTCTCAGACTTACTAATGCCTACTTGGGCAGCAAAGACTCTTCAGGCACTGTACTGGGCTGATGAAATTACTAATGCTTAGCACAGTACCTCACTAGTTCTATTTATCTACACAGTGTATTTGTCACTGAATGTCTGTACTTTAAACTCATACAGACTGCAGGGTCTCTTTGTGCATGGCACACATGAACATGGCACTTCTCAAAACGCTGATCCTATTTCTGTCATCAAATATTTATTGTGGGATTTCAAAACCTCAGTAACAACCCAAATTAAGAATATGACATTAGTGCAATAATTCAAATAATGTGAGAATAGCACAGGTTTGGGCTTTTTTCTGGTTTTGTGCATTCATTCAAGAATAATCCTGTGTTCAAAGAAATTTTATATTACTGGAAAAAAGCTACTGCTGATTAATGCCATAATTTCTATACAATGGTGTAAACTGTGAATTAAAATTAAATGCATACAATTTGGTGTGTCTGCATTTCATGGCATGGACCAGTTGTCATAGTAACTGAAAAGATATTATAAGCCCATACCCTGTTATTCTCATTGTGTCCCAAAACACTGGACACAATTAAGTGATTGGTAAAAGCTGAAGGCCATATGATCACCGCATTTTTAGCTTTAGGCATATGGAATATGTCTATAGTTCCACTATCATTGAAGTAGAAACAAATTATCTTCTTTTTAGAATCCTAGTTTTTACTTACATTAATACCCTTATAAAGTTCTATCCTTGCTACAGGAAGAATAAGCTTGGGAATTTTTTAAAGTATTGATTTTATCTCCTTTTTATTTTTACCTACTGTGTTGGTCTATTACCAACTACAAACAAAGTTTTCAATGTTCAGAATAAAGGCATCTTTCCACTGATGATTTTAAAAACACTATCTAATAAAATAACAAAAAATCTCCAGAAATTTTCCAAAGCATTCACCCAAATCTCTTTAACCTATTGGAGAACAAAGCCTTTTATCTGTACCAGATTTTCCTGAAGTAAAGATAAAGAAATCAGAAACAAATGTGGAAACACTTGGGACTGGACTGAGTACTCCTGGTGCAGTCTGACAGGGGATGAGCTGTCCCTCACCCTGCTGCCCAGGCTGGTAGTGCAGCCCAGTTTGTCATTCTCCCTCACTGCTGCAATGGCTGACTCACGTGCAACCTATTCTCCTCTCTACAAAGCTACAGTTTAGCCAGTCTGTGCCTGGCTGGGACTGCTTAATGTTTTATTCTGTCATGGGGAACTCCTGCATTTTTTCATGGAACTGTGAGGTTTCTCTTAGCCCATTTCTCCTTTCTCATGATATTCCTCAGAAGAGCAGGAAACAGTCCTGTGTATTATCTGTTCTTCCCGGTCTGGTGTTATCTCAAACCTTGCTGACAATACTATGAAATCATTCTGGTTATTAATGAAGATGTTAAACAGCATTAGCATCTCTATTATCTCTATGAGCACCACAAGTCATTTGCCATTAGTAACTGAACTCTGAACTCCTGACCTGCTCTTTGTGTCTGGTGTTCTAGCCAGTGTCCCACTCACCTCCTAGTACACCCATCTATTTAGCTTCTCTCTCATTTGGCTATGAAAGAGAATTTGTGCTGAAAACCATTATAAAATCCAGACAAATGAATTTCCAGACTACTGATTTTCCCTCATCCACAGAGCTAGTGGATTTCTCATCACAGAAGGATGTTAGGTTCGCAAGATAAAATCCAAACATTTTTAAACATCTGTAAATTTACCTCCCTCTTTTTAATCACCTCCCTCTGTCCTCTGTAAGCCTTGACAAAATTTTCTGGAGGCCCAGACAATCACCATGGGCACTCACCATAACGCTTCCATTTTTCAACTTCCTACTGAATCCTGATCCCTGGGTTATCATTTGGTTCATCATCCTTTCCACAGCAGAATTCTGAGCATTTAAAGCTGCTCCTTTGAATGATGTGATTCTTTCCTGACTGGCCCTGCTACAAAGCCTATAAAGAATTAGTTTTCAAACCAGTATATCACTCAGGGTTCATTTCAACACTGTGCTTACTGTATTCTTTACTGATTGGAAAAACTAAATTATCCAAATGATGATTTTATGTAACTGGGACATTTATCCTGTTCAGACAGATGGGCATGAAAAAATTCACAGCACAATAGTTTCAGATGGATTTAGTGACTATAAGCACTCACTCTCAACTAATATAATCAGTGCATTCACCTTCTCTGTTCTTCTTGTTCAGATCTGTGCATGTGATTCTGTGTGTATGTTAGGACAGTGCTTCTTGTTACAACTTGTCTTTTTAAGTTTTTGTTGTTTGTTTGTTTGTTTGTTTGTGGGGCACTTGCGTTGTTGGGGTTTTTTAATAATAAATATGATTTACTATAAACATTTTGCTCCCATCTCTGATACATGGTAATTTGAAGAATACTAACCTACTGAGCTGCCCATTTGCATTAAAGTGCAGGAAATGGAGATTATTTCATTAGCTTGGCCCTGTTTGTAGCTCATCCTTTAAAGTAGGAGACTTCAATCATGCAAAGTTGAGAAGACAGTTTGCAATCACTGGAGACGGCCCTAAATATAGCCCTAGCCACGGAGTACACAATAGCATAAAAACAGTCCTGTAACCACAGTGAAACTACTGAAGGAATAAGATCAGTATCAGGGAGTCAAAGATTTTACTTCACAGAATGATATATCTGTATCTGACTCGAATACATGTCACACTGGTTCACCAAATTCTCAAAGTTACTCAGGTATCTCTGCACTTCAAATGGAGAACACTGACCAACCTGTGAAACAGGATTAATCAACAGTACTTCCAGCTGTACATAAATTATCAAAGGCATGCACAAACATGTCTAGATTCTCTTGAGAACCTCTGCCTAGAGTGTCTTAGAGACAGCACTGCCTCTTATCTCTCAATCTGTACACCCACACAGATGTATATAGTCTTTATCTAGGCTTGCAGACTGGATGAGAAGAAATTCCTTTCTGGAAGATAATAACTTTATTCCTAACTCTGTGCTTTTACCTCCTCCACAATCTTGACCAAGACACTGAATTACATTTTACCAAGTAAAATACACTTTACCAGCTTTTCCCAGGTGCCAAATAAAACCAAACCAATCACGAGAAGTGTAAATATTACTGAGTGAAGTGAATTGAGTAATCCTGTTTCCACATTCCTCACTCACTTCCCTCTCCATCCCAATCCCTACCTATACATTAAGTATTATACTAGACTGACAGTGTACCTGTGCAATCAGACTTAGAGCTCCTGCTCCCTGCATGAACCTTTCTCCTACTGTTGACTGGATGCACTGCTTTCAGCTGAGCCATCTCTGTGCTTTGAAAAAAAGGCATCACACTGACAGCTGAAGTGACAGATTGGCGTAGCTGAGACAAAACTTGAATAGCTTTGGGGGGGGAGGTGGGTGAAAAAGGAAGATTTAAAAAAAATTTTCTTCTTAAAGGACTTGAGCATAACACATTTTGCTTCCACAAATATATACAAGATTGTTCTGCTTGCAGTACGTCAGCCAGTCTAGTCGCTTTTCTGCCAAAAGCACAACTTAGAAGCAAGACAGAGTAAAATCATTTGAAGCCAGTAGAAACAAAGAAAAAAGGCACATGGTCTAGTTCATGAACAATTACTCTGCTATCAAATTCTCTACAAGTATATGACATGACTCATACCTCTCAGACAAGGTGAACTTTCCCTCTACCACGAATGATTATGTATGCATTATGATTATAAACTAGTATAATTAAAACCAGTCAACCATTATCCTGGTTGACTAGTTTTAATCATACTACTCACAGTTTCAGAGACTATCCATATCATATTGGGCTGCTTTCTCCAGCATTCAAAAGTCTTCGTTCTAACTGTTCCTACTATGCAGGACTGTATTCAACACCAGACCACAAAATCACAAGCATAATTACTTGGCCACTACTTTATAAATCATAAGCAGAGCACATTACTTCTTAACAAGAAAACAAGTATGTAATCATTTTGAAATTGCCCACCTATGCTTATTCCTAGCTGCAATTTTAGTTTCATAGAATCAGTAAGATTGTAATGACCTCTAAGATCAAGTCCAACCAATAATCCAGCAGTGCCAGGTCCATCCCTAAACCATATCCCTAAGCACCTCACCAACCTGGTTTTTGAACCTTTCCAGGTACGGTGATTCCACCACTTCTCTGGCCAGCCTTTTCCAAGGCTTGATCACCCTTTCAGTGAAGACATTTTTCTTAATATCCCATCTCAGCCTCCTCTTGTGCAACTTGAGGCTGTTAGAACTTTCTATTGTTTTTCTTGTTAAGGAATCACCATCATTACTTACATTATTACATTTAATTAAACTAAATATAAGGAGGCAGTGAAATTGAGAGTAATGCAAAAGTCTATGTATTACTATTTTAGAAGTTAGTTGACTTATCAGTGGCTTATTGCCATCTTGTGCAATGAACTCTGGACTGTATATTAGAGTTAAAGGCTCATCTTTCCAGGCAGCCAGCCCTAAACTCTGAAACATTCTCTGGAATATACATTTTCAGTTTTTGATTACTTCAAAATGTTATCATTTTGTGTCTTAATAATACAAAGTAAAGCAGTCCCTATATTTGTACATGGATAGGGCATCCTGCAGTTCTCAGATACAGAGCGTAAGCCTAAGGCCTTAAGAAAGTAATACTGAATTAGTTTAAATTCCCGTTTTCAGAAGTTTCACAATTGCAAGATAGATTTACATTTACTCACAACGGCAAGAAAGATTAAATGACAATTTAGATGTTAAAACACTAATTCTCTGGCATGCTATGAGGTCTCAAAATCACAGAACACACAGTATTTTTGTCATATTTACCACTGAATTACAAACTGAAAGACTAAGAAAGATAAAAAATAATTTAATTACTATTAATCAGAAAATGTAAAAGATAGAAAACCTCCTTGAACATTTAAAGAATGACTTTTCAGCAATCTTACCTCTTCTCCGAGACATAAAAACAGAAGTCAAAGGCAGCTCTGCTTGCAGGCTGCAGGTGCCATTAAAGGAAGAAAAAAGCCTCAAGAAATCCTTAAGACCAATCCCTCTGTATATATAATGCAACCTCATATAAGCCATTCACTTTAAATGCAAATTGTACTTTTCAAAGGAGGTGGCCTTTATTGCAGACTTTGAGTTTTACATTGTTTTTACTGATTCTGTAGGAATAATTTCCTATTTAAAGTTGTATTAATTGGCATTATTTAAAATAACCCAAAACCCACAGACAAAGGAAAATCTAAAATTTCTGTTCGATACTAGATCTAACAGAATCTTACTAAATCCATCAGTGGATTCAGAGGTTATCAGAGGGAATGACAAGAAAGCACAAACTTTACAGTTGTTGAAGTTTCCCCTGTAATGATCTTACCTGTTATCAGGTTGAAACAGCAGTGATTAATATAACAGATAATTTTTTCACCCAATAGAAGATCTGATGAAGGACATAGAAATATGAGTGGGAAAAGCTCTATGGCCACTGGAACAGACTCCCCAGGGAAGTGGCCACAGCACAAGCCTGACAGAGTTCAAGAAGCATTTGGACATTGCTCTCAGGCACATGGTGTGACTCTTGGGAATGTCCTGTGCAGGGCCAGGAGTTGGACTCAATGATCCTTGTGAGTACCTTCCAACTCAGGATATTCTATGATTGAGTCCTAATACACATGACTGCACACAGACTCAAAATAGAACAGAAGAAGAACATGCATCCAGATTTTAGGCATCCTATCTGACCTAACAAGGAGAGGATGCTTATCTGATAGCTTGATAAAGCTGTTTGGGGTTTTTTTAGTTTTGTTTTGGTTGTTTTGGTTTTTTTGTTTTGTTTTTTTTTTNNTTTTTTTAGCAAAATTGCAGCTATTTCTTTCATGGAATCCTAGAATAATTTACATTGGAAAAGAGTTCTAAGGTCATACAGTCCAAATGCTAACTCAGCACTGTCAAGGCAACTGCTAGACCATGTCCCTAATGTTACATCTACAAATACTGCAACACTTTCTCCAAAGGCTGAGCAGGGCCAGAGGAAAAACAAATGCATGTGTGATCCCAATACAAATAATGGAGAGACTGGATCTGCACTGCACTTGCAAACTAATCATGGTATCTTCTCATATTTGGCTTTTCCTCCTTCCTTTCAAAAGTCAAGACTGCCTTACCAATTACATGGCTTTTTATTTTTAAAATCATGGTGCACTAAGCTTACAAATAAGTTATGGAGTGTCTTACTCTGATACCTTTTCATATAATGAAACACCTGAAATTTAAGTGTAACATAGGGTTATAAAATCCCTCCTTAAAAACACATAAATAAATGGACTAAAAGCTATCCGTCAGATGAAGAGGACAGAAAAAAGAGAATGCAAAACTAAATGTGAAATAGGGGAAATTACTTTAAAAAATGTCAGTATCTGTTTAAGGGGTTTATCAGAGCATAAATCTCAAAGAATGAAACACCTGCTTTCAGGTAAATCTGTTATATTTTGTATTGTAAACAGGAGCCCAGAAAGAATGCAATCAGTGCCAAAGAGATCTCACCTCTGCTTAGCAAGGGCAGAAGTCACCAAATCTTACTATCACAGCTAAAACTCCCCACAGAGAGAAAAGAACAAAAAAATGACATGTTTTAGAGTTTTAGAAATGTTCTAATAGCACAAATAGGAAAATCTCCGAAGATCTTGTTTCGGCACTGAAGTGGCCATGAGGAGAGCTGGGAATTACTGTGGTTCATATAATGCATCAAATTAACTCGCTGATTCTGGCTAAGTATGTATAAACACATAGCTATTTAGCCAAATGCTTTCACTTAATGTATATACATTTAAGAATATAGGAAGAACTTAAAAGAAACAACCTTGATTTTGAATATCTGCAATAAACTGCAAATTCAAGTTGGTCTGTGCTAGAAGAATGTTTTGATTTTTATATCAGTGGAGGCAAAGTTCTACCCTAACGTCCTCTGGAAAAGTTTTAACTGATGTCCCAGAGTGCTCCTTTATGTCCCAGAATCTCTAAGTGATGAATAAAATTAACTAAATAATTCCAAATATATCACTTGCCCGACAGCTTGTTTCAAACCCTAAATAACTGCAGGACCACTGCACTCACAGGATGTCAGTTTGAAAGATAAACACCCATGTGTGAAGTGCAGTTATCCAGGGCTCACAGGGAATCAGTTCTTTTACATGGCTCAGATTCACATGGTATAAAATGCATTTTTCAATGGAGATGCTCCATTACACAAATTACAACTGTTTGGTACTTTACTGTAGGGCTTGCCAATCATTTTTACATCTCAGTTTTCTTACTGATGTCCTTTTGCCTGAGAACCTGAGTGCTCTGTGGGTGGCTTGCAGGACAGCACATGCCAGAACTGCCAGTTTTTCCATAATTTTACAGGTTGTAGCAGCCAGCAGGAGCATCACAAGCTGCCAAGCTTAGCCAGGGCTCTCCTTGTGAACCTCTGTAATGCTATCAGGTTGTTACTAATTAAAGAGGATGGTCACTTTTGAATGATGTAGGACAGAGAGTGGAAATACGCAAATGCCATTTTCTTTTTGGTTTTTAGAACAAATTTCCCTCATATTTTAAAAATTTTGCATAGAGAAAAAAACCAGTTCAAATTATAGACTTTACACCTTGTTATCCCTCACTCTGCTACATTCAAGTGTCTGGTATAAGGATTATGTCCGATTGAAGTATGATTCCTCTGTCTCTACTACCCCACCTCCTGCTCCCTACTGGATGGAAACAGCAAGGGAGCAGTTGACTGCAAAGGAGGCTTCTGTGAGGAGAAGCCGGGGCTGCCCTATACTGGACACAGGTGGCTCTAGCCAGTGTCACACCAGACCCTCCACCAGGGCAGGAGAAACAAGTAATAAGGAAGAAAAGGGTGAGGTAAAAGGACCAGCAAAGAGAAACAAGCATGTCCTGATCCCGGTTCCAACAGCATGTGTGAGGGACCCCAAGTCTTTCATCTCCCTAAAGGAACTGCAGTGGGACCTGAAGTGATGGCTAGAGGAGGGGAGGTGTCTGAAGTGAAGATGAACCTCAAAATGAGGTGTTTTCCCTTAGTGTGAGTTTGTAATTTTTGTTTCTCAATATCCAACTCGATAATTAAATGCTTATCTAAACTGGCAAGAAAGTTAAAATCCCTAAGTCAAATCTGCTTTGCCCTCAAAACACCAATTATTCTGCAGAAATATTTCTACAGAAATTTTACTGTAGAATAGATCAGCACCTAAATAAAAGGCTCAGCACCTTTTATTTAGTCATTCTATTTTCTGAAAACCTACAAATCAAGTATTGGAGTTGAGACTGGACCAGCAGAAGAAAGCAAAAGAGCAATGTCTTTGGTTATGAAAGAAAATGTTGAGTACACAGTGTATCCTGTGCAGATGCAAACTCACTTGAGCTGGGCTCTGAAGGGAACATCTGACTTGTGTCTCTGTTTGTATGACAATAAGCCCAAGCTAAGAAAACTGCCCTTCTATAAGATGAACGTAGCAGAGCAGGAGAAACAAGAAATCATAAAATCATGGAATGGTTAGAGTTGAAAAGGATATTTGAAGCTCATCCAATCCAAGACCCCTGTGAAAAGCAGGGTCATCTTCAACTAGATCAAGTTATTCAGAGCCCCATCCAACCTGACCTTGAATATTTTCAGTGATAGGGCATTAACCAACTCTCTGAGCAACTGTGCTGGTATTTTACCACCATCACTGCTTCCTTATATCTAATCTGACCTAAATCAATTATCTTTCAATTTAAAACCATTAGCCCTTATGTGGTCACAGCAGATCCTAAAAGTTAAAGTTACAAAGTCTGTCCTCATCCTTCACTTAGACTCTTCCAAGTACTGCAAGGTAAGATCTCTCACCAAAGAGAAAGTGGAAGCAGCACTGTGGCCACAGTTGGAAAGGAAAGTTGTAATGAAAAAAACCAGAAGTGCATAAATTAGCAACTGATTAAACAAATATATATTTATAACCTTACAGATCCTCTATAAAGAGGCACTTTCCATAGAGTAAGAAAGCTACACCTACTTCTCCTCACATACTCTAGTAAAAATCACTGCTGTTGACCTCTCACTTTTTAGAAATAGCATTAAGCAAAAGTTTTCAAAACACAAAACCAACACAACATGACATCATAGGTTTGGCGAGTAATGAAAAGATGTAAAGGGACTGAACTCGAGGAGAAGTAACAGTGCCACAAAAATAGCTGTATTTTATGTCATTGCTTAAGTTAAAAAAGTGCCATTATAAGTCTGAAACACAATGGAGAGTACAGCAAAACCAAAATTCTTTCAAAGAAGTTGCACCGAACCTTAAAAATACACCTTACTTAAAACTATAGGCCTGGAAAAAAAAAGGCAATTCCATTGAGAAATGATCAAGGGAAAAGCATCCTTGTGAACTTAAAAAAAAATAGATTGTGGGTGCAAATAGGTGGATAGGACTCATAGGGTCCTATTATGTGTGCAAATACTACTAAAAAACAAACTTAACAAAATGGACTAGAAGCAAAAGGTAGAAATGTAAAAAAAAAATAAAATTATTAATAATGCTGAAAAGCACTTCATGTCAGGACAATTATACTTGCCTGTTTTTCAATCATTTTTTTGCTATTTTTGCCATGGGAATATTTTTCAGTTTCATGCCAAGGGCAGCCAAGTAGATTTTATCCACAGCTACAACTACATGGCAAATTCAACTGTCTATAGTTTAGTCTCCCTAGCAGAGAGGTTGAAGCTCTGTTGCTTAAAACTCCTTTACAACAAACAAACAAACTTAGGTTAGCACTGAAATAAGCACAGTGTAGGCAGTATGCAAATTCTGACAGATGGGCAATGGTGAACTATGAGGTCTTTCCCCATCTTTACATTCTAACCTTCTGTCATTTCTCAACAGCATTAGTTTTGGCTAAAATTTGATGCAGAAACACTGAGTAAAAAAAGTATTGTCTTAAACTGAATTAAAATCAGTGGGAATGGTGACTTATCTAGCAGCAAGTAACATGGCCCTTTTTCTCATGACACAGACACAAAAAGTAATACAAGGCAGCACTTTGAAATATGACTGTTCCTGGCTTATAGGATATCTTTTAGTTACTGATTTCAAAACATATTTCCAGCTTTGTAAAGCACAAATATTGAGGACGTTGCTCTTTGTATACATTATTAGTAGTGACCAGGAAAGGACTAGGAAAGGTCTGCACTCTCTGAATTTACTGTGTGAATGTAAATATTAAAAGCCACTTATCCCACAAAATGGAACAACTTTCTTTGTACACAAAGACAACATTCACCTTTCACTGTATTGAACAAAGACAACAATCAAAGACATAGAACCTAAAAACTGTCAAAACTGATCTGAACCAAGACTGAGAAGATGAGTTTGAAAATGAATTAGGAGAACTTCAAATGTCACAACCACACTTCATGCACTGAGTAGCACCCCCCAAAGCACTGGAGCATCAAATGATTCAGAGCATCAAGGCAGCCTCTTCCTCCAGTAATAACAGCAAAACCAGCAACAATTTTAAAAAAACCAAACCAAACATCTCCTCGATATCTGTCTCTGATATGATGATGGTTTGGTTCTCTTTTTAAAGGAAAAGCTCCAGGAGAGGGCTTTCA